>LPNX010306105.1:191077-323915 GCA_001517045.1 Pseudotsuga menziesii
CTAGATGAGATGACACAAAATTCATATCTAACATTAAGTAAGCAGAATCTCACTAAAACAAACTTAGGCTATAGGTAATATTGATTTGCAATTTACAACAGGTTATATTTTTCTTATGAAATTAAATTCTACATTAGATATAACATGCGATAATATTTTAATAAACATAATACAATCTAATTGACTAAATGAAAATCACAAGGGATGGAATAGAGAAGGGCTCATGCATATTCCTAGCAGATGGAAACCATATCAGAAATCTAAAAGCTCTCCAACAATATGCAGAATGCAAATCAAAATAATAAGATTGAACTGATGTAAACCATCACTTAAATTTGTACTTTCTACATGAATGACATTTCAAATATAAAGTGACAGCTTATTTTTATAACCAAAAACTTGAAACTTAGTCACATTGTTTAGTTACAAAATCAGAAAAATAATTAACAACAATAATCAACATTATATCCCATATTCACCTATATTTCAAGACATTCAGATACATGCAAATCTAAAAATTAAACTACAAGGTAGATTTTTTTGGAATGATTTTCTTAACATCGCCAATGATTTCAAGCCTATGGGAGATTGAATTGTTGAATTTCAATTAGTTTCAACCTACTGGAAAAATAATTGGGAGATTGAATTATTGAGTTTCAATTAGTGTCAACATACTGGAAAAATAATTGGCAATTTGAATTGAATTTGAAATATTGTCAACTGAAAAAATCATGGTTGGTTAAAGCCTCTCACGTATTCGTACAACGTGTTTATTCTATGCAGAGATTGCATCCTTCATATTTTATTCTTTCCCATTTGTGGGTTCCATAGCACAACATGTTACCTCAATGAGACGTCATAAAATTGAACAACCTCTAATTTACCAGGGTTGGATGCTTGTGACAGATTTTTTCAAATTCTTTCAACACTTGAGTTGAAAAAGGGTTTATCCCACAAAATTTGATTGCAAAACCTCTACTATGGCCCTAGGGCCTAGATATCTACCATCTAACTATTACTAGTCCTAGTACCCCAACAACAGTGCAAAAGTTGAACCCTAAAGTCCTCGATCTTATCAAGGTGCTTAAAGGCAAGTTTGCTTAAACCCTATACCTTAAGACATTAGGGTTGAAACTATCTACATCATAGTTATAAAGTTAGACCACCTATCTAAAATCTAATACATAATGGAATGGAAGAGTAATCTTATAAATATAAAAATATATTATTTTTTCAAAATTATAGAAAATCAAAGTGGACAATTTCCCCAAGGTAGAGGTTCCTTTGTAAAGTATATTGTTTCTCAACTTCAAAACAATGTTCAATTGTAGTTTATGTTGATATGTCAATGGTATTAAAAAAAACCTCTTCTTAACCCTAATTTATTTTCTTTATAGTTTAAAACCTCAAAGAGTTGTAAAATGGTATAATTAAAGGAGCAAAGGTTAAAACATAGTTTAAAAATTATATACAAAATTTTAAAGAAAAATAAAAATGTTATTTTTATGATTATAAATAAATATTCAAAACTATCTCAAGATGCATTGGTTATCTCATCACCATAATCATGAATCTCTATATAGAATTATGTTGGAATTTCAAAAGGTTGGAACATAGTTTAGTAGAAGTATTTATTCAAATTTAGAAACAAAAGTTAAAATGTTATAATCATGATAAAAATGAAGGGCCAAAATTATTTGATCTTGATAGCTCTGTATTATAAGTACTAGAACTCTCTTCTCAAACATTTCTAACCAAGACATCCTCCTCATCAATGTAATGTGTGGATGTGGAAGAAGACTCCTTAATTAGTGCTTGTGAAGTTGGATTAAATGCAATAAAAACAAGGGGAACCTCTCGTACTGTCCCTGAAGTGGGTGTCTCTCCCACCAAAAATTTCATTGTCACGTCCCCATCCCTCAGACCGGCGAAGAGGACGCGACGAACACCAAGCATACGAGCAAACAGCCCCATGAAAGATAAGAAGAGTTATCAATGATGAAATAAAGGCTTAACAGAATGCATAACAGGAATGCTAAGATGCGTAATCCATCATAACAGGATGCATAATTCATCAATCATACAGTGGAAGCAACATGTACCTTCCAGCATTCATATGTTCATTATAATTCATAAAACAATAGATTCAATTGCAGAGATAACACTGTCAAGATTACTTATCTTTTTGATGAAGAATCTCGCAACCAGCTACATCGCTGCAACGTTCCACCCAACCATAGGCCAGCATGCTCATCAATCTCTCAGCAACACTGCCACCCCCGAGCTGGGCATGATTCCTCCAAGGATAAGGGTCAATGCAAGCTTACACATAGCCGAGGGACACAATTATCAAACCAACACCACTGGGTTTACCAGGCCATCAACAGATCAGCCAAGCCAGCACAGTCCAAAGGACAACCACTACATAGCAGCAGCAAAACAACCCTTCATAGACCTATGAAGAAGCAAAGACAACCAGGGATAATCCCAAACAAATGATGAGCACAGCTCAAGCGCAGAAGGCAACACAAAGTTGTTCTTGGCCCTACCGTGGCCAAAACAACTCAGCTGCAACCCAAAACCAGAGTACTCCAGTAGCCACAACCACACAATGAATGATAGCAACAATCCACAGTCCCAAAACAGGGAAACTCAGCCAATAGATTAAAAATCAACAATGGCCCAAAATGAAATTGAGCACCACAACCAACAAAATGTGGGGAAGACAACAGCCTCAAAACACAAGAAGTGAGCACGGATCACAACATGGGAAAACGACCCCAAACAGTCTATGTGTGAGGGAACTTGCACCAGACCACAAAACACAGAGGAAAACATACCCAATTCCACTCTATAGAAAACGTGAATGGCCACTAAAAGGCATCTCCTCTCCTAGCTGTGTGAGATCCGGAAAAACCACTTCCTGTGCATGAGGAAAACAACACCAACCTCTACGTGAGGAAGATGAACAGACCACGATGGGGAATGAACAGACCGAGGAGAGAATGCGCCGTGGGGATAATGGAAGGTCGCGTGAGAGTGGAGTGCAAGCAGTCGTGGGTGGAGTGGGCGCATGGGCAAGGGACTGACAGCCCTTCCACCCCACTCCCAAGGACAATAACTGCCCCAACCACCAGCAGCCATAACTCCTCAACTACTCCCCAAAACAATAAAGAGGTTGACAAGGGAAGATGGCAAAACAAAACAAGTTGGAAACACATCGGTTTTCCCCCATAAACCAAGGTTTGACATCCCCCACGCCTTATCCTTTGGAACCATGCCCTTTTCATTCAACGTTGCACTGCCGTAGCTGATTGTGGTTTTAGTTTTAATTGATGTGTGTATTTACATGATGATGAATTATAATGTGCCAAATGGCACGATAAACCATCGGCAACTATCCCCATTGCCGAAACACACACACACAACCAAATCGATGGTGGGGATTTTGCCTTGAGCTCCTCACCATGATTAATTACAATATATACATCATGCAAACGAGGTCAAAACTAGGGACATTACATTCATGTCTAGCCAAATATGTCAATTTTCTAGCTCCTAAATAGTTTTTCTCTGGGGTGACCTATGTATAATACAGATATCGTACTTCCCTGCTTGTAGTGAAAACATGGCCAATCCCTTAATTAGATCATAGTGATTGTACTTCTATCTCATCTTGTCTCTGAGGATGAAGATATATCATCTCCATACAACTATAAAATCCATCCATGATATCTCTATCCTTAGGTACATGAATGTAATTCGATGTCAATTTTTTTTTTTAAACATGCAATGGCCTATGCAACATACACTAGTATCTTTTGCACAATGTCCCATATTGGTTTGTATATAGATTGATCATTATTACATATTGATGATATGCATTCTTCAATCCTATCCATGTCTTCATATACAAAACCCATGTGTTGGGGCGTGTCCCTAAAGATTACTAGTTGTGGTAACTTCGCGGCTGTTGGTAAGCGGAGTTATGGGTCAAGATAGTCTTAGGGGTATCAGGGTAAGTCAAAACCCTCTTTTTTGTAATAAACCCGTGGTTTAAATCCAGGGTTTAGGGTTTTTTGGGTGCCCATGGTTTAAGACCATGGTTTTGTAAAAATGCGCAGTATAAATAAGCGCTTATGTAAAGAAGATAGGTTAGGTTTTATGATGTAAGGAAGATTAAGGCAAGGTTAAGATTGATTATGTAAAGAAGGTTAAGTCCCAGCTGTGTGCGTGGACGACCTCTACAGCTGTGTGCGTAGAGGGTTTTTGTAAGAAGGATTAAGGAAAGATCTGTAGCTGTGTGCGCAGAGGCCTGCTGCTGTGTGCCCAGCTTTAAGGACTGAAGGAATCTGCAGCTGAGTGCGCAGATCAAACTGCAGTTTTGTAGCAAGTTGAATAAAACACAGTTTGGTGGACGTAGCCCCTACACTGGGGGTGAACCACGTTATATTTGGTGTTGTGGTTTCTTGTGTTGTCTTCTGTTTCTGTTATCTTTTATGCATTACTAAGAATACATTTGATAATATAGATCACTGCTAAATAATAAGCTTCGCTATGAATTCCCTGTAGTGGGTTAAGCAAGTCACGATTATCTATCTATCTGCGAACTTACATGAGAATATATGGTAAAACTTTGTGATTACTGGTAGATAAGGTTATTCAAGGCTAAGGTACAATAATTCCCCTCTTTGCTTGCAGAAACCTGATTCTGCAGCACCCCATAGCTGTTTCGGGTGAGACTGCAACCTGCGCGCAGGTTGTTGCCAAAAGGGCCAACACTATGGGTCTTTTGTTGGTGTGACACGAAAAGATTAAACCCGAGTCTGTCATATTGCCCAACAAATTGGTTCCGTTGCCGGTTGAACTCAGTACCTGCTCAAGAGGGGTTTACCTTGTACCACAAGGGCTATGTTCCGGAGGCCCTCTGTGAAGGACATCAGTGATTGGTTTGCTGAGACCTATTTGCAATTCGTGCAGCAAGAGAATACGAATCCGTTTCGAAGCGCAAGTGACTTTTTACAACGGTATGTTTTTTGTGATACTTATGAAATTTTCTTTGGTCGTTTCCACATAGAGTTTCACCAGTGGTTGTCTAGGTTAACAGAGAGGAGGACGAACTTTCAAGCTCGACGGATTCCTGTGTGGACCCCCGCAAGGGTCAACCTTGTGCAACACGTGAACAACGAGGTATCCCGCGTTGTCGATTTCTGGACGACGCGCACATTGGAGGCCTTCGTGACAGAGTTTGCCATTGATACAAGCACTTCTTTCAGCGAATCTGAACAACAGTTCTTCAAAGGGCCCCGTGGTAAGTTTTTAAATTCCTTAAGCTTGAAGATTAAAATACTATTGGTTGAAAAGGGTATCTTATTATTTGAGTCAGACTGCTAGTTTAGTAGTACTAACATATGTTTGCAAGTGAGACTACTTTCGACGCGCAAAGTGGGTTGCCACGAAGTGAGCAACGGTACAAAAGGAATTTTGAATCCTACTCTTCAGGACAGACCACCGCATCTCCCCCTGTCAACCCTCCACACTCCGACCCCGAAGGAAACCCTCCTGTTACCCCCCAGCGTCGCTTCGTTAACCCTAAAGTTCAGTCGCGGTGTGACAGGCAACCAAGTCCAAGTATTCCGGCTAGAGGTCAACCTGCCCCCGTAAATCCCCCTCCATCAACGGCCTGCCCCCCTCCCATCCCTCCCAGAACCACCATGGCCCACCTCGCTGATGACATTAAGCTGCCCATCTTCAAAGGAACGGGATCAAAAGATCTAGAATAGTTCTGGTTTTTATGTGAGGCCATCTGGAACGCGAAGAGTATTACCGACCTGGATGTGAGAACCGCGTAGCTTATTACTTCCTTTCGCGATCGAGCTTTGACCTGGTTCATGAAATTCTCCAGTAATCAGCACCCCACTTTGGATGAAATCAAGGCCGCCATCATTAAGGAATTTAAGAAACCAAAATCAGAATCACAGAGCATCACTGAACTCAAAGAGATTCAACAGCGGCGTGGCGAATCCGTGTGGGACTTTGACCAGAGATTCAAAGTCTTATTAGACCAAGTGAGCTTCACTATTAGTCCTATGCAGCACAAGGAATGGTTTATCGCTGCGTTATTGCCGCATATCAGAAAGCCGCTCATGCAACAGAAGGTTGCTGACTAGCAAGAGGCTCTGGAAATTGCAATGAAGCTAGAGACCGCTCCCGTTGGAGACGATTCTGGTCTTGCTTAAATCCAAGTGCAGCTGGCAGTGATGCCCCTAGAACTTCATGACATGAAGAAAGCTAAAACCAGTCGAGAGGAGGGACCAGTGCCCCATGGTCAGAACCTATCTAAACACGGGCACGCCCACCCAATTCAATGCCGGTGTTATATATTATGAGATTTGCCGCACCTCTGGCCAGTATCGCCCTGAGCACTGCCATCTTCTTCAGAGATATGTTCAAGTTCCCAAAAACCCCTACTGCCAGTTTTGTAAGTCCGTTGGGAATAAGGAAGAAGAATTTCGTAGCTATGACCTTATGCGAGAGCGCACCTCTAATGCCTACCGAGTCCACAATGAAGCCCAGAATAATAATGGCTATGGTTACCGTGGCGGCACCTCCGGCAGAGGTGCTTTTGGTGGTCGCGGCCGTGGTGGGATGACCGGCAGAGGTAGAGGCCAGGTTGTGTGTTACAATTGTAACCAAGTTGGTCACTTGGCTCGCGACTGTCGGAACCCCACTACGACATGTCGGTATTGCCGTGCAGTGGATCACGTGATTGAACAGTGCCCCCAGCTCCTCGCAAATATTCAGGAAAACAACCGTGGCCCTACTCCAAGTATTCAGTTGATTTCCGTGGAGCAAAGACCTGCCCCAGCCCTTAATGTGGTCACCCGGAGTGGAGCTAGAACACATACTCAAGACTCGCCAAAGCAACCTACCACGGTGTGCACACAACAGGCCTCCAAGAAAGTCCCAGCCCTTGGCCTCGCGAAGGACCACGCACCAGTCCAGGATGCTCGGTGCGATAATATTGATGGCGCTGTAGAAATATCTGCGCGACAACATCAGCAGGCTTCGCAGCCACAGGGGACCTCGACGGATAAAGTAAGTACACTATCCTCTTTCTTGTAGAGCTGTATGAAACTCTTGCGCAATCAAAATGCTCTAAATGAGCTGCAAAAAGTTCTTGCTGTCACAGACCCTCAGAGAGGAATTGATCAGGAGAAAACTATTAGTCGTGTCCGAAGAACGGGAAGGGAAATGAGGTTGAACGTTCAGATAGGAGAATATGATATGACTGATGTCATCCTGGATCTTGGATCAGATGTCAATGTCCTCCCCAAGTAGACCTGGGGACAAATGGGAAAGCCTTCCCTGGTTTGGTCACCTATATAGCTATGACTAGCTAACCAGCAAAGGATTGTACCGCTAGGGAGACTTCTTAGTGTCCCAATCGACATCGATGGGGTCAGTACTCTAGCAAACTTTGAAGTTATTGAGATCATTGATGACAGCAACCCTTACCTAGCCCTGTTGGGAATTGAGTGGGCCATGGCCAATGCTGCAATCATCAACCTTAAAAGGTGACAGATGACCTTCGAAGGAAATGGCCTGCGCGTTATTATACCCCTCGACCCATCCCAAGGAGAAAGATATACAGAACCACTCAGAGATGAAGGGGAGCAGGATACTCTAGACCACATCTATAACATCACAGCCAAGGATGCAGATTATGTCGAGCCTAATGCTGATGGTGTAATGGATTGGCAACGTGATAGCTCCTGCATGTTTGATTCAGACGATGGTCTGGAGAATTGGCAGCAACGACTGTACGAGCTAAATGGCCATAGGTGCGTGCAGATCACTCAGTCTCTTCAATGCATTAGCGCATAGCCTCGAGAAGTGCCTGCACAGGTTGGGATGACAGACCTTGGAAAAATTATTCCACTGATGTCAGAACAAGTACCTCAATCACAAAACACCCAGTGTCTAGAAATAGCAATAGACGCTACAGCAGCATGGGGGGCCAATCATACAGAGCCTCAGCTCCGTCGGGGAACCTGCCAGAAATTCGTGGGCCCCAAATTTATAAGGCAAGCTCAAGAAGTGCGAAGTAAGTTCAAGGGGCAGAGCCAAGACGCTAGCACCTCAAATTTAATAGTCCTATCGTAGATACTACCTGGTCGGGTCGAAGGGCACTATTGGGCCGAGGTTGCTTATTGCCTCGAGGCTGCGACCATGATTCTGCCACAGCCCAAAAATGTAGCGAGGCTCAAAATTCGACCATTGGGAGGCAGCCAATTTGGCGGCGGCGGGATTTTAAGTGCTTTAAATGACTGTACTAAGACCAGTACCGGTAATCGTGCCCCACATGGACAAGATTTTCGTTAGATTTGGTGCCTTCAATGCACTGTCCTCCCCGATTTGATTGATGGCATGTATAAGAAGATGCCTAAGCTAGGAAAAATCCCATCCTGCATTTCTTCAAGCTTTCTGAGTGAACCCATGACCACCGAACGCGAGATTGACGCCTTGGTCAGAGAATTCGAGCAAGAGGGTTTGATCACCTGCTCTATTCGGCCTCCTGCCATAGCTCACTATGAAGCCACTCCCCCAGCACCACCACGGCCGATGCAGACACGGTCTGCCAGGAAAAAGTCTAGAACTGAAATTCGCACCAAGCGCAACCAAGACCGGCCACAGCAAACAGGGAAACCGCCAGCAGCTCATCCTATGGAGCCCTCTGGCTCTGCACAGGCCCTGGCCGGGGGAAGGGAGAATATTCCGCCACCACGGCCACCATATCTACCACCTGTTTGCCAAGGCACCGCGTTACCCCGTCGGATAAAGAAATTTACATTAGCCACACCTTCATTGCCACCAAGAGTACAGCTGATTGGAAGTATGACAGGGAAGATTGATCGGCTTAAGTACAGCGATCATGACACCAATGACCATGGAAAGTTCCCACAGTTTGAACCAGCCGAATACTTGCACCGCGTCAAGTACCCCGATAATAAGGTCACACTACTGGAAGTGCAAACATGGGCTGTGGGCCTGGACAAAGCTGGCCTACTCAAGCTATTTAACATTCCTCATTTTGGACCGGCATACATGTGACTGTAGTGGCCAAGCAGTTACTAGCCCTGGTACATGATGTCTATTTATGGATAGGGGATGAGCAAATTCCTATTGACGCCGCCCTCATCCATAGGATCACAGGTTTACCCATGGCAGGACCAGATCCGGGAACCGAGTTTCCATCCAAACATGATGATACGAAGCTCGCGCAAACTATGAAGGAGCGGTTTGGCCTGACAAAAGGGAAACGGGGGTATCATACTTCCGCGATTCGGGAGCAACCGATTCAGTTTGCAGCTGAACTCTTAGCCTGCAAACTCATACGGAAATGCAGGCCAACTGAAGTACCTGCCCCGGTTATCCGGATTGCTATGAACTGCGCTGAGGGGTATACTTATAATTGGGCCGGATATCTTGCGAAGGAGTTTTTGGAGGATGCCCACGATGCGCAAGAAAAAGGTAGACCTTTTCATTATTCCTGGCTTATAATCCTTATTGCATTGGTTGGGTGGAAAGAACCCACTGAAGCCCAGTTTGTCGAAATAAACCCCGGCACGCCAGGGGCAGCAAGGTATGCCTCCCTTTGGATATCCTCAGATAAGGAAACTCAACAGATGACGAACACTGTGTTCATCTTCTATGCTATGAGTCTTCACTATGAGATTATGCGAACACCTCGACTTACCAACGAAATGTTCTCTCAATACGAGGGTGTCGCGCACTTTAGTGCCGACATGCATCATGTTTTCATTCAAGCTCGTGCAGATCCTCAACGGAAATGATTCAAATTACCATATGTAGTCACCGAACCAGATATCCGACGGATCGTTCAGCAATGGCCAGCCAAATGGCTGAAATATCTAGGGAAAAAACCCTCTATTCTGGTTCCCCCAGCTACCAATATTGGCGCAGGTACTAGTCAGGCGCAGCAGCAAAGCCCATGGGAAGATAGCGAAGACCTAAGTGATTCGCAGATAAATGACAACGGCCAGGGTGGAGATGGAGGATAGGATGAACAGGATGAGCAGGATGAACAGGATGAGGAGTCGGTCAAGACCATATTAGATCCTACCCCACCAACGAAGCGCAAGTCACCAGAAGTAGCTGAGGTAACCAAGCCACAGCCCCGCAAAAAGGTAAAAGCATCGAAGGATAAAGATATCGAGGAAGAAGCCACTGTCACGCTGGATGCACTGGAGCATGCTCTCGAACAGTTTACGACAGCGCTTACTAAAAAATGGTCAGAATTTGTGGAACTCCATCTTGCCATCCTCTCAGGTATCGCAAACAGGGTATCGGAATTAAAAGAGCTAACCGCAAAATCAGTGCCCAGTACTGCGACAAGCAGCACTATGGCACCCATGCAGCAGGATATTAGGCAATGGCCACCCAGGGATCCCCAGGGACGGGTATCAAGTGCAACTCTGATACATCCTGACATCGATTCTCGACCCCAGACAAATATAACCGCGGAGCTTAATTATACAAAGATGCCTATGTCAGAGTTGCACCTCCGTCAGCTCGCGATTACAAAGGAGATCCATACCCGAACTCAAGTGTCACAAGTCCAACTGGAAGACTCCATCAAGCAAAACAAAACCTTCATAGCACGCCTAGAAGAGATCGCACAACAGAGGAAAGAGGCTGAACAGACAACAACTACGCTAATGCAAGCATTGGACGAGGCATGTCGGAGTTTTTCTGACTCCGACATATAGGAAATAGAGGAAGCAAAGCAGAAGATTGCTAAGATGAGAGACTATGCCCAGCAGTCCTGCAGTGAGGTTGAAAGGATGAAGATAGAACATCAGCAACAGATTGCAGAACTTCAACTACGCATTCCTCCTGAGACTCCACCAGAGGTCCGAGAACAGCGCCAGCAGGACATCAAGGCCTCAGCAACAAAAATATCAGACAACGTGGCTAGTGTCGCAAAACTAATGGAAGACAACATAGAATCATGGGAAAAACTGCAGGACCATCCAGATGTAGGGAAGATTCAAGAAACCATCAAGTTATGCCACGATGAGTTAGATGCAGTCCGAATAGAAATCAAGACACTGCCACCTATGCAGAAGATGGCTAAAGTAAAGCGCAGCAAGGAACTTCAACAGGAAATCAAGTCTTGCAGGATGAAGGTGACGATGCTGGAAAATGCGTTACAGCCCCTGCTTGATGAAGCATTAGAATTGACCAATACTGCGGAGAGCCAGCTCAAGATTCTGAAGACCTATGACACTTTTGTGTAGGAAAATGCTGACACAGACTCTTCATCAGTATTACAGGAACTGGTGGAAAAGGAGAAAGCCGCTGATGAGATACTGCATAATCTCACTAGTCGCTTCCAGGCCCTCACGCAGAAGATTCGCCCACCAGAGTCCTCGCAGAGTGCCCCGGGACGGGCCACTAGTGAGTCTTAGGGGCCTGTTGGGGCGTGTCCCTAAAGATTACTAGTTGTGGTAACTTCGCGGCTATTGGTAAGCGGAGTTATGGGTCAAGATAGTCTTAGGGGTATCAGGATAAGTCAAAACCCTCTTTTTTGTAATAAACCCGTGGTTTAAATCCAGGGTTTAGGGTTTTTTGGGTGCCCATGGTTTTGTAAAAATGCGCAGTATAAATAATCGCTTATGTAAAGAAGATAGGTTAGGTTTTATGATGTAAGGAAGATTAAGGCAAGGTTAAGATTCATTATTGAAAGAAGGTTAAGTCCCAGCTGTGTGCGTGGACGATCTCTGCAGCTGTGTGCGCAGAGGGTTTTTGTAAGAAGGATTAAGGAAAGATCTGCAGCTGTGTGCGCAGAGGCCTGCTACTGTGTGCGCAGCTTTAACGACTAAAGGAATCTGCAGCTGAGTGCGCAGATCAAACTGCAGTTTTGTAGCAAGTTGAATAAAACGCAATTTGGTGGACGTAGCCCCTACACTGGGGGTGAACCATGTTATATTTGGTGTTGTGGTTTCTTGTGTTGTCTTCTGTTTCTGTTATCTTTTATGCATTACTAAGAATACATTTGATAATATAGATCACTGCTAAATAATAAGCTTCGCTGTGAATTCCCTGTAGTGGGTTAAGCAAGTCACGATTATCTATCTATCTGCGAACTTACATGAGAATAAATGGTAAAACTTTGTGATTACTGGTAGATAAGGTTATTCAAGGCTAAGGTATAGTAATTCCCCTCTTTGCTTGTAGAAACCTGATTCTGCGGCACCCCATAGCTGTTTCGGGTGAGACTGCAACCTGCGCGCAGGTTGTTGCCTAAAGGGCCAACACTGTGGGTATTTTGTTGGTGCGACACGAAAAGATTAAACCCAGGTCTGCCCTATTGCCCAACACCATGATGTAATAACCCTAGTTTTGACTTGGAATATATTAAATCAAATCATGTAAATGATGTAAATATACTGTGCAGAGCTGAAGACCAAGGATCTACTAGTGAATATCTAGGAAACTATTATGTAAATACTTAATTAGCAACTAGGTGATTGGATTATCATGCAAATTTGAAATTCTATGTAAATACTATCCTGAAAATTAATATAATGGTCCAAGATGGATGTGTAAACACCACTAGAAGAGCTATGATTGCACTAAAGGGTATGAGCAAAGGGTTCCTGTGGGATACTATACCCTCTATTTCCATGTTTCAGCCTTAGAACTCATCAATTTTCTATCATTCTCCTCAAATGAACCAATTACTTTGTTTTTATTGTTTCATCCATTTATTGAATGCATCTGTGAGGTTGATGGGGTAATTTTTCTCATGTAGTTATTGAAGTGTTGACCTGGAAAATATACAGTGCGGTCAACAACGGATTATTATCCTGATCCAAGGATTTTAAGAACCATTTAGTCACTGTAAGTATATGATCCCAATGGGATTTACGTCTCTCTTGGATGACTATACACTAACATTATCTAAAGTAAGAGTGAAAGAAACTAAAAAATAATTATAATATATACAAAAATAAGAAAACCAAGATCAAATTTTCCTGACTTATAGAGGATGGATCAGACAAATTCAGGGTAAATGAGATCAAATATCCTTACTTTGACAACTGCACTTTCTATGAGCCCACCACGCTTGGATCAACCCCCTAGCAAAGATAAAGACTCTGAGGAAATTTCCCCAGGACTTATGTGGAAACCCAATGGCTTATTGTGTAGTTCTAAAAGTAACTAGATATTAGGAATGCTAACTTGATGACCAATCCACATCCCCATAGTGGACTAAGCTAAGTTATGTTAAGTTCAACTACAAAAATATACAATGTTTACAAATTTACAATGATTTACCCGACGAGTCTCGAGGGAAGAATAGTTTTAAATAGAAAGTATCAAACATAAATTTTAAAGATATGAACTTAAAATAAAATATCTAATCTAATACATAATCAAAACACACTGTAAAATTAAAGGAATTTAAAACAAAAAAAAAACTAATCTATTAGGAACACTACTACTTGGCCAAGCATATTATATATATATACATACATACATACATACATACATATACATATACATATACATATACATATACATATATATATATATATATATATATATATATATATATAAGATGATAACTTGTAAAATTAAACATATCTCATCTCCTATCAAATTTCGGTCAAATACATTTACTGGAAAGTAAGAAAAACTAGATGAGATGACACAAAATTCATATCTAACATTAAGTAAGCAGAATCTCAGTAACAAACTTAGGCTATAGGTAATATTGATTTGCAATTTACAACAGGTTATATTTTTCTTATGAAATTAAATTCTACACTAGATATAACATGCAATAATATTTTAATCAACATAGTACAATCTAATTGACTAAATGAAAATCACAAGGGATGGAACAGAGAAAATCTCATGCATATTCCTAGCAGATGGAAATCATATCAGAAATCTATAAGCTCTCCAACAGTATGCAGAATGCAAATCAAAATAATAATATTGAATTGATGTAAACCGTCACTTAAATTTGTACTTTCTACGTGAATGACATTTCAAAGATAAAGTGACAACTTATTTTTATAACAAAAAACTTGAAACTTAGTCACATTGTTTAGTTACAAAACAGAAAATAATTAACAACAATAATCAACATTATATCCCATATTCACCTATATTTCAAGACATTCAAATACATGCAAATCTAAAAATTAAACTACACGGTAGATTCGTGTTAATATTTCTCAAAAGTGGTAGACACCAAGTTCAAAAAGGAATAAAAATATCCTTTTCCTTATTGATATCCTAGTATATATACAAAAAAATATTTCCCTAAGATATCATCAACTAGACCCCAAATGCGAGGAACTAAGATATTCATTTAGGAAAATTGTTCAAGATTTATCCTAAATTGATTTTTACAATCAAAACTAATCTATCCTTTCCTTCTCAATTTCATGTAGCTTTAGCAAAATATCCAAAAGATCTGCTTGATTTTCCCAAGATCTTACATCATTTAGCTATGTGTGCTCCATATCTTCTAGGTGGATAATATTGATATAGATTTGACCATTTTATGCTCCACGGTCCTCATACCTAAAATATAGCAAGAAAAATAAATAAATAAAATAACATAAGGGTGTGTGGAAAAAGATGAGGGACCTTTTAGATGAAATCCTACTTTTAGGAAACACACTCTCGTTATATAAAAATACAACACACTCGTGTTATGTAATGCTTAATTTGGTTAAGGCCGAGTGTGACATGTCATATGACACGTAGGTTAGGAAAAGTGAAACATGTACACATTTTCTAGTTACAAAACTTGCATGTGTTATGGAGAAGAAAACCATGCATGTGTAATGGAGAATGACGATAAAATTGGGTTTGTGCATAGATAGGGAAACCAATAAAAATAATAGTTCACATAGTCAAGACTTAGGACCTATAGTAATATTTTACCATCATCAATAAAAACACCTCAAACAACCATTCCTAACCTCCCAAGTGTATAATTTTTCTTTAAGTTGTAATATGGAAAACATTATGAGGCTTTAAGAACTAAGTGTGGATCATAATCAGTTGAATATGGTTGGGGGAGGAAACTTAAGACTTATTTTGTAAACGTAGTTTCTAATGCTTAAGGTCCATGAACAAGGCATCAAACATGCACAAAGGACCTCCCTATCTGATATTTTGCATCTGAGAGAAATATGTAGTCCATTATAATTATTTTATCCCTAGGAATAGACTTGTTGACATGGTTGAGGGAGGAAACCTAGTTCTTAGGCCCTAAAACAATCCTATAGACATATAGGGCCAATAAAAATACCTTGAACCAACACACATGATCTCTTAAGGGAATCCTCAACCTTTAAGTTGGGATATGGCCATGATTAAGAGTTTTTTATCATTAGAGATGGAGGATAAGGTGTTAATCATGGTTGGTAGAGAAGGCTTTAATTTTAGGTTGTAAACCCTGTTCTAGGGATCAAGGTTGATGAATGACTCCTTGAATCACCATATATGACCTCTCAAGTTGAATGCTTTAATTTGAATGGGCATGTTGTTACCATTAGGAGTTTCTAAGTACTATGGATGTGTTAAGGGGCCTTAGACATAATAAGGAGATGAAAACTATCCTTTATCCCTTAGAAGATGCTTCTAGGAATTTAGAGCCAAGAATGGCGTGTTGAACAAACTCAACATAGCCTTCCATGGTATAATTTACCTTGGAGTGGGGATAATAGCTCCAATAGAACATTTTTATTAGTACATACATGTATTAGGACCCTTGACATGGATGGGGGAAACACTTGGTACTTAAGCCTTAAAAAAAGTTGTTAACCATTTAGGTCTAAAATTGACGCCTCCAACCACCACACATGATGTTGAAAGGAAATCATTTGAATCTTAATGTGGATATGGATTCAATTATAGTTTGTTGAGAACTAGGTATGTGTATCAAGGCCATGGACATGGTCAGGGGAGGAAATGAGGGAATTAGGCCCTAAAAAAATATTCTAGGAATCCAAGGCTAAGAGGTATGCCTTAAAAAACTGCACACGGCATACCATAGGTATATTTGGACAATGAATATGGATGTTAGTGGAATTAGGTGTTTTATAGAAATAGGTATGGGATCCCAAGACATGATTAGAGGAATATGATCATGCCTCATTAGAGGAAATTTGGGGTCTAAAATGGGCCTTATAAAAAACTGTGCCATGGATGGGCTGGATTGAGTTGAATTTTTAAACCAATAGAATTTCAATATCTTTGGTCAACCATTATGGCTGAGTTGGACACATAATGCTTATGTGTCATATTTTTATTTGACAATAGCTAACTCCATATCAACCTCATCTTGGTTAAGTTGTTGAAAAGATCACCTTGCAATAAGATAAATAAACTTTAACTAATAAATATAGAATATTTTATTTGATCACTACTTCCAACTCCTCTAAAACATAACCTTCTCATTAATTAAAATTGTAGTGGAAGCATTTTGAAATACTAAAAACATTTATTAATCAATTTTTTTAAAAGAAAACTAAATAATATTTAATTTTAAATAGACTTATCTTGAAATACTAAAAAATAAATAGATTTAATTATTACATCAAAAAATAAATAAAACATTTAAATACTAACAAAATAAAAAATAAAAACTATTTATAATGTTACTAAAATATAATAAAATTTTATTTTACTTTTTTTTTCTCTCTTACCTACCTACCCATTAAACCACAATTTTTTTTCTATTAATATAAAAAATAATATGAATATACATAGTTTATTGTTTTTTTATTTTATGTGATGTAATATTTTTTATATGAATTAATATAAAATTTATATTAAAAAATAATAGTGTTTTATTTTTATTTTTTTAATACTATTATAATTATATTTTTCATTATAAATGAATATATTTGAGTTTTACATTTATTAAATATATAAAAAGTAGTGGTCAACTCATTTAAAAAAATAATAATATAAAATTCAAAAGTTTCTTATCATTTATTATGTGTGCACAAGAATCTAAATATTTCATTAATATTTTTAACCAATATATCTTAACTCTAAATTAACTCAATATAGTTGTCAACTACCATTGATGAGACGATTTAGGTTGACTTTCATTAGATTTTCATTAAATTTAATCTGACATGGCATATTTGTAGTGTGATGTGGCTTTTTTTTATTATTTTTCTTAGGAGGCCCATTTTAGACCCCAAATTTGCTCTAATGTCAGTCATAAAGGAATATTTGAGGCACCCATGTTAATGAACAATTCCTTCAAGAACCACACATGACCTACTCAAGGTATGCTTGGTCTGCAAGAAAATATGTAAATTCATTTCAGAGGGTTTGAGCATTAGATATGGGTATTAACACCTCAACATGGTCAAGGGATGAACTCCAAGACTAAACCCCTAACGGAATATTTTTGGCATCTAGGGATAGGAATGTCCCTTACTCGATATCCCTCTATGCCTTACTCACTAGACCTCCCTTCCTTTGTATTCCCCCCTCTCTCTATGGAATGACACATATGATGACATGGAGTATGATGGTGTCCTAATGAAGATGTAATAAAATAGTGATGGCATGGAATGACATAGTTGAGGATGTGGCATGACACATATGATGACATGGAATATGATGGTGTCCGAATGATGATATCATAAAAGTTCATTTATAACAAATGCAATGGATGAGATGAACATGGATGATAAGAGAACATGAATGATTGATATGAAGACTTCCAAGATAGTGTCGAAAGTATGATATGTTTAATGAAACAAATAATAGAGGTCGAGTGGAAGTAGAGATGCAGTATGAATGACAAAGCTCGTTAGACAAATGAAGAGTGGAACTGCAGAAGAGTGAAATGAATGGGAGATAGAGTATATGTTGTTGGAGACATTTACCACCATACACACTCATTTTGTTCAATTTGGCATATTTAAACCACTATCCTAAGTTTTATTGACTTAATTGACATCAGAGGAGCACTAGATGACATTATCTAGATCACACCCACGCCTACCTTTAGTCAAGGATGCTAACTTATCCTTCTCCTACATTTAGGGAGGATAACTAGAGCGCTCTGGGGGTGATTTGAGTGTCACTAATGCCCCATATTGCTAACTAATAGTTACAATTAGTTAAACAGAGCAGTGAAGGCACCTTCCTTGATTAAATTGATTATTTATTTATTATTTAATGAGATGGAGTCAACAAGGGCACCTCCAACCACTTCTGATGTTCAATTAGACTTCAGTTGACCTCATCGAGGTTCATTGGAGTCATTGATGTGCTACCACATGTTGGTTGGCTTGATGTGACATGTATCTGACCTACTTTCAGTTAGAATCGGTCATTTATTGCACTCCAATTTTATTTAGGGCTCAGTTGAGTCAATTAGGGTTTTGATCAATGGTTAACTTGAGTGTTGACTATGGCTTACATTAAGTTAAGATAGACTCACTCATTCAATTCGAATGACCTCCTTGGGAATTAGAATTGCTTTGTCATTCATGCTTGCAGCATGATCTTCTATTGTATTATTCATTCTTTGTGTGAATATGTAGAGCGACTACTCATTTTGTAGCACAATTACATCATTTTCATGCCTTATTGTTATTAATATTTGATGAGACTTGTGTTTAGTCCCTAGATTACTGTGACAAATTAATATGGCATCATAGATCATGGTGGGACAAAGCTCAGATCTCTCAAAAACAAGGTTTCTGACAGATCTTGCATGAAAATTGAGAAATAGGTCAAAAATCCAACACTGCACCAGAAGCCAAGGCTTACCACTTAATACCCTAAGTAAGGAACTTGTTGATCAAGATTGCTTGATTGACTATGCTAGGTGTGATGAAAGTATAAAATGTGCAAGATGTCTGACCTTACATTTCCCCTTTTGTTGTGATTTTCAGGTTTTTAACAAGTGAAAGCATTCGCTCCAGCAGATTCAGATGGCTTCTTCCGTAGATCTTTTGAATCCATTCAATTTCCACTCATGGAAAGGATATAAGGAGATCCATCTATGTGCCAGAGGACTATATAGGGTTACTATGGACACTGAAGAAGAGCCTTCTTCTATGACAGACAAAGCTAGATTCTTGAACAAGAAGGATGAAGCATTTGGATTCTTGTGCCTCCTTGTTTCCCGGGATCATCTTTTCCATCTTTTAGGATTGAAGACTCCAAAGGAAATTTGGGAAAAATTGGAAACCCTGTATGGAAAGCAGGATGATTTGAGATTTTACTAGCTCAAAAATGAATTGATGTCTCTCTATCCTTCCAATTTCGAGAGCTTGAATGAATTTTTCACAAAGTTCAAGCACATTGTCTTACTGTTGAAGCAATGCAAAGTGGAGAAGGAAGATGATAAGCTCATCCTCACCATACTCTCCAAACTTGCAGCTTATTATTCAATTTTTGTCTCTACATTCCATGTGGGGAAGCTCACAACCCCTGGATGGAAGATGCCTACACTCAATGCCTTCATTGAGTCCCTAACAAGTGAACATAATAAGCTTGTCTAGATGGGGATCATTATATCCTCCCATGTTCAAGCCCTCCATGTCTTGAGGCCCAAATATCTAAAGGGTAAAGGAAAGCAGCAAAAGAACCCAAAAACTAAATTCGAAGATCCTAAGCCTAAATTTGAAAACCAACAGCATGATGAGTCTGCCAGCTCAAAGAAGAACAAAGGAAAAGAGCATCATGGAAAGGAAAAATTCATGTGTTCATACTGTGGGAAGGGATTCCACCCTGAACATGCCTGCATGAAGAAGAATATTGATGAAGCTACCTCTCTCCTTGAGAGAAATCACATCAATCTTCCAGAAAGCTTTCGAAGGAGAGATCAGGAAGATCGGGAACCACAGCATGAAAGAGGCCATGCCCTCATGGGAAGCACTTCGAAGTCCAAAGAACTCTTGATTGATTCTAGAGCTTCGAACCATATGATGGCTGAAAGAGAATCCTTCTCATCCTTGGAGACCAGAAAATCCATCCACATGGGAGATGACTCCACCATCATTTTGAAGGACAAGGTACGATTGATCTTGAGAATGGCTATTTTTCAAATGTTTTGTATGTACCATCTCTAGCATCAAATCTCCTTAGTGTCTATTAGATGACACATACAAGAGTGCATAAGAGAGTATCTTTGAGCCCTAATTATGTTGATATAATGGAACTTGCATCCAGGAAACTTGTTGTTGAAGGCCTTGCAAACCATCATGCAAAATCCTATGAGTTTTCTCACTTTGTGGTGGATGCAAATCCCACCGCTCTCCTACCTCATGGAAATGAAGTTAGTAGGATGTGGCATGAGAGTTTTGGCCATCTAAATTTCAAATATTTTCAATAATTATAGAAAAAATCCATGGTTGAAGGCCTCCCGGTCATCAAGGCAACCACTGGAATTTGCAAGGGTTGTGTGGTTGGAAAACACCTTGACCACAAGTTTGATCAGGAGAAGGCAAACCGAGCTACATGGATTTTGGGGCTGATACATTCTGATATCAGGGGTCCAATGCCTATAACATCCATGAATGGATCAAGGTATCTTCTTACTTTTATTGATGATTTTTCAAGGTACACATGGGTTTTCTTTCTCAAAAAGAAGTCTGAAGTATGTGAAAAATTCACTGAACTGAAGGCCTTGATCAAGAATGCCTTTGGGATTAAGATCAAGAACTTGAGATCTGATAATGGTGGAGAGTATTTAATTCATGATTTTCTACACATATTCTCCCAAAGTGATATTCAGGTCCAACATTCAATTCCCTACACTCCCCAGCAGAATGGTGTAGCGAAAAGGAAGAATCGGTCTCTCAAGGAGATGACCACCTGTATGTTGGAATCAAAGAAGTTGGCTGAAAATTTATTGGCTAAAGCCAAGAATGCTGCAGCATACATTCATAACAGAGTGTCACACTCATACATCAAAGGGAAGACCCCTTTTGAAGCATACTTTGGACACAAGCCAGATGTGTTGAACCTACGGGTGTTTGGGTCCACTACATGGGCCCAAATTCCACTTGATAAAAGAAGGGCTTTGCAACCGCAAAG
Organism: Pseudotsuga menziesii; assembly: GCA_001517045.1. NCBI lineage: Eukaryota > Viridiplantae > Streptophyta > Pinopsida > Pinales > Pinaceae > Pseudotsuga > Pseudotsuga menziesii. The sequence goes on from LPNX010306105.1 coordinate 212,210, forward strand.
CATAGAATGTCTATTTATTGGGTATCTTGATGAATAAAATTTTGTCAAGCTTCTAGATATCAAAACAAAATAGATAATCATCGAAAGGAGTGTCAAGTTCGATGAGCCTCTTCAGGAGGTGGAACTAGTGAAGGAGAAAACTGTTGAATTTCCTTCCTATTCTACTGAATATTTGGATGATGGAATTGGGGGTGATGACCCTGATTTGGATCCTCTGCTTTCTGGTATCAGTGTAAAAAAAACATCAGATTCTGAATTAGAACCTAAAGTACAAAATCATCTTCCCACATGGGCCTGACAGACACTCTCCTCCGCAGGAGATAACATTGGAAATCTGGATGATCCAAGGAGAACCCAGTCTGATTTCCAAAAAGAAGGTATTGCACTCTCTTGTCATGATAATTTGCTGTGTTAAAATTGTTATTTGATGATTAGTTTAGACCCAAAATCCTACTACCATGCTTGGAAGGGTTTGAGATGGAAAGTTTCCATGGATGAAGAGATGAATTCTCTTAAGAAAATCACTACTTGGGAGTTAGTTTCTCTTCCTCCGGGAAGGAAATTGGTTCAATGCAAGTGGTTGTTTTATACCAAGGTTGCTGCTTATGGAAGAAAATACAAATATAAGGCAAGGATGGTGGAAAATTTTTTCTCTCGAGTCCAGGGTGTGGACTACCATGAGACTTTTGCACCGGTTGCAAAAATGGACTCCATCTGCCTAGTTTTGACAATTTCAGCATCTAAGCACTGGGAAGTGCATCATATGGATGTTAAGTAAGCCTTTCTACATGGATATATTCATGAGGAGATATAAATGAATCATATTGAGGGCTACATCTCTGATCCATATTTGGTTTGCAAGCTAAACAAGTCACTATATGGGTTAAAACAGGCCCCAACGGAGTGGTATTCCAAGATGGATGCCTTCCTTCTCTCGCAAACCTTCCAAAGGTGTATATCAGATCAAAATGTGTATATATAGTAGTATGATGGAAATTTTATTATTATTGTTTTATATGTTGATGAATTACTGATCATAGGTAGCACATTTGCTTCCATTTTAGCCATCAAAACTGCTCTCCATAATGCATTTGAAATGAGCGATTTGGGGCTCTTAAAAAAAAAATTGGGGCTCGAAATTGAGCAAAATTATGATGGGATAATGGTCACTCAGTAAAAATACATACCATACCTGTTAGTAAAGTTTAACATGGCTGAATGTAGTCCTACACCATTCCTTTTCCTTTCAGGGATCATCCTTGAAGAAGGAAAAAGCACACCTCCCATGGACTGCACTATCTATCGACAGCTGATTGGTAGCTTGTTGTACTTGACACATTCTTGGCATGATATCTATTATGCTGTGAATGATGTATCAAGATACATGCATCAAAATCATGATATTCATTGGAAGGTAGCCAAGAGGATCGTCCAATATATTTAGGGAACTAAGACCTACGACATTCACTATGTTGCAGACTTTGAGCTAGAGCTGGTTGGATACACAAATTTTGATTGGGAAGGTGATTCTATTGATCGAAATTCTACTTTTGGATATGTATTCCTATTTGGTGGCAGCCTTGTTTTATGGTATAGAAAAAAGAAGGCTGCCATAGCATTATCTTCAGCAGAGGCCGAGTATCAAGGAGCGGTGAATGCTTGCATCCAAGTAGTTTGGTTGCAATGCATTCTTTCAGAGTTTGATCTTGGTAGTAATTTTTCTATTGTCCTATTTTATGACAATAAAAGTTCTATTAATATATCCATAGATCCAGTTACTGGGCATAGGACCAAGCATGTAGAGTTCCACATGCACTATATCAGGGAGCTAGTGCATGACAGGACCATCATTCTACAATACTGCCCGATTGATGAGCAGATTGCCAACATATTTGCCAAGAGATTTTCAGAAAAGAATTTCACTTACCTCCATTCGCTATTGGGGGTGAGTTAATCAGGGTGATCAAACTACTTTCAATGTTCAGCTTGAGGGGGGGCTTTTCCCACTGGGTTTTCCCTTTTTTCCTCACTTAGTTTTTTTTTATAGCATTGTTTCAGTTTCAGTATTGTACAGGGTGACCTATGGCTTTATTTGCCAGGGCCCTAGAATTTTTATGCATTTTATATTTTCTACTCCTCCTGAGTATAGCTTAAGGGGGGGCGTTGGAGACATTTACTACCATACACACTCATCTTGGTAAATTTGGCCTAGTTAAACCACTATCCTAAGTTTTATTGACTTACTTGACATCAGAGGAGCACTAGATGACATCAACTAGATCACACCCATTCCTACCTTTAGTCAAGGAGGCTAACTTATCCTTCTCCTACATTCGGGGAGGCTAACCAGAGCACTCCATGGGGTGATATGAGTGTCATTAATGCCCCATATTGCTAACTGATGGTTACAATCAGTTAAATAGAGCAGTGAAGGTGCCTTCCTTCATTGAATTGATTATTTATTGATTATTTAATGAACTAGAATCAACAGGGGCACCTCCAACCACTTTTTATGTTCAATTACACTTCAGTTAACCTCATCGGGGTTCATTGGAGTCATTGATGCGCTACCACTTGTTGGTTGGCTTGCTGTGACATGTGTCTAACCTAATTTCAGTTAGAATCAGTCATTTATTGCACTCCAACTTCAGGAAGGGCTCAGTTGAGTCAATTAGGGTTTTGATCAGTGGTTAAATTGAGTGTTGATTGTGGCTTACATTCAGTTAAGCTAGACTTACTCATTCAATTCAAATGAACTCCTTGGGAATTTGAATTGCTTTGTCATTCATGCTTGCAGCATGATCTTATATTGTATTAGTCATTGTTTGTGTGAATATACAGAGCGACTACTCATTTTGTAGCACAATTACATCATTTTCATGCCTTATTGTTATTAATATTTGATGAGACTTGTGTTTAGTCCCTAGAATACAGTGACAGATTAATATATGTAACAATTGAAGAACAAAGAAACTGTATTTGTGAGAGTGTTTATAAATGCCTTATAATCAGTAGCATGATGAAATTCTATGTGTACATAAATATTCAAAATTGTTAGAGACGATCGAAGAGGATTTCTGCAAAAGAAATCGTGCAAATCCACAAAGTCATGGTGAGATCCACATTAGATCTGAAATCAATGGTGAGGAAGCATCTTGCATGAGATCCAATGGTTAAGGATCATTTCCGTAGAAGATAGGTGAGAGGATGAAGTTCCACTGAAATATCAAGATCAAACTTCTTATCTTAGTCCTGCACTAGATCCGATGGTTATGGATTAATTCCGACAACTAGGTAGAAAATCCAAAGTTATGTAAAAGATCAAAATCAGAAGGTCGATATTATTTCTGCTAAAAGAGATAGATGATGAGCAAGAAAAATTGTGGAAAGGTAATTATGGAAATAACGCTTAAATATTCTATGAACCTACAATCTGGAAATCGACAGTCAGGTTAACATGCACAAGAGATCGATGGTGTGGAAGAAATATTGAGGAAATAAGTTTGTGGAAAGTCGAGGTACGATTTGAGGAAACGTTACATCCTGCATCACACATCCCACAATCTGGAGATCAACGGTCATGGAAGATCCCGCAGGAGATCAATGGTGCATAATTGTTGATATGGAAAGATGATTGTGGAAAGAAAATCGTGGAAAGTAGAAAGTTGAAGTTTTGAAGAGTTGTGTTCCTTCATTCTACATTCCGCATATTACCTCAGATCAATGGACAGGAAAACGCTCGACGAAGATCAGCGGTGGGGAATCGTTGATAAGGAAATCATGGTGTAGTAATATGATTTCAAAGAATAAATCTATATGTTAGATCGATGGACCAAAGAGACTCAAAATTGGATCAACAGTGGGGAATCATTGGTGAGGAAACCATGGTGCGGAAATAGGATTTTGAGGAGAAATCTATGGGTTATATTGACGGTCCAGAGAGACTTAGAAATAGGATCAACAACACTGATTAAAGTTGGAAGATGATCGTGTGAAAAGAACATGGATATTGCAGAAGCACCAAAAAATTATAAACAGGGATGCGGAAATGAATTCTGATTTGTGGGAAGAATGAGACGATGATTTTACTAAAAGTTATCAATGAAATGACCTTACTATTGAATGGTAAAATGATGAATAGTTGTGTCTGTAAGTAAATAGTCACGATCCAAAATGAAGGAGCGCATCTATGAAGAGACGCATTAATATGAAATAGGTAAAGAGTATTTATTGTATGAATGTGTAAAATATTAATATGTCTCTGTTAGTAAGATAGATAAAGTCCAAATAGAATAGTGGCCTAGGTGTTCTAAATTTATGTATCCATAGCTGAAGAAGAGACCAAGCATCATGACATAGATTGATGGAATATTTACAGAAAACATATTAGGGTGGAAATGTGGCATGAGGGAAGGAAACGGGCCTACAGGGGGTTGTTTTCTCCTTCCAACAGAAGCTGGTAAATAGGGTATAGGAGCATCCTATCAGTTGTAGCTAACAAAATAGGGTGTCATAGCATCCTTTCAGTAGCAGCCGATAAACCAAGGGGTCATATCCTCCTTCCAGTGGTAGCTAGTAAACAGGGTGTCGTAGCATCCTTTCAGTAGAAACTGATAAACCTGGGGGTCGTGGCCTCCTTCCAGTGGTAGCTGGTAAATAGGGTGGCATAGCATCCTTTCAGTAGTAGCTGATAAACCAGGGGGTCATAGCCTCCGTCTAGTGGTAGCTGGTAAATAGGGTGTCATATCATCCTTTCAGTTTTTAACTGATAAACCAAGGGTTCGTAGCCTCCTTCCAGTAGTTGCTGGTAAATAGGGTGTAATACCATCCTTTTCTATAGTAGTAGGAAAAACTATTTGTAAATAACAATTTTGTAGTAATAGGATGTATTGGTGGTTTACCCTATTGGGCTTCCATGTTAAAATTGTGTTCTATGTATTCTTGTTGTTATGTGTATTTATTGATATATTTAAAAAGTGGTTAAATTAGTAAAAAGATAACGATACTAATTCACCTCCCCTCTCAGTATTGACCAATAAACCAAGAATTGGTATTCAAGCCAGGTTCCTTCAACACAGTTTAACCATTGGAAGGTATATCCTTTATAAAAATACTATGGATCAACAAGAAGGATCGACCACTAACATACCTCCACTATTTACTAGAGAAAACTATGCATACTGGAGTGTAAGAATGAGGTGTCATTTGATGTTCCTAGGATGGAAGGTTTGGGAAGGAACAGAAAAGGAAATTAACATAAGAAACCAGTACCCTACAGACATAGTAGAACTAGGCCAATATGAAGGAAATGCCAAATCCCTAAATGCAATCTTGAGTGGATTAACAAAAAATGTGCTTACTAAGGTCATGCAATGCACTTCTGCCAAAAAAGCCTGGGATAAGTTGAATATTATCTATGAAGGAGCATCTAAGGTCAAATAATCCAAACTACAAACATATAAAAGTCAATTTGAAAGCCTCAAAATGAGAGAAGAAGATAATATTGGGGAATACCTTCTTCGTGTAGATGAGGTGGTTAATGCTATTAGAGGTCTTGGAGGAAAATTTAAAGAAAAAGAAGTGGTAAGAAAGATACTAAGAACATTACCAATGATATATGACTCAAAGGTTTCCACACTAGAGGAACAAGATGACCTTAAAACATTGACAGTAGATGAGCTGCATGGAATTCTCACTGCGTATGAGATGAGAACTGGACTGAATGAAACCTCAAAGAAAGAATTAGTGTTTAAAGTATTTTCCAAAAATCAATCAGAGAATCTAGATGATGAGGAAGCCCTCTTTGTAAGTAAACTTAAGAAAGGCACTGGAAAATACAAAGGTAAGCTACCTTTGAAATGTTTTAACTGTGGAAGTATTGGAAATTTTGGCTAATGTAGATGAAATTGAAAGATGTAGGAAAAAAAAAGTTTTGAAAGAGAAACTATCTAAATACCAAGAAGAGACAAATCATATTATTACTTATTTGAGAAACCAACTTCAAGAGACCAAGAAGAGTGAGGAAGACCTAGTAGTTCTGCTCAGAAAGAGAATTCAAGATTCTGAAAAACTTGAGAAAGAAATTACTCAACTTAGAAAAGGATTTGATGAAAAAATCATTAAATCAAAGTTTGAAAATGGATTAAGGATTCTAGATGACATTCTGAATAGCCAAAGATCATCCAGTGATAGATCTGGTTTAGGGTTCATTAAATAAAATAAGCCAGAGAGTTACCCAGTCTCCAATCAAGAAGGAATTAAGAAAAGATATGGTGAACTAAAGAATCCAGCTAAAAAAAAGGAAGCAAGAAAGCAGGCTTAATTTCTCAAGATAAAAATAAAAGTAATATATCACCCAAGAGACCAAATATATATCTACAGATACTTTTAGGTCGTTGCTATTCTTGTAATAATTTTGGTCATAAATCCTTAAATTGTAGAACTAAAAGAAAGGTTTCTGAATACAAGAAGAAGTCATCAAGTAATAGATCGAAGGGAAATAAGAATCTTTTTACACTACTCCAAAAATATGACATAGAATGTTATAAGTGTAATAACCATGGACATATGGAAAGATATTGTAAACTAAAGACTACTACAAGGAATAATTTTGAAAACAAATATCAGAACATCAAATGAAAGATGTGGAGAAAAAAGGAAGACTCCAAAGATGTAGAAGAAATAAAGATTTCAAACATTACTGAGGTCTCCAAAGATAGCGATGAGCATAATAGAGGCATAAATAAGGATGACATCCTTTATGAGGAAAAGAAAGATGCAGATATAAAAGAATACACCAATAAAGATGAAGGTGATGAAGAAAGTGTAACCAGGAATATTTCACCTTCTGTGGACAGAAGTTGTTCCTCTAGTATGAATGGTTCAAATCCAGAACAAATGAGTGAATGACAAAGGATGAAGACCTTCCATGGATGTCGTAGACACCTAGAATGCTGCTTTGATAGTGAACCTATGTACCTGCAAATAGATCAAACATGCAAACACATCAAAGCTACTAGAAAATCATCTACTTATCCATGTTAGTGACTAAGGAATCTAACACCATGTACATGTGAAATCAAAACAACAGTAATGTGAGATAGAAATAAGATTTGCATTAAATATGTATGGAGAGGCTTAAAACCATTGCCTTAGTGTCAACAAGCATCTCCACAAGACAAACACTTCATCCCCATAAGCTCCAACTTTGCTCTGTATGCTCTCTAATGGCTTGGACTAAGTGGTCAATCCAATAGCATAAAAATACCTCTATGGCCTCTAAGATCCTATGATGGAGAATCTCGAGCTCAATTGACCCACAATGATAGGGATAAGGGAGGACACGAGGCTCATGATCTAGAAACCTCGAGAAACTTCTCTTTTTCCCATTTTACCTAGGGTACCTCTTTTCTTCTCTCATGATAGAGCGGTTTAGATGAAAAATGCTTATGGACCAAAGACCATAGATGGTGGTACCGCTTATGGAAAATAGGATACAGGCGGTGCGAGCAACGTACCGCTCCTGGGCCATAAGGAAAGCACGGTGCTGAGTTTTTTCATGTAGAATTGACAAACAACATAGGTTTCCGCTCTAAGTGCTGGGATTAAGGCAAACATGTAAGCCAGAGGTCTTATCACATGGTGGTGACAGGATTTGGGTATAATAAAATGCCCCCCAAAGAATGAGACTTAGAGGAATACGATAAATGAGAGCTTTGAGAGAACAAGTTGTCACTTCGAGGTGAAAATGTTAGCTCAATCGGTGCATGTCATCAAGTAGGAATCTATAGTACATCAATATTTTTGGCTCATAAACACAAGTAACCAAATCATGGCTTCAGACCAATACAAGGCATATCCATGAGAGGAATAAACAAGCATGGCTACTAGAATACAACATAGATCGATGTGATAGAGGACTCAAACTTGGACATAGCTACTAGACATACAATGTAGATCTATGTCATACAGATGCAAATTTGAGCATAGCCACAACCATACAAATGTGGATCCATGCTAGATATACAAAAAACTATCACAACCTTGGGAAAACAATGAGTGCTAAAACAAATACCCAGGGTCTTCATCTTGTCTTCTGCAAAGTACGATTCTATCCATGTGGTTACAATGATATGAAGTCAAACATGGTAGAAACCACTTTATTACTGCCCAATGATGTGAACTATTAACAAGTGCGAGGGAGATCACCATTGATGTCAATGATTCCCAAGGTACCCTAGTACAATCTACTGAGTGTGAATAGATTTATTCATGTCAAACACCCAGTCAATTCTATCGATCAAAGGTCAAGGATTTGAACCTATGTCGAGAGCAAGAGAACCTATCATTAAGGCATATAGATCTCAAGGTACTAAGTTTTTGCTTATAATACTATTTCCCAGATGATGAGCTGATGTCGATGGGAAAAGTCTCGTCAAAGGAGGGCCATGATGAGTCCCACATCGATGACATGAAACTCAGAACATAGTTCTAGAATGATGTGAATGTAGTAACCATAGGACTGACTCAAAAGCACTGACATAGAGAATATTTTGATTACAGAGGTAAACTTCTTCAACTTCCCTTTGAACATCGGGTGGCACAACAAAAGACTTGGAAGCATGACTAAACAGGACAAACACACAATGAGATAGTGGACAATGCATTCTTTCAAAAGACTCAAAGGAGTGGCATGACTCATGAAAGTGGATCGTCACAGAGATCAGCTGAATACCCAATTGACTAAAATGACATGCATACAAGTGCCATGTTCAGGTAACGACAAACTACTGCCATTTATTTGCAAAATGATTCCCTTCCCATTTCCCCCATCATGGTTGATGAGTGACTCTTTTTGGTTTTACGATTTCAAAGAGGGTAACAAACACTTGGTATATCTCATCCAAAGACAAGTCCAAACTCATATGTTTTACGAACCTAAGAGAGGAGGGCTTCATTCCCAAAAATGGGTCTCTCAATATTTAATTTAATGAGTCCAATGAAAGAAAAATTGGTATCGTTCATGTTTAGAGAGTCTGAACGACCATGGAATAAGACTCCAAAGGGTCCTTTTTCATATGATTTAGTCCCTAAGGCCCAAAAAAGTATAAAATCATACCTTAGAGAACTCTTCTAGTCTTGATTGGCTAGAGTGTTCTTTTTTCGTAAATAGTCAATCCGAACCGAAAAAGAGATAACCTACCATCGGAGAGACGACTCTTCAAATGCTTTAATGAGCATGAAGAAGACAAGATCGCTTAACAATATTTTCATATTTAAGGAGCCCGAAAAGAGTTTAAAGAAGACTCCATTAGGTCTATTTTCACCATGAGAAATTTTAGAAGCCTGAAAAGAATCAAAAATAGACTCGGACCTTTGATACTGAGTTTAAAGAGCATGACCAAAGTGTCGTAATAAATGCTCAATGACTTTTTCTATTTTATGGTAGTACGAAAAAGTAAAAAATGAACTGCCAAGACTTTACTGCTATTTTTCTTCTATCCTGCAATGACTCAAAACAAGTGTTAAATGCACCAATAACTAACATTAAGGGATCATGACTAATAAATTTAGAGTAATAAGTGATTTTAAATCAAAACTATAGCATGTTAAACCCAAAAATGTGTATAAAAGTCATGTAAATAGTGAAAAATCAAATATATTTTACTATTTACCCATAGTGGAGAGCATTTAGAGCACTTTCCTAGTCAGATCTTCAGTTGCTGATATTGGGAGTTTCCATCGTCGGATTTGAGCACTGTCAGTTCCAGGTAATAGCCTAGACCCTACTCTTTCATCTTATGCCTTTAATTTTTACTTTTGATGGTGTTTTGGGATTTTATGGGAAGCCCTAAAATCATGGAAGCGGGCACCATGCTTATCCCTTGTGGGATACGCAGTACCTCATTAGAACTACACCAAAAACACAACGCATAGGCGTTGCCACCTCCTGTATTCAATGGTGCACTAGTGGTGCCAGCTGTGAAGATGTAAAACTATTCATGCAAGCAAAAATAGACCATTTCATTTTATTTGAAAGATTAAGAATGATTCGAATGGGTCTTGTGATTGTTTTTGGTAGGTTCTAGGTAATAAAAAATGGTCATATGGAAAGAGAAACAGCACGATAATGATGACGCCTTCACCAAAATGAATGCAGGTTGCATAGCTGCATTAGGATACTGCGAACTCCTAAAATTCTTCCGGACTCCCAGTATGGTATCACATGAACGATTTCTTGAGCATATACTCCGGATGTGGAATCTAGGGCAACAACACTTTGAGTTTGGGGCTCATATTCTAACAATTGAGGTAGAGGATATCTACTTTCTTACTAGCATTTCCAGCTGGGGTGCTCCCATGTCGCTGACTAGTTCCCATGGAGGGGACATCACTACACAGGAGTTGATAAACCGTCATTGTGTCCTTGGGACAAGGACATCGGGGAAGAAAATCCCCATAAAGGAAGTGATGGATGGAACTCTACAGATTATATTGTTTACTATGCAGAGAGTGGTGGGAAGCTAGGGAGTGCACCAAGAATCTAGGGAACATATGCTCTATGCCATAGAGGCCATGGCGCTTACAGTCTTCAAATGAGTGGAAGCCCTACTTCCAATATTCAAGGATTAGCTGACCAAGTGTCGGCAGGGGGAACTGAATTAGTTTGGTTTTGGTTCCATTCTAGATTGCTTCTTTTTTGAGCAAGTACCAGTGATGAGACCCCAGGTGGTCTTTACAGGGTTGAGAGTGCAGGACCCTCGCATGTAGAGGTGGGTCCTAATTATGGCCCATACTAGAGTGGGCGCGAGGAAGGTGAAGTTCGGTGACCCATTCTTCCAATGGTTGAGAGATCAGATCCTCATGGCGGAGGATTATGCTTATGCGGGTAAGGACTTCAGTGGATACCCTGACCTACCGCTCCCACCTGGTGGATAATGGGGTGACATCGGTATGAATAAAAAAACCCTAAAATGGAAATAGTGTTTTTATGTTTTTTGATGTTTTATATTTTTCATGTTAAGTAACGAGACCTGAATATTTTCATGTAGACATTGGAGAAGGAAACCTAGGGGAGCTTCCCCTTTGGATAGATGAGATGGAGCCCACTTCGTTTTGTAGGGTGACAATGTGAATGGGGAGTTAGAGGAAAACCTAGAGAGGTTGACCTTAGACATCCTTGACACTTCCATTAATGACCTCCCTTTGAGGTATCAGAGACCTACAGTAGGAGTACCGGGTCAGTTTAGCAGACTGCTACATAGAGTATCCCGGGCAGTGATGTGCTACCATGAGCATCACTAGACAATGTATGCATGATGTATCTGCTGAAATTTGATAGCTTCAGGATTTTGTATGGTGATTTTTACCTGAAATCCTACATGCTTCAGATGAGGTCTCATGACCATTTTTTTGTTAAACATTTTCATATATATATAGAGAGACTTTTACCTAGTGTTTACATGTATAAAATGGTGGATGTATTTTACATGAGTTTTATGTGTCTTTAATTGTTTATTTACAATGAGCCATGTTTGATTTTAATGTCATGAATGGGAAATATTCCAATATAGGATGTAATTAGCTAATGAGTCAACAACTACATTATGTTCCTTAGGGATATGCCTATAGGTGATGATTTCAAATGACCATTCTAACAAGTGTACCCTCTAGAAGAGGCAGGGAAGCACATGATTTCTAATGGTATAAACATGGTTTAGATGACAAACCACAAGTTGTGAGTCCATCAATACTACCATATTGCAAACATCTTGGGAGGCAGCTTCAGTCAAAAGACCTATGACTGCTCAATACTCAATGATGTTGTTCGTAGCGGGACCAATACAAACCGCTCCTGAACTGACCAAATATTTGGCTGGGGAATAGAGAACCCAAGCAGCTGAGGCAAGATTCAAGGTGTGGCAGCAAGCACCATCAGCGAAGCCATAGAAATCCATCTGCTTTGCATGACCAAAACATTGTATAAACAGATACAGACACTAAACTCAAAACCATATTGAAAATACTAAAAGCACACTGAAAGTCAAGCAATATACATATATACAAGATACTATCCAAGAAAGACCTAGGCATAGTACTTATTTAGGTACAACCCATTGCGAGACTGCCCTAAAGGGATTCCATCGTAGCCAATGAGCTCATAGGTCCCTTTCTCTAAAAATTTAGAAATGGCAAAAGGACCATACCACTGTTAACACCCAAAAAGTGTTCACTACCTTATCTACCCCACTATATGGCTCATTTGTCCATTTTCCTACTGTATTTCCCTTGAAAACCTTGAAAATCCCACTAAAACGCTTCCAAAAGGCCTAAAATGCCTCCAAAAGGCCATAAAAACACCTTTTTCCTCCAAAATATCCAAAATTCCTCTAAAAATAGCAAAATCCCCTTAAAAGGGAAGAAAAAATAGAAATAAAAAATAATGAGGAAAAAGGAGGAAAAAACCCTAAACAAGCTGCCCTAAACCACATGGTTTCCAAAAACCATGGGCCAGCACTCCACCACTAAAAAACTATAAATAAGTGATGGAGACCCCTTATTTCACATCCACAATCACAAGCATCCTTACTCTGCCAAAATTGCTCTTGAAACCCTAGCTCACCCTTTGAGCTACTTTCACCATTGAGAGCCCCCCTTTTGGCCCATTTCCACCACCGAAGAAAGAGAAGGAGCAGCTGGAGCTCGCAGCAACCTCTCGGATCAGCGCAAAAGGCTTCACCAACCTCCACATTGGAGGTAATCTCAATAAAAAAACCATTCTTTATATTTTGCAATTTTGTTTCATGCACGTGTTTTAGATTAGTTTTTATTCCTGTTTAGCATTTTTATTTCCATTTTATTGAACTGCTACTAAGGATTCCATTCTCCTTAGTAGGTTCTCATTAGCACAAGCTAGGGGTAAAACCCTAGCCACAGTTTTGGCGACTCCACTGTGTTTTTAATTTCTGGTTTCAGTTTTTGTTTTTTCCTTTCGGCTGTCCCTTTCGACCACCATAAACTGCGTTTTTTCCCTCCACAGTCGCGTCTTGACCACGTCTTTCAGGACTTTACCTGCGACCCGATCGCGGCTCTCAGATTGTTTCCGGCGCCCTGCCGACGGATTCAAGTCTGTTACCTGCGATCCGGACGTAGCTAATCAGCCTGTTTGCTGTGATCCAACCGCGCCTGTCGGCCATTTTCCCGCGTCCCGACCGTGCGTTTCAGCCCCTTAGTTGCGACCCGACCACGCCTATCGGCCATTTTCCCGCATCCCGACCGCACGTTTCAACCCCTTAGCTACGACCCGATCGCACCTATTTCCCTCTAACCCGCGGTCCGACTGCACGATTTTGCCACAGACCCACGGTCTGATTTCTACAAGTTTTTTCCTGTTTTTGAACCCAGCCCCTTTGTTGCAATAGCACCTGCATAGCCATCTATTCCACCTGCAGCCCTACTTCCTTCCAGCCTTTTTCTGCAACATCCTTTATGTTCCCTTTTACAGAATCCCTTTAAAATTTTTGCATTTTAATTCAGAAAATTTTGTATGTTACAATTTTGAATTCAGTATTATTGTTAGTTAGAAGGTTGCCCCTTTGTGTGGCACTTCTATTCTGAGTTCATCATCTCACAAGCACACACTCTGTCACCTAATTCAAGTGAGACTTAAAAAACTACTTAACTCAACCAACATTCTAACCCCACTTGGGGAACACAAAAGAATCTTTGTAGTTAGGTAGGATCGAGGGGATAGGCTTCCAATAACACCCCTTAGTTACTTACACTTGAGACATAGCTGTTGTCCAATTAGGGAACCAAAATCCCCTAGTACTTTTTGGCACGGTCATAACCAGTTTACCAGAGGGCCTCTCCCTTAGGAGGGTTGAAGTCGCGAGACTGGTTCCGGAGGTCTGAGTGGAATACCGCACTCCATTCAGTAACTGAAGGGCTACCTTTCGCAGTTCTCGGGATATCCCTGTATTGGGGTATTGCAGTAAAAGGACCAAACGGTAGATTCACCTTTCTGGACGTGTCATGAACGGGGTATCTTAGTTGCCATTCTTCTAGGATTGACTTCCCGGTGTCCCTCCCGGTAGGGGGATATCTTAGCCACTTGGCTTTCCTATTCATATTGTCTGACTTGGATTTCATCACCTTGCAGAGGATATGTCTAGTTGAGTCAGAATACTTTTAGTTAGGTGTTTGCATCCTCCCTTACCTCCTTTTGGTCTAGTGAGTCCACCGTTTTTTATTTTTAGGAAACCTGCTGTTTGTTGGTATTCTGACCATTTCTGTTGACACTCCACCTATTGTAGCACAGCTGTTACAGTAGGAGTTTTGAGTTGGTTGTTGGCCTGAGTGCCCTATTTTTTGAGCTCTCCTTCTGTACACTCGGTTGCATTAGGGTTTTTGAGCTGTTTTTTACTCACCTCAACCCACAGAGATTTGACACCATCTGTCACCATTGAGTCCCCGAGACATTCTCGGTGCCTCAGGGGCGAACCCCCGCAGCACGGTTCACTTGACACCACCTGTCATTGACACGGATCATCTTCACTTAATACCACTTATCATAGATCTCGAGCCTTCTCACTTGACTCCACTCGTCAATGGCATAGGACTCCGTCACCAGATATTAACGCCCCTTATTTTACTTTCGATTCTGAGCCCGAGTCTAAGAACCCCATTTACACTGCCCCTACTAGCCCCATGGCTAGCGTGACTTCCACTCCCTTCATGGTAGGGACCATTGGTGGCACATCCACCACTACACCAGTGACCACACCTACCATTCCCCTCCACAGGGCCCCCATCTACCATTCCCCTCACGGCACCTATTCCCGCAGTAGGACTACCTATTCCCACTCCATCAGTGGCTCACACTACCCATGGTGGTGCAAGACCATCCTATACCACCTTAGTTCCCCCACTTGGGGGCAACCTCCCGAACACTACCCCTCCACTTGGGGGCCTTGGCCCCAAATTGGCCCAACCCACTACCGTGTCACATCCTTCTTCTAGTTTTCCATTCATGGCTAGCCTCAACCTACCTGACCTAGCCAGATTGACCAACGACCCTATCCGACATGACCCTGCATGGCCTCACATGCCCACCAAGCTCCCCTTTGACATCCCTAAGTTCGAGGGTAAGGTAGGTGAGGACCCACAAAACCACATCATGTCCTTCCATCTATGGTGTTCTTCCAACTCCATAGTGGACGACTCTATTCACCTCCGTCTCTTACAGTGCAACTTCACTGGCTCTACAGCCAAGTGGTATATCGAGCAACCCCATGGAACCCATGCCACCTTTGCTTCCCTTGCCTCGACCTTCCTGCAGTTCTTCCAGTTACCTGTCCGCTATGACATAGGCGTTCAGATCCTCCTATCATGCAGACAAAGCATGGCTACCCACATCACGGACCACATTCATGAGTGGCATCGACGCCGTAGCTTATGGAAGATCAAATTAAATGACTGGATCTTCCTCGATTGGTTCCTCAAATCCCTTCTTCCTATCATTGCTAAGGATGTGGCATCTGAATGACCCCAGTCTGAAGAAGAGGCCATCCTTAAGGCCCAGCAATTCAACCTCATTTATGCCCAGTCGGGTTATCTCTATACCATCATACCTAACGCCCCTCGCGGTGAGTCCTCCCAGCACGATGCACCGGGGGCATCCCACGCTGCTGACGGCATCATTGGCCGTATCTCTTCGCATCCTCAACCATTTTCCATAGCACGTCCTACCCCTAGCCCTGACCTCTCGCGGGCTACTTCACAGCCTGGAGCCACCAACTCGCATGCTCCCATGACACATCACCACCATACCCATGGACCCTCATGTCCACCTCAGTGTTTCGATCATGTGACTCTCGCTTACGCCCCCCTAGTCTCACCTTAGCCCTACTACCACCAGCAGGCTGCACCAGCCCCTGCGCCTTCACCATCCCAACCCGCTTATTACCCGCCATAGGCAGCCCCTGCGGCAAACCCACAACCTGCTCCGCAGCCCTATCAGCAACACCCTCAAGCCACTGCACCTACGCAGCTTCCACCTACATATCATCCACCGCAGCCTGCTCCAGCGCCTGCGCCACCTCAAAATCCACCTGCAGCCCAAGGACAAGTTTACGCCCAACAAAACCCGTAGCAAAACCAGAACAACCAATGCAACTAGGGCCAACAAAACCGCGGCAGGGGCCGAAATCGTGGGAACAACCAACCTACAGACCAAGCTGGTCAACCCCCTAATCCCCTCGCTAATAATAATGCGGCCCCCGCTAGCCAAAACCCCGATCGCCCGCCCAAGCAGGCTAAAAACCCCAATTTGCGAACAAACCATCCTTGTTCTATCTGCGGAGTCTATGGCCACTACACACATTTTTTCCCACACATGGAGCGAGTTCGGCAACTTTGGGCTGAAGAGGCCCACCGCCAAGGGCAAGCGACTCCTCAAGCACCACCCAACCCTCCACAACCTCAGCAGCGACCTTTGGTATTGCAAAACCCCTTACCAAACTAAGGCGTAGTGAACACTCAACCGTTGGCTCCCCCTCAAGCCAACGCGCCAACCCAACAACAAATCAGTTACGCTGCTCCTGATCAACCCATGCTTGACTCAGGCACCCACCACTTGTTGATGATGTCCTCCGATGAGGTCAACCTCCAGACTCGGCGGAACCAATATGGCTCCACCCCTGTTGCCCCTCCCACCGATAAACCCACTAACGCTCATCCCACTGATCAGGCGTTATGTATACCTCCACCTCTACTAGATGGCACTCCCAAAGCACCTCGTTTCCCACTTCGTCGTATTAACAATAACCCCAATGCGCGCGCTGCATCCAACTACAACATTGTTGATGATTTAGCCCAATCCCCCGCAGCCATGTCTGCGTTAGAAGTCTTAAAAAACTGCCCTTTGCAGCGCAAGACTTTACTCTCAGCCATTGGGGCTATCGATCCAAATGATTCGAGTTTAATGGCATTTGATTTGGACCAATCCGAACCCCGCATGCCTTCCACTTTAGCATTCCAAGTTTCTGTTTCCATTCGGAATTTTGTCGTCCATTGATGCATTATTGATGAAGGTGCCTCTACATGTGTCATGCCCACCTCCATCTGGCAGAAAATGGGATCCCCCACTCTCCAGTAGTCCACTACTGCATTATGAGCCTACGACGGCCGTTCGGCTCAACCACAAGGCCTATTAACTAACGTCCCCGTCCAGCTGGCTGGCAAAACTGTCCTCATGAACATTGAGGTTATCAATGCACAGCTTAATTATAACCTTTTACTTGGCCGCTGCTACATGTATGCCATGCGGGCGGTTGCTTCTACCGTTTTTTGTACCATGATGTTCCCCCATGAGGGATGCATGGTCAAGGTTGACCAACTCACCTACCATGATCCCAATGCCCTCGCAGCACCCAAAAATATTCTCCCCATGGTTGAACAATCTGTTTCGGGTGCCACCACCTCATTTGCTTCCTCGATGGGGCCCGGAGTTTACTCAGATGCGCCAATTACCTCGACCTTCCAATCTATTCCACCCCTGTCACCCGCCACTGACATGTCTGACCTGTGTACCCTTTCCCATAATACGCGAACTCCTACTAATCAACCACCCTTGTTGCCTAAACCCCCTTTGGTACCTAGCCACATTGGTTCTACCCCCATCCATACCATTCCTTTCCTCTTCCCTCCCTCAGGAGTAGTTAGCGCCCCGGTCATGGCTACCCTCAGCCTCCCTGGGTTAACCTTAGGATTACCCGTTTGGTATCTTTCGCCTCCCATTCCCCCGCCGACACCAGATGTCGTCCTGCAACCGGTGCAACCCATTGTCACTACTAGTCAACCACCTCCCGGTGTCACTACCCTGTCATCCTCCATGAATCCCCCCCCTCCTCTTACCAAACCCACTGGGGGCAGAGGCCCCCAACCTTACTCTGCTGTCCCACCTCCCAAGACAGTCAAAAACCCCCCTGTGTTTCGTGCTCCTCCCAAATGCACGCTGTGCAATGAGTTGGGCCATGCAACTCACCAATGTCCTTAGTTACCGGCACTACAGGAACACATGCAAATGCTTGACGATGACCCCACTATCCCAGTTGTCTACCTTGATCCAACCCCTACGCCTCATGACAAGTCCCTGTGCACTAACCACTCCTGTGGCATATGCAGTATCTATGGGAATTACACAAATCACTGTCCCAATCTCCCCGATTACAGAGAAGCTCTCTTTGAGATGAACAATATGGATCTTGAGACAGCACCACCCACCAGTGAGGAGATTCACCCCCCGATCTCTTCCCCTTCCAGAGAGGTTAATACCATTTATATGATCTCTTCTGCCACTACTCCCTCATCAACCGATTTGACGACACAAACTTTCCGTACTGATGAGGAAATCCTCAAGGTTCTCACTGCCCCGGAGTATCCCTAGGATGACATGCACCATCGTTCCTACTTCCTCCCAGATGAATCCTCCTCTAACACTGCGACCCAATTTGCAGTTGAATCCAAAGACTTCCTTCCCCCCAAGGTCGACTGGTTCAAGGACCCTATTCCTGCTCCTGACGCCTTCGAGGAGGGTAACATTGCCAACATCTCACCTGTCATCCAAATTGATATCGCTACCCCAAGAAGCAACCCCCCGGGAGTCTTCTTATCGCTTTCAGACTCTCTAAAATTGAAAGCAACCACGAGCATGAACTGTCCTGGGATCATAAAATCCACACGACAGTACCATTCCATTACTTCAGAGTCTTCTTATTGCTTTCAGACTCCTTAAAATTGAAATCAACCACGAGCAAGAACTATCCTGGGCTCATAAAATCCACACGACAGTCCCATTCCATTAGTTCAGATTCTTCTTATTTGCTTTCAGACTCCTTAAAATTGAAAGCAACCATGAGCATGAACTGTCCTAGGCTCATAAAATCCACACGATAGTACTATTCCATTCATTCAGAGTCTTCTTACTTGCTTTCAGACTCCTTAAAATTGAAAGCAACCACGAGCATGAGCTATCCTGGGCTCATACAATCCACACGACAGTACCATTCCATCAATTCAGAGTCTTCTTATTTGCTTTCAGACTGCTTAAAATTGAAAGCAACCACGAGCATGAACTATCCTGGGCTCGTATAAATCCACACGACAGTACCATTTTATATACACACTTCTTCCAGTTCCCTCACCCATGAAGAAGTTCCCCTGTGCCTCTTGGCACTATGATCGATCCTCCCAGCAACACCCCCAATTAGGTCGCCTTTGTTCAGAGTATTCTGCAGTCTCCTGCCATTTTACCACATCTTGAGTCTCCCTCAGCCCAGTCACCTTCCCGATGCAATACAGCTATGATCCCCTTACCACCAGTATTTTTCATATGCTACCCGATCCTCCCCGCCATCATACTCTGAACAAAGGAAGTTTGAGTCTACCCACTCTACTTGCCCAGTTATTCCCCCAAGTTTCTCAGTCCTACCATCAGTACTATCACATTTCGGTTTTTCACCTCGCGCTCCTGTCAAGGAAACATCATTTCCTTGATAGTTGCAGGTCTCCCTCTGTCGACGACAACCCCTCTATTCCAGAGGATAGACCCAGAGGCCCCTGCTCCTTGGACCCATCACCATCTGTGGTGAGTGCCTATGAACCATTTTGGGAGGAGTCATCATTGCCTCTCCGAATGGTTGTTTCTCACATGCTCGACTTCAGCACCTTGATCGCATCATTGAGAATCGCGCAGGATTTATATCCCTTCCATTATTTGTCGAAGACCCCGGATTTCCCCCGACTCTAGCACATTGGTGAGTCACTTTGGAACGCCCAGTTATATGTTCCCGTGGATGTCCGGGCTGCGTTGGCGATTGTATTCGGAAGCCATCCAGTTCCATGCTTCCTTGAGTACCCAGTTCAGTTCCAGTTTAGTGTACCATTGCGAGTATGGCCCTTGTCATTCTGATCCAACAGCTCATCAGTTCCTTTGGTACCACATTCAGTAGCACTGCTGTCATTCCAGTGCACCAGTTTTTCAGCTCAGAAATGGTCATCCCAGCAGTATGTCCCATATTTGTGTCCCTTTCCGGACCCTTATGATATGCACAATGGTTTTCTATGTATCCTACAGGTCCCTCTTTTTGGGCCTCACAATTATGTTTGTGTATCTTGATATGAGCATGGGTATGCCCACCTCCTCCATATATTGAGATTCTTCCTCATTCAATATTTGAGGCCATGTATATGTTAGGTCCCCATATTTTGGACCCCATTATTATTATTGTATTATATCCTGATACGAGCATGGGAATGCCCGCCTCGTCCATATGATCAGATGATTCCTCATCCATTATTGAGGCTATGTACTTTTTAGTTCTTGCAGTTGGTTCGGGATCGTGGTTCCAGGCCTCAGTTCGTTTCTTCTCTTCTCCACACCCCATTGCAAACCAGTTATGACTTATGATGTCCATCAGCCATACGATGAGCTCCTACCCTCGCACATCAGGGGGCAATCTGTTAACACCCAAAAAGTGTTCACTACCTTATCTACCCCACTCTATGGCTCATTTGTCCATTTTCCTACTGTATTTCCCTTGAAAACCTTGAAAATCCCACTAAAAAGCCTCCAAAAGGCCATAAAACCATCAAAAAGCCTCCAAAAGGCCATAAAAACACCTTTTTCCTCCAAAATATCCAAAATTCCTCTAAAAATAGCAAAATCCCCTAAAAAGGGAAGAAAAAATAAAAAATAAAAAATAATGAGGAAAAAGGAGGAAAAAACCCTAAACAAGCTGCCCTAAACCACATGGTTTCCAAAAACCATGGGCCAGCACTCCACCACTAAAAAACTATAAATAAGTGATGGAGACCCCTTATTTCACATCCACAATCACAAGCATCCTTACTCTGCCAAAATTGCTCTTGAAACCCTAGCTCACCCTTTGAGCTACTTTCACCATTGAGAGCCCCCCTTTTGGTCCATTTCCACCACCGGAGAAAGAGAAGGAGCAGCTGGAGCTCGGAGCAACCTCTCGGATTAGCGCAAAGGGCTTCACCAACCTCCACGTTGGAGGTAATCTCAATAAAAAAACCATTCTTTATACTTTGCTGTTTTGTTTCATGTACGTGTTTTAGATTAGTTTTTATTCCTATTTAGCATTTTTATTTCCATTTTACTGAACTGCTACTAAGGAGTCCATTCTCCTTAGTAGGTGCTCATTAGCACAAGCTAGGGGTAAAACCCTAGCCACAACCACATGGAATCAAACTTTCCTTTCCATAGTTTGTCATATCTCTGGTCGTAAGTCAAAACTAGGTCACCCTCGTTAAAGGAACAAGGTTGGAAGGATTTATCATACTGCACCTTGGCACATTTCTTATGTGCCTCATTAGCCACAAAAAATCTAGTTTTGTCAAAGTTGTTCAAGTACAAAAATCTCTCTTCCTCTGCGGAAGTGTCTTGGAGAAGTTTGACGACAAGTTTTAAGGATGGAATCCGACATTGAATCGGTAAGATAGCTTCAAGTCCATCGACAAGCTGGAAAGGTGTGAAACCAGTAGTTGTTTTCACTAAATTCCTGTAAGCCGAAAGGGCAGAGAAAAGGATATGGTGCCAGTTGGATTTATGGTCTCCAACCATCCGACAAAGCATAGTTTTCAAAACTTTGTTAATGGCCTCTACCTAACCTTTAGCTTGTGGATAATATGGCGTAGAGTTTTCATGGCGAAAACCTAGCTTGGCACTTAGTTCCTCCATAATTTGATTATGGAAATGTGATCCATGATCAGTAACAATGGACTGCAGGACTCCAAATCTAGCTATGATATGATTGAACGGGAAGAGAGCGATAGTCTTACCATCTTCCGCATATGTAGGCATGGCCTCAGCCCACTTTGTAAAATAGTCAATGGCTACGATGATGTAACCATGCCCCCCCGCTAAGGTAGGCTTACAATGCATATAATAAATCCCCCATTTGGAAAATGGGCCAACAGTAATGAGAGGGTGTAGCGGAGCAGGATGAGAGTGTTTTTTGGGATAAAAATGTTGAGAAGGTGGGCATTTCTTAATAGCCTCATGATAGTATTTAAATACTGAAGGCTAGAAATAGCTAGCACGAAGGATTTTTTGGGTTGTAGCCATCCCAGATAAATGACCGCCACATGATCCAGAGTGGAAATCATTCAGTACATGTTTAGCTTCCTCATGGGTGCGGCATCGCTGGAGAATAGAATCAATCCCATGTCTATACAAGGTATTGTTTAGGATGAGGTAGTATTTCGCGTGGTGACGGATATGGTGGCGATCATCATGGGATATATTTGGCTGAAATCTTTGTGTTTGGAGATAAATAATCATATCTCCATACCATGGGTCAGTAGTGCTTATCAGGAACAAGAATTCATCTAGAAATGAATCACTAGGCTCAGATTCCATTGAAGCATAGGGAAGATCACACATGAGCTCGACAAAGACCAAGGATTTCTTTGATGTGGCTTTAGTAAATTCCAAATCAAACTCCTGTAGTATGACTATCCATTGGGAGTACTTTCCCCTGAGCACCTGATGAGTCAGGATGTAATACATAGGGTTTTGGTCTGCCAATATAGTGGTTGTGCAGAGAAAAATGTAGTGATGAAATATTTGTGGAGCAATGATCGTGGCCAATGCTAATTTATCCACGTGTGAATATTGGGTCTCAGAATCCATAAGATTCTTACTAGTATAGTAAATCATGTGCTCCTTACCATTGGGATTTTCCTGCACCAAAACCATAGCGATGGTAGTAGTGGAGGAATCCATATACAAGAGAAAATCCTTTGAATAATCTAGGGGGTGTATCATTGGTGAATGAGTCAGATCATGTTTGATATTATCAAAGGTGCATTGGGCTTAGTCATCCCAAAAGAACGGATTTTCCTTCTTAAGGAGACACATATAACCATGTGTTTTCTCTGCAAAATTGCACACAAAACGATGGAGAAAGTTTTCCTTCCCTTGCAAACTTTGGAGTTCGAGAGGATTGGTTGGGGCTGGAAAAGCTAAAATGGCAGAAATTTTCAAAGGGTCTATCCAAATGCCATCCTTAGAGACCACAAAACCTAACAGATGTTCCGTCTCAACGCAAAAAACACATTTATGCAGGCTGAGTCGTATATTATAATGACGGCATATGAGGAAAATATATGTAAGATGACCAGGGTGGTCCTCTTGTCGCTATGAATGAGCAGGGAGGTCATCAAGGTATGATTCAACAATATGTTTAATATCGTGAAACACATAGGAAATATCATGCTGGAAAGTGGCTCTAGCATTTTTCAAGCCAAAAGGTAACTTCCTATATGAAAAGGTTCCCCATGGGAAAATGAATGCCATCTTATGCTGATCGGTGGGTAATATATCAATCTGATTATAGCCAGAAAATCCATCCATGAATCAGAAGATGACACTTCCAGCATAGTTGTAGATAATTTGATCGATATGTGGAGTAGGAAAGTTGTCCTTGGGACAAGCTTTATTCAAGTATCTAAAATCGATATAGACTCTAATGGTGCCCTGCTTTTTATTGACAGGGACAACATTCGATACCCATTCCATCAGGGGTATGGGATAAATAAACCCATCTTTGAGAAGTTTCTCTATCTCAGCTTTAATAGCTGTGGCCTTCTGTGGATGGACTTGCCTTCATTTTTCCCTGACAGGTTTAGCCGTGGGATAGGTTTTAATTTCATGGACCATAATGGATGGGTCTATCCCTGACATTTCTTCATAAGACTGGGAAAAAATATCACATAATTCTTTGAAAATTGCCTTGTATGCTTCAGATTCGTTTGCCGAGTAGTTCTGTCCAACGTGAACATGCTCGATGGTGTCAAGATTGGCTAATATGTCAATCAAATTTTTCTAAGTAATGTTGCAAAGGTTTCCCTTAGAATCTGTATCTTGCAACAATATAGGACTTTGAGGTGTGTTGACAATATCAGTGGAAAACAAGGATGCAAAGTCATGGTTAAATAAACTGGTGTTGGGGAGGAACAGGGACCTATGATGGTGATCCTTCCAAATGGACTCATTCATATTCATAATCTCCATAATGGACTTGTCAGAAGGAAAAGTCTCAGAGAGATAATCCATAATAGAAAGAGATGGTTCTAACTAGTAAGGCAGGTGGTAAGGATCCAAAGCCACCAAATTAAGCTCATCGATGTGATCATTAGAAAAGGTTTGAATGGTGTAGCACATTTCTTCATGTGGACTCAATAAGGTGGAATCAAGAATTTGTTTGCCCTTGAGCTCACAATAAAATGACACAATCATATTCCCTATCGATGTGTCTATGTTAGGAGGAGTGGATGGAAAAATCCCCATAAGGGATGAATCCTTCAACATGCCTACCCCAATCAACTGGTAAGGAGGAGGGGACTAGCCTAACATAGGGATGTTATTAGCTGTAGAGGTTGTAACATACGGTGTACATAAATCAAGCTGATCAATGGTAACAATTCTCCCTATATGTGGAAATTGTACTATTCAGAATACTATCGAACCAACAGAAGTCATGGCATAAAACCAATTTCTTCCTAGAAGGAGGTTGTAATCTAACGGGGCGTCCACTACTTCTACTTGAATAGAAACGGTTTTTCCCCAAGCTCAACTGCAAGGGCTGATATGAGACCACGAGGACGGAAACCTCATACATCAAAGGACTTTAGAGTCGTAGGTTATGTTACAAATTTGAGAGAGCTGATAGCTTTCCAACAAGACAGGGACAAAACCGAAGTTGAAGCTCCCTCATATAAGACAGTCCTAAAGACTTTCTTTCCAACTACTTTCGTGATGATTTGGAAAGCAAGTTTGTGAGGTAGTCTAGACTCAATAGATGAAATTTGTGGTCTAAAATGGGCATCCTAAGGAAACTAATAAAATAATAGTTATTAATTTTGGAGGAAGAATGAAAAAAACTACTTTTTTTGTTCGTATTTTCGACATGTCTCCTTGTTTTTTTACTCAAATTCTAGGAGGGAGAGCTCATTGGATGTGGAATTTAATTCCTCATCCCGCTACCCAAAAAATAAGAAATACCTGAAAAATGTGATGATGATGTCATCATCACATTCTTCAGATATTTCTTATTTTTGGGGTGGCGGGGTCCATCAAAAGTATGCAGTGTGGGTACTCATTGGATGCGGAATTAAATTATGCATCCAACGAACTCTCCCGCTGAGAATTTGAGTAAAAACATAGGGAGGTATGTAAAAAATACAAACAAAAATAGTAGTTTTCTTTTATGACAAATATGTCAATTCAACCATTATGGTTGACTCATTTTATTGAAATTCTATTGGTTCTTGAATTCCAACTCACAAAAGTTATTGTTGGCACGTTTTCTTATAAGGCCCATTTTAGACCCCAAATTTCCTCTAATGTATAGTTCTCAACATTGAAATGAATCGAATTAGAATTATTCGGGTCTAAAGCTCTTAACGCAGTTAACAGGTTTTTGCATTGTGTAGGACAACTTTGGAGAACTTCCAAGGTATACATTGCACATGGTGCCTTAGTGAGATCTTCAACTACATTATAAAATTGAGCAGCTCAGGCATTAGGGTTAAAAACAACCTTCCTAAGAGTACTCTTGGGTGGACTCAAAATCATATCGAGAGTAGGCTTCTCGATGGTTAAGGGGACAGTAGACGAGGATTCGGGAGAACGAGTACAGGGAGCTTTCCTTGAAGAAGAATGATCTTCTTTCTTGTTTGTAGTTTTGTCATAATTCTGACTTCAAGTTTGTAGACTAATGGTATCCAAGGACATCATACGAATTTCCTTTGACAAACTAGAGTTTCCCTGATTAGACATGTGGTCTATCAATTGCTGTTGAGAGGGAAAAGGATCTGTGAGAATTGCAGGTGCAGGATTTGTTTTCAAAAATTGGGTGATTTCGTCCCGACGGGTACACTCTTTTGTGAAATGGTCACCTCTGCATAGCAGACATGGATATTTTGATTTTATTTTCCCTTTATCACTATCATTGTTTGTTGGTTTTGGGTTCTCTTGTTGGTTTCTAGGTTTTTTATTTTTATTTTTACCTTTCTTTTTATTATTGCTAGAGGTTTGAATACTCTGAATAGAATTAACCTCGATGGAAACCTTGGGAGTCGAAGGATTAGGGGTGGTCGTTTGGGGTTCCTTGGTAGGTTTTTCTACTTATGAGGACTGGATTGAACCAACAATCCCATCAATAGGGACTTCTACTAGTGGATTTACATTATTAGTGCTTGGGTGAGGAGCTTGAGGAATCAAGTCATACAAAGTTCTGAACTGGGAATAGACCAAATCTAGAT
Organism: Pseudotsuga menziesii; assembly: GCA_001517045.1. Taxonomy (NCBI): domain Eukaryota; kingdom Viridiplantae; phylum Streptophyta; class Pinopsida; order Pinales; family Pinaceae; genus Pseudotsuga; species Pseudotsuga menziesii. Next base: position 238,562 of record LPNX010306105.1, read on the forward strand.
ATTGGGCTCAACTAATGGCTTTCTCTTTAGTAACGGCACCGTACATAGCCACATCTCAGGAAATTGGAGGCAACAAAGATTTGGTGAACCAATTAGCTAATAACTGATCCAGAATAGGAGCCTTAATAAGTCTTCTCTGCCTTCTCCACTCATGGATATGATCGGATATGTGGGTAGATGTGTTCTATCGTAGAGAAGTTAAGAGATTAGTACCTATTTTGTAATGAATAGGAAGTTGAAAGTGTGTAATAAATATAGTTTCCAATGAGCCAAAATCCACAAACGAATGTTGCGGAAGTTCTATATACCATTTCACGGCTGTACCAGTCAAATTTCGCTAAAAGAGTCTTAAACGAACTGAATCATCCATAAGGGAGTTTGAAGAACACCACAGATGGAATGCCATGACATGGTTTTATGGATCATCTCCCTTCTTCCCATAAAACTTTGGAATGTCCAATGGTAACTTTACCAGAATGGGGGGGGCATGAGCGGTTATGTTGAATGGGGTCATTAATCAACTTGGACAAATCAGGAAAGTCCAAAGTTGTTAGGAAAGGTAACTGACGATTAGGTTGCACATATTGGTAATACTGATATGGCATATAGTTACTAGTAGGACCATAAGTAGACTAATAGATAGGTAGTTGTGACGAAGAACTACAGGAAAATCCACCCGCAGGGGGTTGATTTCTGGGATTAGGACAATTAGGACCACCAGGGCCTCCACGAGGAGGGCCACCAGGGTCTCTAGAACCACCAACACCATTGGGAACACCAGGACCAGTGGGACTAACAGGAGGTGGACCACCAGACCCTCCCGAACCTCTAGGAGGTAAACCCCCAGAGGCTTTGGAACCACTAGGAGGAGGGCCACTAGACCCTCTAGGGCCATTAGGAGGAGAGCCACCAGGCCCCCCAAGACCACCAAGACCATTAGGAGGAAAGCCACCAGGACCTCCCGGACCATTAGGCCCCCTAAGGGGAGTACCTCCATAAGGTGGTCCTCCAGCACTTCCCACGGTATGTATAGGTATCCCCCCCATAGCTGGCATGTAGGACCAGTTAGGTTGTCCCCATGGCGTGAAAGTATTACTAGGATATGGAATTCCAACATAAGGCATTCTTGCAGGATTGGGTGGATAATTAATGTTTCCTACAGGTATTTGATTTGCTATATAACCATAACCCCAAGAGGTTTGATTGGATACAATTTGGGCCCCCAAGGGATGACCTAAAATAGATGGGGGATTAACCACATTAGTGTGGGTGGGAGGGACATAAAATATATATTTCTCTATACCAAAGGTCTATCCTTGACTAGGTACAATTCTGGTGCCAGATAACATAGTTCATACTGGGGGTTGACCCTCGGCACTAGAAGGTAATGACGAAACATGAATTGAAGGTTGAGCCCCAGGTGTGGAAGACCTAGGAGGATTGGTAACATACATAATATGGGAGATGGTGGGGTTGGTAGTTTGACCTGGGTTCTTCGAAGTTACTGTGCAATCTATAATCGATTCAATGGGTCTCATAGAATCAGCAAGTGAACGATATCCCACAGGAACAACTATGGAACATGATGGTGGTGTGCCCAATATGTCATCTATTTTCTTTTCAATCTCCTGTGCATGGATAATGGATGCATGGTATTGTCTACATTATTCTTCATTTAGAGAAACTTATTCAGAAAATTTTAAATGGGTGCCAAATGAGGCAATGGCCTATCCTATAGAGGTATCCCAACATGAAGTAGTGGGACCATAATCCAGATGGGTAGTATCATCAACATGACCTTTTATAGGAGAATGGAATGAAGTATTACCCTGAGAAGGTTGTTAGACCAAGGGAGGTGAGTGTTAAGGATATGGTCCTCCACTTTTTGCAACCACATTATCTCCCACTTTGGAGGTGGTAGCAGCTCCTTGGTCGATAGCTTCCATTGGATTTTTTCCTAAAGCAGGAATAAAATCATGTGGAAATCCCTGTACTATTTTGGACTTTCTTGGCTCAACCAGTTTGTACAGATCCTATCTAACCTAGGGTCTCAAAAACTAGAAAACAAACCAAAAATTTCCCTACTCAAGCAATAGGTCACACAAGCAAACTTAAATGACAGGGGGAGTTCAGATAGTCAGGCCTCTCACCAATATTGTCAAGAAGGTGCCAGTTGTGATATACCTCAAGGGTATGTCCATAGTAATCTCCCTCAATGTTATTTTTGGTGTATGGCTCCAAGTAAGACGACCAAAGGGCTTTCCTCAGATGGATAAGGTATCCTAGTGGGGTCTCCCGATATACACAAGGTACGTGGGAGCTCAAATCAGTAGTAGTGGTGTCTAATGCATAACCGTACACAAGGGGCCTTCCAATATAGAATTGAGTATGCGAATTACCTTTCTATACACCTCAAGAGTACATGAAAGGCCGTTTGATATACTGATGGTACATGGAAGAACTGTGCGAGTCCCTGGATGTAATGCGGACGAGTAATGATAGATCCTACGCTTAACGACCCCCGAACACGTCTCTAACCTATCACTCAAATTTCTATGTAAATTTTAATCTATAACTACTGTTAATTTTAAAGTGGAAGGTTAGGTAAATGCATGGAGTTTTGATAGAAAAATTAAAACCATGCAATATGCATATGCAAATATTTCACTTTACCGTTCATGGTATGCCTACCTACGGGAGGGAAAGAGAGCATTTTCTTTTGCTTCAAAACCAAAAATTTCCAAACAACAATCTTGAACAAAAAATCAAAGACAAGAAACACTTTCCAAACTCATTTCTCTTTTCTTGAAGCAATAAAAAGGGGAGGAGTTTCTTTTCCTAAAAGAAAAACAAGAAGCACACTATATGCATATGCACTCTATTTTTGATTTTTCTTAAACCATAGATAGATATAACTTAAACTACAATATTTTTTATTTTGATGAGATAGTACTAATGCAAAAGAGACAAAAGAACATAGAGAACTTGAAATATTGTGGGGCCAATCAGAGATCCAATGTCTTATCCTCACTAATGATAATGACCTAATCTCAGTAAAAAAAATTCTTTTTAAACAAACAAAAAGAAGTCTTCTAAGGAAACAAAAAATGAAATCAAGATGCTAATTAAATGTTTTTATTCCAATCTATATAGCAGAAATGAAAAGAGAGCTCACTAACACCTAAGCTTTCGAAAAATAAATCCTTTCACAAACACAACCAACAAGCACGGAAGAAAATGGACAGTCAACAAGTTTAATCTAGCTTTTGAATTATTCAATCAAACCAATCTTTCACCATAGAATTTCAAACCATAAGCATCAGATTCTAACACACAATCCTGACAGTGCAGGGCTCAAAGCAAATCAACTCAAAATTTTTGCAAAAAAATGAGAAAAATTAGTCTTGGAATAAGGCCTACCTGGCACTGCGCTGGAGGGGTCTTGATAGAGTGGTTCTAGATGAGCACCGCTTCTTGATAACAGGACTCAGGTGGTGGCATAGCGTATTTATAACAAGTTTCAGGTGATGGAACCACTTCTCTCCAACAACATAAGAGTGGTTCCCTATATAGATCCAAAACACAAAGGAGAATGATAGATCTTTTAGAAAAAGATCAAATCAAGACAAAAATTGATGGACTGATAGGAAAAAAGAGCATAAAAGTTGAAATACTTTAGATCTGAATATATATATGAAAGTTTCAAACCAAAATTCACTGAGTCAGATAGTAGATATGACTGAAGAGAGTTGGACATGGAGCCTAGATTTGGAAAATAGTTCAAGAACTGACGAAGATCAGATCAACTGACATATGCACTATTCCCCAGTGGAGTTGTTATATTTGTAACCAAGAATATTTCACCTTCTGCAGACAAAATTTGTCCCTCTAGTCTGAATGGTTCAGATCCAGAATAAATGAGTGAACGATAAAGGATCAAGACCTTCCCTAGATGTCGTAGACACCTGGAATGCTGCTTCGATAGTGAACCCGTGTACCTGCAAATAGATAAAACATGCAAACACATCAAAGCTACTAGAAAATAATCTACTTATCCATGTAAGTGACTAAGGAATCTAACAACATGTACACGTGAAATCAAAACAATAGTAATGTGGGACAGAAATCAGCTTTGCATTAAAGAAGTATGGATAATCTTACAACCATTGCCTTAGTGTCGATAAGCATCTCCATGAGACAAAAACTTCATCCCCATAAGCTCCAAATTTTCTCTCTATGCTCTCCAATGGCTTGGACAAAGTGGTCAATCCAACAACATAACAATACCTCTATAGTTATTTCCCTTAACTACGGACATGAGCTTCTATTTATAAGGCTCAATGGATAGGAATAGTTGAGAGATTTGTGGATGAGGTGGCCTCTAAGATCCTATGATGGGGTATCTTGAGCTCAAATGACCCACAATGATAGGGATAAGGGATGAAATGAGGCTCATGATTTAGAAGCCTCGAGAAACTTCTCTTTTTCCCATTTTACCAGGGGTATCGCTTTTCTTCTCTTATGACAAAGTGGTTTAGATGAGAAACTCTTATGGACCAAATACCATAGGCAGTGGCACTGTTTATGGAAAATAGGATACAGGTGGTGTAAGCAAGGTACTGCTCATGGGCCACAAGGAAAGTGCGGTGTCGAGTTTTTTCATGTAGAATTTGAAAACAACATAGATTTCCACTCTAAGTGCTGTGATTAAGGGAAAACATGTAAGCCAGAGGTCTTATCACATGGTGGTGATAGTATTTTGGTATAATATAACGATGTAGTGATGACTGTGGGATCCTTTTCTAAAAACGTCTTGTTGGCCGGAAGAATTGTACTAGGCCCACTTATGGAAAAACAACCCACATACTCGACTTAATGCAATCTTGTATGTGTTTGAAATTACTATCTTTCACAGGATCAAGGCGTTGCTTCCTATATGATGTGCTCTCAAAAATGAGAGTCTCTCAAATATATGTGTGTGTGTAGGGTTTACTTAAATCAATTTGCTAATCAAAACAAAGAAATCTAACTAAATGACTAGCTAATTAAAAAAAAACTATCTTATGCTAAATACAAAAAATTAACAGCTCTTAATTCTGCTCTATGATAATCTAGATGCAAATTACCTATCTCGGCCAAGAGAATGAGTTATTAATTTGACAAAAGGTTTTAAAGCATAAATATCATCAACAATTCTGGATTGGTAGAAAAGTCTCCAATAACAGAATTAAATCTCAATTATCCTACAATAAGATGACAATCGATTGTACCATAATTGAAATAGAAATTAAAACCCAATATCAATGATATTAAATAGATACACAATCCTAAAACATATGAATATAATCATATACTAACTTGTAAATGAAACAAGGTCCGCCTGCAAGTTAGAAATTTATCAAAAATAGATTTATGAACAATTGAAATTATGAAGAAGTTCATTCATCTCAACATGACAATAAACTATTTATATTTCAAGCAAGCATAATCATTCTAAGTCCATTAAAAATATTTCACATATAATAGAAAGATATATATATATATAAATATATGAAAGTAAAGATAACAAAAGAGAATAACCAGTAACACAGTACAGATTTTTTAAAGACTTAGCTAGGGTCTTTAATATCCTGCAACACTCAGTAATCCTCAAAAGAAGTTCAAAGAATACCAATGTAACAGAACAAAGTATAATAATATATAATATAAATCCTCCCAAATGTCTTAGAAATTGAACCCCTTATCAATGTTTGGAACTTGTTTATATAGAAGACAAACCAACTTCTAATCAACTAACCACCCTATTTCTATGATACTACGTCGATTCCTATTTGAATATAGAGAAAAAGAAATGCCATGATTCTAGGTGTGCCATTGAGTGACAACTGCGATGGAATAATGTGAAAGATAATAACTCACTTACTAGATAAAATCCAGTATCATTATTCCCCTTCATGAGGCATCAATATATCGAACAATCCATCAACTGACGATGCTCAAAATTAGAAATGTAGAACCAGCAAAATAGTGAATAGTTGCATATTCAAGGAATCTTCCAACGAGTAAGCTCCAGCTAACCGAATCCCAAAATTGTAGCACAACATCAACCTTCAGCTTGCATACTCCATGACACCTGGAATTTTCAAACAAAATCAGTTAGCAAAGTGAAAATATCAACATATAAAAATAAATAGGATGCCTGCAGAATTTTAATTATGTAGGTATCCTTCTAAAATAAACAAAAACACTTTGCACAAAAGAGGAAATATGAATATTATAGGACATTACTAACCTATAGAAGCTGATTTTTTAAACCATCTATATGCCTGACAAAGTTTTAAATCATAAAACAAAATTGAACTTCATACAGCAAACAAAGATGTCACGTTTTATGGGATGATTCAACAGAAAATCGAATCGGCACATTTCGTCTTGCTTCATCTAATTTAGCCTTGAATCTAACAGCTCTCGTATTGGAATTATTGTTTTGTTTGATCATTTTTCTATTTTTTGACAGAAGGTTTTTAGCCTGAGATTTATATCTAAGCTTCTTTACCCTCAAGAGATTCCATTTATCAACACAGGAAGTCAAATCTGCTTTCAGTCTTGCAATTTCTTCCATATTGAATGCCCTAATGACCTGAGACTCTTTCAAATTAGTTTCCAAGGATGATATGACTTGAGTATAGGGAATTTGATCAGGATGTCTTACTGCTCCTACATTTGTCTCCCCATTACCTCTCACCTCTGTACATGGCTTCTGGTCGATTTCTTGATCAACATTAGGCCCAGGATTTAATTGTTGGACATCCCCATCCCTAGTTTCAGATGTAGATAAGTACTTTAGATCAAGAATGGTTGGACCAACCAGAGCTTCATTGGGCTGAGACTCCAAAGAATCACTTAATTCGATGACAGGGGAATCCCCTACACTTAAATCTCTACTCGGAAAGAGCGCGACCGTCATGCTACGAGTGGTTCGACGAATTGCCTGATTACTCAGCACCCTACTGAATTCATCCTCGGTTGGTTTATGACTGACATTTTTCTATGAATATGGAAGGCCATCATTTGGACTGTGGTGCTATAATCACCAGTTTACTCGTTGAAGGCTAAGGATCATCAATAGGTGTCTCAGGGCTTACCTCAGACTTGACCTTAAGGCCACTGTCACTTGGGGTTTGACTAGGCTCAGATATCCCATTCTCTAGATCATTTTGGGATTCAAATTATTCTAGCTTAGGCCCACCTACTTCTATATCCATATGTCTTTGCCTCTTTTTGGACCTCCGTCGAGGCCACTTATCATTTTCCCCAAACTCATGATTCCCAAGAATCTCCCAATTCTCCTAGCGAGTAGGAAACAAGTATCTTAATAATCCCATGATGAAACAAGATCGATTTATTATCCCACACATTACTCTGATAAGCACAAGCCATCTTTTGCAAACTACTTAAGAAGTAATACGACATATTCAAAGGATTCCCTTTGAAAATCATTAATAGCTGAAGATGATAGAACTGATTTTGAGAAAGTCAACCTTCATAGGTGACATACCTGATAATAAGTTTGAGGAAAGAATGCCATTTATTCTTCAATAGCTGAGAAGGGAAAATAGAATTAAATTCCATTTTTCGGTTAGCTGGAGTCAAGAACTCCTTCCAATCATCATTCTCCACATCTTTTCCCTTATACAAACATTCTCCTACTATTGGCAAACCTATAGTACGAGAGATGAAATCCTCCATCAACTGCAACATCATATCTCCCACCTGTACTTTCATACCATCAAATGACGTTGCGAATGCCCTGGAAATTGCAAATTAAAACCAAAGAATTTTTGCAGAAACCCTAACCATCCTACCTTTACCATCAATCCATGACATTCGGGAGTAGCATCTAAATATTCATCACCCATGAGCTCGAATATTGAAACAGGGGCCATAATAGCAATTAAAAAAGCTTCATGGATTTTCAAAACCTAAACTGGGAAACACAATCAATCTATCATGGGTTCATACAAATTTACCAAAAATCCAAACATCGTCATTTCACCAAGGTACTATGAACCTTCATGCATAGTCACGGAATGCAAGGTCATCATGCCTTTGAATTGACAAGTTAATGGAAATTGTACAACACTTACCATGCAATAATGACCTTTAGAAATATCAAGCGGGTAACATCTATGCGTGACACTTGCATGATTGCAAATCAACAGATGGTAGACAATTAAATTATGCAGATATCAAACCCTTACTTTCCATGATAATGTCAATGTTAACTAATATACCTTCACATTAATACAATCACTAAAATGAAACCATAAGATTCTAACCTTAACTTCAAAGTGTAATCTAATGGTTACAACCACATATTTTTTCACTATCGCATATATAAGTAACCCTAAGATTTAATAAGGAAAGATACAATGGTTTTGATTAAAATCGTGAATTATATTGCAATGACGAGGAACATTAAGTAAATGTATTCAAGACCAAAACCAACCTTTTAAGAATAATTTTAGCCACTTATGGTAGAATCTTAACGTTGACTTCACCTCAAAGCATCATTAAAAATTTCATAATATCATAGATCTTATCTCATCCTAGCATACAAAGTTCATGAATGAGGACAAGTGTATAACAATGGGGAAACTTGTGATATCAATATGAAATAAGCTTTTATCCCCATGATTATTATGATGAGATAGATGTTTTGGAATTGGAAGAGCTCATTAGACCACACATATAAATTGAAAAACAAATGTCATATAAGGTATCAACATACTAGGTTAACAGTCAAGACTATTGATGTAATGAATTTACTTGACCTTAAATTTGCATGAATGATTGATATTGTAAAATTAGGAGTTGATAACTTTTTGAATTATGAACTTTACAAATGATCAAGCAGAAATAAGAAACTAAATCCAAGAAGTTCATTCCAGATGTAAGCTGATGCTAATTCCCCTATATCAATAAATCCATCAACTTTTATTGGAAGTACCTTGAGAATCAAAGATTCTGAAGGCACTCCTAATATATTTATTAATGAGTGTTGATCAAGGTTGTGATATATAATGTCGTTTAGAAAATTGATGAAATGACAAATTGAAATTTTATGTTCAAATTGCTCTGGAGGGTGGTGCTTGCCAACAAATGGCGACATGCTGGGACCGAACCAGTGTTTTCTATGAAAATAACGTTTATACTTCAGATAATCAAAGATGATGTCTTTAAAATATCAAACATCTACTTATGTGATTCAATTTCCAAACTAGTCTAAACATATAACCAGACCTCAATAGATTCTTCAACAATGAGCCTATAGCTGTTATCTGGGTATTCCTGGTCCATTTCAATCTTCGGCAGGTATAGAGTTGAATAACTTGATTCCAATGTACATCTATAAGACCGAATACAGGTTAGGAAATACCAGTAAAGATGTAGGTTTTCTAGAACATCAGCTGATTTTCTTCTCATTCACGCAAAAGTAGCAAACACTATTCACTTTAATTATCCATTTTTTTCTCCCTTTTTTTTAAAGAATAATTTAATATATATAGATTATATACACCGAGATAAATATCGAAAACACTAATCATGAACACTACCTTAGCTTGGTGACCAAATTATGGTATCCTTATTCACCAATCCTACCAAAAACGGATCAGGATAGCTCATGATGAGACTTCCTGCCTCTCAGTTTATTCAACTGAGAGTCATTATCTTGGCTTGGTGACCAGATTTTGACAACGTCATTCCAATAGAACCTATGATCATAAATAGATCGGCTTGTGATGAGACATTCTGTTCCTTGATTAACCTTTTTCATATTCACCAAAAAACAATTTAAATCCTTTAGTTCAAGACTACTGCCCTGGCTAGGTGACCAGATGTATTTACAAAAATGAGGGAGAAAACTAGAGACTTCTTAAGATAGCTTAAAGATGACTAGATATATTCAACTAATATTCAAGCCTAGTAGACATCAACTGGAACCAGTAAAAGTTTCCTGAGATATTGGTTTATAGGAGGGAATCCAGAGACAACAATCAAGGATTGCTAAAATAAACACTGTATAGGTCAAAAACTAAGACAATTTTGAAACCAAATCACTTGTGAGATATCAGATACCCCCAGCCAAAATCAGTGATAATGATCTGATATGTATTTTAGTCATTCTAGTTTGACATACTTTCACCATCAGGCTCGTCCTTAAAGCCATGTCAAATACTTGATGCTAAATTTTATGAGAAAATATGGAAGATGTGTCTGATGAAGAAAATATTTACAGAGATAAGCATGCAGATTTATGTACAATGAATGATCTCGAAAGAAAACAAATTATTTTGTATGATCCGTCATCTAAAATTTCAGGTAAGTAAACGTGATCACAGAATGAAATATAATCAGCGAGTACAAGATAATTAGATTCAACAGGTCTAGAAATCAGAATGAAACGGTAAATATGTACAGAAATATACAATAAGAATGATGTAATGATGTGGGATTACTAAAAGTACCTCTTAAGGATATGCCCATTTACTGGGAGGGTATCGAGCTATCCTTGCAAAGTCTGCAAATGGAAAGTAATAGGACCAAGTTTTTATGCTATTGCATATGGACCTAACCAGAGACGTTGGAATTTTGTATGTTCCCATTTTTCCTCATGTGCTTTGTCCCATTTCAATACTAGATCGCCTACTTGTAATTCCTTGTTCGAGGATGAGCCACGATCAAACCATGATTTAACAATTTGTTGATGCTTTGTGAAATGTCGCTTAGCATTCTCTCTCTCTTCTTCCAATTTTAATAGCATATTGGTTCTTTCTTCAATGGATGAGCACTCTGTCTCTTGTACAGATTGTGTGAGTTGCAATGAAGGAAAGAACATATTTGGAGGAAGAAGAGCCTCTGTGCCATATACCAAAAAGAAAGGAGAGTTACCAATAGATGATTTTGGGGTAACCCTATCAGCCCACAAATCTTGGTATAGAATAGTGTGCGAGTTCCTATGATGTTCAGCTATGGATCTCTTCAGAATTTTCAGCAAGTTCTTATTCCTTGATTTAGCAAGGCCATTTCCTTCTGGATGATAGCTTGCCGAATATTTGATTATGATTCCCTTTTCTGATTTGTACTAACCACCCACAATGGTTCCGCTTTAGACCATCGAATAAAGTAATCGGTGGTAGTTATGATGTAATTATGATGAAGAGAGGAGGAGGGATTTATTGGTACAATGATATTGATTTCCCACTGCTGGAAAGGCCTATCCACCACCACAGGTTGTAAAGGAAATGCTGGCTTTTTGACTCTACCAGATGCAGTCTAACAATCTTGACACCTTCTTATGAAAGAATGGGCATCTTTAAATAAGGTTGGAAAAAACTAACCTGCCCTTAAAACTTTATGAGCAGTAGTGTCACCAATGAAGTGGCCACCAGCAAGCCCGTCATGTAGCTATTTTAATACTGAATCAAATTCCTCTTTTTCTAAATAGAGAAGAAAAAATCCATCTGTATTTTTCTTGAAAAGTACATTATTTACCAACTGGTAGGGTGCTGATTTTAATCTTACAACTCTCTTCCTCTTTGGATCCAAATGGTCTAGAGCACTGCCAGTTTCAAGATAAGTTCGAATATCAGTATACCATGAACATGCAGGGTCTGGGATAAAACAAACTTCCTTTTGTAGCAATGAATCATCTAAAGACACGCCATTCTGATCAACAGGCAGATGTGCTGATTCAACTGCCAATTTGCACAACCCCAACACACATACAACCTGAGAGGGTTTAATCTCCAGTTCATACTCCTACACATCATCCATCCAATGTGCTTTTTTTTCTCCAAGATATTTCTAAACTAATAAATTTCTCATAGCAGAGAATGAAACAATTGCCTTGGTTTTCGATTTTAGGAGGTAGGGTTGAAAATGTTTTACTACCTTGAACACAGTAAAATCCCGTTTATCCACTTTGTGGTAGTTCAACTCAGCTCCTTTTAAATTTGAGCTCATGAAAGAGATAGGTAATTCATCCTCCTTCTATTTCTTCTGAGTAAGAACAACTGCGTAAGATATGTTAGAAGCGAAAGTATAGAGAATAAAGTATTTCCTAAAGTCAGGGCTTATGAGTGTGGGTGCCTTAGCTATGGCTTCTCTAATTCTAATAAATGACTCTCTCTCTCTATCTCCCCATAGAAAATTGTTCTTTTTCTTTATCATATTCTATAGTGGGTGCACAATTTCAGAAAAACTAGGAACAAACCTTCTCACGAAATTTATCTTTCCCATAAAGGATTGCTTGGATTTCTTAGTAGAAGGGAAAGGAATATTAGAGATAGCTTCAGTTCTTTCTGGGTCAATCATGATCCCTTCCTTTGACACTGCAAATCCTAGCAAAATTCCCTCTATTACTGCAAATATTTCCTTTTTTGGATGAATAGAAATACCAAACTTTCCGCAACGTTCAAGCACTTTACGCAAGTGTGAAATGTTATCAGATCTATTTTTTGAAAACACAGTAATGTCATCTAAATAGACAATGACATAATGATTGATCAGAAATATGAAAGCAACATCCATTACCCTTCGGAATGTATCCCCAACATTTATTAATCTGAAAGGCATCTTCCTGTATGCACAGGTTCCCCAAGGGGTTCTAAAAGTAGTTTTCAGCTGGTCTATAGGAGAAACCAAAACCTGATTGTACCCAGAAAAACCATCTAATAAAGACAACATCTGAGCACCTGATACCTTCTAGAGGATCTGTTCCATGGTTGGAACCAGATAGTTTTCCTTTTTCGATGATCAGTTTAAGTTTCAAAAATATACACATAACCTAATATCTCCATTTATCTTCCTAAAAGGAACAAGGTTTTCCACCCACTGCGTATGGCGTACAGGAAATATAATGCGAGCGACAAGCAATTTATTCAATTCTTTCTTTACCGCTGGTTCTAAGGTAGGGTGCATTTTCCTTAGCTTCTGTTGGAATGGTTTTGACTGGGGTTTCATAGGGATTATGTGTTGTATGATTTTTGTATCAAAAGTATTTAGTTTGTTGTATGACCATGCAAATATATCCTTGAATTCACTAAACAGTTTTAGAAAGGATGATTTTTCATTTTGGGTACAGTTTGATTCTAAATTGATATTTTGAGGATTTTCTTCTGTGCTTAAGTTTATGGATTCATAAATCATGTTAGAACTATTTGTATTGCAATTAGGTACTCTAAAATTATCATGTAGGTCATAAAATTTTTCAAGTCTAAGAACCAACGTAGGGATCGAATTTACCAGCTCAAAATATTGGTCAACAGGATGAGGTGGATGGATTATTGAGAAATTGTGCAGATATTCATCATGAGTGATCTCGTCAATTGTTGATTCTTTAAAAGAATATTCTATCATTAAGAAGTCAATAATCTATAAATCATCATTAAATACATGCCTGTTAGTGATGTTGTCGGGGATTGACGGTTTAAATAATAATTCAACAGAAAAAACATTGGGAGAAAAATTTTCTAATGGAATGAGTCATGAGGCTACATTCGCCAAGAGGTCAGCTTCTTGATTCTAAAAATGAGGAATAGAATCGATATTAAAAGCATGAAATGCTGAAATTAGGTTCCACACCTCCTTTTGATCACTTTGCAAATGATTAGAGAAACAATGAATGGAATTGCGGACTTGCTGAACAATGATTTCAGAATCACCGAATGCAACTAGAACCTTAACATTTAAGTCCAACGCCTTCTTCAGTCCTTGGATGAGGGCCTCATATTCTACTATGTTATTTGTGTAGAGAAATTCAAGCCTATAAGATAGCATATGTTTGTTTCCTGTGGGATCTAGGAGCATGCAACCCACTCCTGCACCTTCCTTAGATTGAGAACCATCAAAGTACAAATGCCATGGTTTATCAACAAGATTAACTACATCATTTACATTATTCACAGCGTTAATCAAACTGGGAGAAGCTTCCTTAAAATCACAATGTAAAATTTCTAATTTATTTATAGAATCAGTAAATACAAATTTAAGTGTAGGGAAACTCCCCAAATCTGAATCATACCCATAGTTCCCTAAAATAGAATCACTAAACATGACTGGTTCATTGGGGGAGTTTATCTCAGTCACTGTGTGTTTCATGTACATTTCTCTATCAATCCTAATCTGATTTTGTCGCTCAGTTTTAGGTAACCATAAGTGTCACCAGTCGGTTGAAAAGTAGACTTTAAAGCTTGAGACTAATCGTGACTTAAGAACAACCCATAAACATCAGGTATCTCTTCCACCACTACATAAATGACCTGGAAGAACTGTGGATTAGTGGCCATTCTGATCATTACTCCTTTCAATTCTCCTATAATTTTCACCTTACATTGGTCCAGTTGGCTGATTTGAATCTCACAAGGTGTGGGCTTAGCATTCAATTTCTTACAGACTGAATAAGGAATAACGTTTGATGAAGATTTGTAATCGACCATACAATTAAGGACATTCCTATTGAATATTTCGAACGTTAGTAGGAAGGGGGGAGTTGTACATTTGGATTTCTTACCTATCAATGTATCCTTATCAGCGGCTGTTTTGATATTGTCATTAAAACCAGTTGCTGCTTTACTGGTTGAAGAATTGAGGTTATTTACAGTAGGTACAGAGGGCTGATTTCTTTTGGAATTGGTATTTGATGAATTTGTTAAACATGACTCTATTGAACCTCCAGGTGTTATCACTAAAAATTTTTTGGTCGAAATTGGTCTTATTGCCTTCAAAAATTTAGGTTTTCATGGGTGATTGAGCTGCTTTCCAAACCTTTCTCATTAAGCTATTTCGAAGTTGGAAAAGAAGAGAAGTTAAAGGAATTTTAGGTAAAAAGAGAAATAAGTTTTTCATAAGTGGGGCAAAAAGTTTTATTAACTTTTGAATGAAATTTAAAAAATGCGTTTTATAAAATTATTATTTTATTTATATTCAAACTTATATAGTTTTGGATATTTTTTCCAAAGTAAAAAATACAGCCTCTTATTCACCAAACCAAGTATTAATGAAGGTTTAAGTGCTAAAAAGGATCTATTACCTTTCTTAAAGTATAATCAAACAACTAGCACATATAATAATCCAACGGATAATGTAAAAAGTGAAAACTCATGAACGGGTATTAGTGTTTCCAGAGAGTAAAGTTACGAGGTGGTTAAATTGGAAAGGTGGTAGCAAAATTTAAACCACTTTCCACGTGGTAACTTTTGGTGAATTCTGCTAAGGAAAGCAGTAAAGAAAAAAAAACTCAGTGGAGGCTCCAGAATAGACCATTATATAAAGGTAAAGTTGACTTGGTTTTAAAAATCATTTCATTTGTGTGCTACGGGTGAAAGGAAGGAGATATTCCTCCATATTTCCAAAGTCAACTTTTACGTGTTTACAATCACAGTGAAATGGTGGAGATAAAGAGTTTGATCAAGGAGCTGGAAATTGATTTTAATAGAGAAAAAAAAGGGAAACCACCACTCAACAATGCAGAAGGTAAGCCCAAAAAGAACACCATCCCAGAAGTGTTGCATAAATATATACAGTGAGAACATTCATGAAGGTATTGGGATGTGTTTAAAGTCTTACAAACAGAATTTACCGTGGAGAGTGTGCCAAAGCTTAGGATTATTCAAGTGTTTGGAGGCAATATTAAAAAATATGGCTACCTTGATCAATCAATTCATGGGATTTCTATTAAAATAAATGAACTTACAAGGATAGATGCTATATGTTCTCTGTTTATGAATTACAGTTAAACAATTCAAGGTTTAGAAGCAACATAGCATATTTTTTTTTCTGAAAACGACTGTTTTAGTCATTTTATTCAAAGACCTGTTTCCATAAAACAAAGAATAATTTTCAATAATTGAAAGAGTTTTTTCATAATAACATTATGATCTACAATAAACTCTCTTAGTTTTTACCCAGGTGCTATAGATTCGGATAATTGAATTCATCTTTAGACGAAAAATGTTTAGATTTCAAAATGACTGTTCTAGTCATCAAATGCAAAGAATTGTTTACATAAAAGGAAGATGAATTTTGAGAAAATGAGAGAGGATTTTATTCACAACATACCTTTCCACAATAACCTCTTTTTGTTTTCACACAGATGTTATGGTTTAGGAGAAACAAAGTCAATTTTACAGGCCATGTTTCATGTTTTCCAAAGGACTATTTCAGCCATCAAATTCAAAGAATTTTTTTGGACAAATGTTATTTAATTTTACAAAAATGAGAGAGGTTTGTATTCATAATAGGTCTATAATAAAAAACCTCCTTTAGTTTTTACACAATAATCATAGGTTGGGAGAATTTAAAAGATCTTCAGAAGTTATTTTTCCAAAAATCTACAATTTTATTATCTAAGTCATCAGTTTCAAAGGAAGATTTCGAGGAGCTTGAGATGATTTTGGAGAAAAGAAGACATGGGTTTTGTTGGGAACATGTCCAGTTACAAAAATTTCTCCCATATTTCACACAGTTGTCACCATTAGAGATATGCAGAAGAAACTTTGTTGTAACTATTTCTATTTTTAGAGTTCAGTTAGGTTTCGAATTCAAGGTTAGGTAGAGGTTATTCTTCTATCAATTAAAATGTAATTGATAGTTTTAGGGGGGGTTTTCAAGAGCGGAGAGGCTATACATTGTAATGGATTCACATTTTCAGTAGATGAATGAAATTTGTAGAGGAGGAATGTAAAACATTTTTTATGTCAGAGATTTTTGTGCCATCTTTTTCTTCAGTAAGTAATTTCTTTATGTGACTGTTTATCCTGTTTTCCACTCCATTTTGTATTTGCTTTCATGCTTGAGCATTATTTTTTATGGTATAGAATTCATCTTGCATGCTCTAGGTCCATTGTTCAAGCATTTTCAAAATATTTTCTTCTAAAGTCTTGCAGAATTCACCCTAGTTAGGTGCTCTCTTTGATGGAATGTCTCCCTTTGTCTACTAATCAACCTACTAATACCTCAAGATTGAGGAAATGGTGCCTACCTTTCCTCTAATAATAAACCTTCAAAACCTTACCTCCTACAACCTATTTCAGAACTTATTGTTGACTCCATTGCCCAATGGTATCCTCCATGACTGTCCTACCAAGTCTTTTAAAACAAACTTGTCCTATTTGTCCCATCAGAAATCTGACCTTCTAATTGTCTTTGATTGAATATCTTGAGTATAAAAACTTTGTAATCAGTGAGAGATCCCTCTCTGACTGTATTAGGTCAGAAATACATTTTAAAGTGGTTTTTGTTGTTGCCTTGGGATTTACCTTTCACAACCTAGGTACATTCCGAGTGCTAACAAATTGGCGTTGTTTCCAGGGAATGAAGGTTCAAATATTCCCTGGGTATGAACGACATACTTTCAGATTTGATAGTTGATGGTGAACAATAGTCAGATATCAACAAGGTTGTGCATCTTTCACCTGAAGACTCCATATTTGAAGAATCCATTTTTCAGAATTCCTATGGCGAATCCACTGTTAAAACATTGTAAAGTTTGAAGAGTTGATTTAGTATATTCATTTGTCGAGATGAGTTAATTGTCCGCAAGGTATGCTCCTATGAATCATGCCCACATTCCTGGTTTTCCAAATCAAATACCTAAAGTGGATTGGCAAACAGGTCTTCCAAAGTTTAAAGATCAAAAGAATGATGATGTTTCCCTTCATTTGGTTAGATTTCATATACATATACATAATCTAGGAGTTAAATTGCATGAGGATTCTTTAATGAAAATGTTCATGGCTACTTTAGAAGGAGATGTAAGGTCATGGTATGAAGGGTTACCATCAGAAAGTTTGTTTTCCCTTATTGATTTTCATATAGTATTTCATGAACATTACAAAAACCAATATCCCTCCTTGTTCCCGGTTCAAGATTATTGTACATATGTTAAAGGTTTCATTGAAGATTTGGAAAACTTATATAGTGATGATGAGTTAGTGGATGAAGAGATTTTAGAAATTTTATATGAGAACCCTGTTATCCACTTTTTTGTACCATAGTTGGGTCACCTGAGGAGCCTCCGGTTGATAGACTTGTTTAAAGTATGATTCCAGTGTATCAGTCGATCCGTCTACTTGTCTAGCCAATATTGGCTAGTCAGTTTTTTATTTGAATAATTTTGACCATGGCCACGCGGAGTTTGTAATAAATGTGCTAGTAGGGTATTTTTTGAGTGGTTTGGTCTCTTGAGATGTAGAATCTCAAGTAAGGTATTCTAGGGAGTTTTTTGTCCTAGACAATTATGCTTTGCCTTCAACCGAGTATAATTAACGAGGTTTTCTCCCGCTTCCTCCAAAGATGGAATGCCCGATGTTGAATTCTGGGCCTTGGGGGGTTATTAGAGCCCAACTGAGTGTTATAAACCTACTAGACATTATTTAGGTAGATCATGGTCATGTCCTAAGTCATCTGGACACATAAAAAAAAAATTGAAAAAATCATTTTCGAACAGTGAAAAATTATTTTTTTAATTTTTAATTTTTAATTAATTTTCCTAAGTTTTTTGGGTTAATTTTTCCATAAATTAAATGGAAAAACCCATTCGTGGAAAGTCGGACTTCTGGAATCAAAATTCAGTGATTGAAGGCTCTAACTTTAAGCCAAAAATCATTCTTGATCAGCCATCCAGTTATAACCAACTTTCAGATCAGCAAACGGACACATAATGCCTTTTTACTCAAAAAAGTCAGTTTTGAGTAAAAAAATGATTTTTATTTAAAAAATGATTATTTTGGAGAAAAATAAAACTCTCCAAATTAATCCAAATTCAGTAAAAGAAAAGGTTAAATGACATCTCATGGAACACTTATTATGATTGGAGTTATCATAACTCAGCTTCAATCATCATTAATAGAGCAATTAATTTTTTATCAGTTATCAGACATGTCATCTCCAGCTAAATATGAGATGGATAGCTCTCATTGGTCCAGTGATTTGATCAAGATGAATATTGAATCTTACACCATCAGTAGGCTTTCCAAACCTAACAAAGTAGGTTTCCAAACCTAGCAGGCAGCTTTCGCATGCAGCAGGGTTGGTTTTTTCGTTTTAGGGTTTTAGCACTCTCTCATTGTAATAAATAGAGGCTCTTTCAGCTCTATCAGGATGGATCTTTATGCAAAGAACCTTTGGTGAATTACTGTAATGCTTGTTTCTTTTTCAACCGTATAATAAATTTTAAGGCTTTGGAGGCATACATGGTGTGTGAATGTGGATGAACAATTGGTGAATGAGGTGAAATGTTTCAATTTTTGTCTTTTATTGCTTAGGATTGGATAATAGCTCATGCTTTAGAAGGATTCTATAAGCACATAAGATTGATCATTTGATGTTACAATTTGATCTTTTATGGTTTTGTTTCTATTAATTAAATTAGCATCGATTATTCAGTTGTATGACATGCTCTTTACATTTTTATTTACCAAACATACATGATCTAATCCATTGTTTGCAAGTATTGAGTGGAAATTATGTAGGTCATCTCATTGAAGCAAGTAGGAGTTTGAGCTTAGGTGCATCCTCTCCTCTCGAAGCCAAGGAAACTTCCAAATTTTCAAGATCCAAAAGAATCCAAACCCCATCAAAGTACCACAGGTTTGAGTGTTTCTTTCATATTGTTCATCTCTCAAATTCCTATAAAATCTTTATTTTCTTAGGATTAGGGCACATTTTGGCTAAAGTGAACATTCATTCACTTAGCCTTTGCCCCGGTTGGCTGCCCTATTTACTTTTTGTAGCCATTTAGGCCTTATTTTTTCATCCATTACTTCCCTTAGTTCGCTGTCCACTTTTCCCCACTTTTCACCCTTTTGGATAGCCTTCTTTTGCCTCCTTTTTCCACCTTTTGCAGCCCCTTTCCATCCTCTTCTTCAACCATCTTTTGCGCTCTACTTTCAGGCTTATTTACCTTCATTTGCATCCCTCTTTATCTAATTTTTGGCCCTCTTTCTCCCTTAGTTTCCATCCTTCTTTGACTTGCCTTTTGTCCTCTTTTCACTCCCTTTCCCCCTCTCTTACCTTTCCTTTCTCTTTCCTCTTCTCTCCCTTATTTTCTGTAAGTTTGGGTGGTTGTTTTTATCTAGTTTGTAGATTTATGTTCAAGTTATTTTTTATCAACTAATCCTATAACAAGTGTATGTCTAGAGCTCTTAGTTTTAGGCAGGTGAAGGAGACCCCAAAGGCCATAAGCAAGCAAAGAGTGCAAAATAGCAAAAAGACTCTCTCCCTCTTCTCTCAATCCCCTTCTTTACCTGTTCTTACAAGAAGCAAATAACACATCATCATTGTAAAAAACTAATAAAAAGGGATACTGGGAGCAAGTCTCCTTTCTTTTATACTTCCCCTATTTGGGGGAAGGGTGTTGTGTCATTTTTCATGTTTTTTTAGTGTAGTTTCCTTTAAGCAATTAGTTTAGTTCTTTGCTTATTCTTAGTTTCCATTTTTTGCTAATTGCTAGTTGTTCCTTATCATAAACACTAATTGCTAGATTTATTATTGCATTTTGGTATCTCGTTATATAATTGTCAAATCATAAAAAGAACCAAAATCTCTTGAATCTCACCGTAAGGTGGATCAAGAGTGCTCTTTGTCGGAGAGTTTAATCAACCACTATCATCTTGTGCTTGTTTAATCAATTAATCCTAATTAGTAAGACTCTTGAACTTGCAAAAACACAAGTCAAGAGCACTCTCTATCAGAGAGCATCCTAGGTTTGCACAATCCCTGCATTAGCTGCATATAGATTAGCTAAGTCTTTTGAACCACTGTCATAAGATGGGGTCAAGAGCTATCTTTGTCGGAGAGTCTAATTAATTGTTTTAATAAAATATTGAACACACATACCCCTTTAATTAATTAACTCCCTTCCCTCCATTCCAGAGTATGCTCTGACCGATCTTAGATCGAAATACCCAGAAACGACATTGGATCTCTAAACCCCACAAGAGGAACTTAACTAAATTTTTTTCCCATAACCAATGCACCGGTGTTGTTCGATAAATGTCGAGGCATGTGGGAAAATTCCAAGTGTGGTTGTTGGGATACCTAATCTGGGCACTGATAGTTAAGTTATTGAACACTTCTTTGACCCCAGATAGGTCCGTCATGTCTTCGAATGGAGCCACTGAAGGTATTACCGGTCAGGACATCCAACTACCATAAGTAAAGATCACAAGTAAAAAATCTTAAAACTTACCAAGAGCACTTGCAAAACCTAACATTCATTGGCATCTTTTGGGATTCACATATTTACACTCAACGAATCTTTGATAAGTTGACTCCATAGGCATTGGTCATATATTTTATGCATTATTGATAATCTGGGCCATTTTTCCATCGAAGGTTTTATTATAAATCATATCTATGAATGCTTTATCCATTTTGTGAAGTTCTCAAATATTTATCTATCTTTCAATTCCGGTGATAGCAATGTGGATTTCTTTGTCTTGTGTTCAATTCATCACATTAATCATCTTAAATCACAAATAACTCCTAAATAGCATCCATCTGCATCTGAAACATCTAAAAATTAACTTAAACATTGAGCCATAGAAAACTCTTTGTTAGGGACTACCCCCTTTGGCTTCGTTAGGAGTTAGCCTAAATGGAGGAGCTAGGAGTAGGTGACAGTACCTAGCTCTGTGCTTGCCCCCAAGGTCACACCTCTCCCACTTTCTCAAGTGAGGAGAAAAATTTTAGAATATTTCTGCTATTGGTGTGCAATCAGTGGACAACAAACCCATTTCAGAAGAAAAAGAAAATACAAATTAGCTATCTTCACATTCAAGAAAAATCTCAGCAGTTAATAATTTCTTCCTCTACTTAAAGAGACATGAGCCAAAACTCTAATTCAACCAGCTACATTTCTTTTCCTGAAGTAGATGATAATTTGCAGCAGTCTTGTCAATATTTGTGTGACCAAGAAGGAATTTGGGATGGCCAATCAAACCCTTCTTCATATTATTCAACTTCTGAAGTTTTGTTTCAAGATGAGGCTACTTATTCCCAATCAGAAAATTCCTTTTTGTAGCAGCAATTTCCTCTAAATTCTAATGCTTATGTGGGTGATTACATAAATAATTTTGATTATGCAAATTTTTAGTCTTACAGTCCCTCCACATATTTATTTTCTACAAATAAAATTAAAGAGAAATCAGACCTTGGATTAGAATTGGAAAAAAGATATGAGCATGAAGATGATCAGCCTAGTGATGTGAAAGAAGAGGGTTATACTCTTGATGTTTTTTCTGATGATTGCGGTCAGCTTGTTAAAAATTATGTTAGTGATGATTTTAAAGAAAATTTTAGTCTACTTATATATAATGAAAAGGAAGAGCAATCATGCCATAAATCTCAATATGTGAAAGAACCAACAATGTACAATAAACCAAGGGATCACAAAGAAGGAGATGAGAACTCTCAATGGGATGTTTCTTTAAATCTTTCCAATTCAGAAACGTTTTGTCAGGAAGACATCTTTCTGCTTAATCTTGTTGAAGAAAAAAATGATATTCCTCTTGAAGTGCTTGAGAAGAATGGAGTTGTAAATGTAGAAATATTAAATGAAGTTGCTGATATATCATTGAAAAACAATCATGAGAATTCCTTTCAAAGCTCTTTTAAATATCGGTTTGACAGTAAGCAAGAGGAGTTACGTTTTGGACAGCCTTGCCATGACAAACAGGTGATGGAGTATTTTGAAGTTTGTCATGTTTTTATGATCCAATAGCAGAGTACATGGATAAAAATTTTAGATGGAGTAGTTCATTATATGTTCGCATCAAAGGACAAATTTTTCATCATAACCTATTGCTATTTTGTTCTTATGTTCTAATTTCGATCAAGCATGAGGAATAAATGGAATTATTGGATAAATTGCTTAATTGGCTTCATTGGAAGTCGGATTTTTCTTGATTGGGCATTTGTGCTTAGTTAAGTAGGATAGGTAGGCATGAATAAGCTCGACATGGAGAGCATTTCTTTCGGTAGTTTTCAGTTTGGTTTTAGTTTCAAGTGCAATTCAGTTACAGGTTGACAGGTTGACAGAATGGGATTGTTTTGCAAAATGTTTTTAGTTGATGGTTCACTTCAGAACAGGTTGAAGATTTCAGATAAAAATTAAGAGAAACCCAATAGATTTGGCACTTGGCATACGACATTCTTTGCTACCTCGCAGGGATGATAGCATCCCTAGTTGGAGCCAGTTGTTAGCACTAAATTTATTTTTGTCGGAATTGGTTTTATTGCCTTCAAAAATTTAAGTTTTCATGCCATGACTGAGCTCGTTTCCAAATTTTTCTCATTAAGCTATTTCCAAGTTGGCAAAGAAGAGAAGTTAAAGGAATTTTAGGTAAAAAGAGAAATAAGTTTTTCACAAGTGGGGCAAAAAGTTTTATTAACTTTTGAATGAAATTTATAAAATGGGTTTTATAAACTTATTATTTTATTTATATTCAAACTTATATAGTTTTGGATATTTTTTCCAAAGTAAAAAAAGTGCCCTCTTATTCACCAAACCAAGTCTTAATGAAGGTTTAAGTGCTAAACAAGATATATTACCTTTCTGAAGGTATAATGAAACAGCTAGCACATATAATAATCCAATGGCTAATGTAAAAAGTGAAAACTCATTAGTGGGTATTAGTGTTTTTGGAGAGTAAAGTTGTGAGGTGGTTAAATTGGAAAGGTGGTAGTGGAGTTTAAACCACTTTCCACGTGGTAACTTTTGGTGAATTCCGCTAAGGAAAGCGGTAAAGAAAAAAGAACTCAATGGTGGCTCCAGAATAGACCATTATATAAAGGTAAAATTGACTTGGTTTTAAAAATGATTTCATTTGTGTGTTGCGGGAAAAAGGAAGGAGACAGTCTTCCATATTTCCAAAGTCAACTTTTACGTGTTTACAATCACAGGGAAATGGTGGAGATAAAGAGTCTGATCAAGGAGCTGGAAATTGATTTTAATAGAGCAAGAAAAGGGAAGCCACCACTCAACAATGTAGAAGGGAAGCCCAAAAAGAACATCATCACAGAAGTGTTGCAGAAATATATATAGTGAGAACATTAGTGAAGGGATTGGAATGTGTTTAATGTCTTACAAACATAATTTACAGTGGAGAGTGTGCCAAATATTGGGATTATTCAAGTGTTTGGAGGCACTATTAACAAATATGGTTACCTTGATTAATCAATTTGTGGGATTTATCTTAAAATAGATGATCTTACAAGGATAGATGCTATATGTTCTCTGTCTATGAATTATAGTTAAACAATTCAATGTTTAGAAGCAACATAGCATTTTTTTTTTGAAAATGACTATTTTAGTCATTTTATTCAAAGAACTGTTTCTAGCAAACAAAGAATAATTTTCAAAAATTGAAAGAGGTTTTTCATAATAACAATATGATCTACAATAAAATCTCTCATTTTTTACCCAGGTACTACAAATTGGGATAATTGAATTTATTTTCAGAGGGAAAATGTTCAGATTTCAAAATGACTGTTCTAGTCATCAAATGGAAAGAATTGTTTACATCAAAGGAAGATGAATTTTGAGAAACTGAGAGCGTATTTTATTCACAACATACTTATCCACAATAACCTCTTTCATTTTTCACACAGATGCTATGGTTTAGGAGAAACAAAGTCAGTTTTATAGGCCATTTTTCATGTTTTCCAAAGGACTATTTCAGCCATCAAATTCAAAGAATTGTTTTGGACAAATGAAATTTAATTTTACAAAAATGAGAGAGGTTTGTATTCCTAATAGGTCTATAATCAAAAACAGCCTTCAAGTTTTACACAACAATCATAGGTTGGGAGAATTTAAAATATCTTCACAAGTTATTTTTCCAGAAATCTACAATTTTATTATCTGAGTCATCAGTTTCAAAGGCAGATTCCAAGGAGATTGAGATGATTTTGGAGAAATGAAGACATGGGTTTTGTTAGGAACATGTCCAGTTACAAAAACCTGTCCCATATTTCACACAATTGTCACCATTAGAGATATTTAGGATAAACTTTGTTGTAATTGTTTCTATTTTTAGAATTCAGTTAGGTTTCAAATTCAAGGTTAGGTAGAGGTTATTCTTCTATAAATTAAAATGTAATTGATAGTTTTAGGGGGGATTTTCAAGAGAGGAGAGGATCTACATTGTAATGGATTCACATTTTCAGTAGATGAATGAAATTTGTAGAGGAGGAATGTAAAACCCTTTTCATGTCAAATATTCTTGTGCCATCTTTTTCTTGAGTAAGTAATTTCTTTATGTCAGTGTTTATCCTGTTTCCCACTCCATTTTGTATTTGCTTTCATGCTTGAGAATTAGTTTTTATGGGATAGAATTCATCCTGTATGCTCTAGGTCCATTGTTCAAGCATTTTCAAAATATTTTCTTCTAAAGTCTTGCAGAATTCACCCTAGTTAGGTGCTCTGTTTGATGGAATGTCTCCCTTTGTCTACTAATCAACCTGCTAATACCTCAAGATTGAGGAAATGGTTCCTACCTTTCCTCTGATCATAAACCTTCAAAACCTTACCTTTTTCAACCTATTTTAGATCTGATTGTTGACTCCATTGCCCAATGGTCTCCTCCATGACTGTGCTACCAAGTCTTTTAAAACAAACTTGTCCTATTTGTCCCATCAGAAATATGACCTTCTGATTGTCTTTGATTGAATATCTTGAGTATAAAAACTTTGTAAATAGTGAGAGATCCCTCTATGATTGTATTAGGTCAAAAATACAGTCTAAAGTGGTTTTTGGTGTTGCCTTAGGATTTACCTTTCACAACCTGGGTACATTCTGAGTGATAACACTAGGCATAGGGTAAATTTTCAATAAATCAAACATGCTAATGTTTTCCCTTTGTTTCTTGAGATCATCAATGATGTCATACTGGAGATCCATACCTTGAGTTACAGGATGGTGATTCGTGGGTTGAGGACTGTTCCTAGGTGTGGGTGATGGTTGAGAATCTACAGGCCCTTTACTCCTTGTATTATGGGTGCGTTGGTTAACAAAGATACAATGATCATTACACTCTTCCTCTTGGATTGAGCTATCTAAGAAATTGCAATTAAATGGGAGAGGATCCTCAAGAGTTTCCTCTTCGATTTCAGGCTGTTCATGTTCATGATCCTCTTCCAACTCTTGATCAAGTGAAGTTTCGGGTAAGGCATAGACAACCCTTATAGTGTTAAAAACTTCCTCATTGGTTGAAATATTAGGTGGAGTATTTTGCCTTGCATTTGGTGATGTATATGGTCAATATGGGGTTTTAAAATTTCCTCTATTAAAAGTACCTTCCCCATTATTTTGTTTTAATATCACCACTTCATTTGTAAGAGACCTGACTGCTTGTTGTAATTTTTCGACATTGAAAGTAGAAGTATCTCTTTTATCAGTATTAGCTCTCATTGTCATTTCATTTATTTTATGAAAGGGAATATCAGTTTTGCCATTATTTTCTAGTTCAAATGTCATCGAATTCTTTTTTACCTTTATTGCCTCTTCGAAGGTTTCAACCAACGTGATCTTACTAGCTTGTTTCACAAACATAACAAGGGATTTAGGTAAAGCTGAAGCATAATTCTCAATTATGATATCCTCTAGAGGTTGAGAGGCTATTGGTATTCTATTTAGGAGGGTAAGGAAACACTGGCTGAAATATTTTATTCATTCCTTATTTTCCATCTTGATTCTGTCCAATTCTAGTGCTAACACAGAAGGAGTTTTATCTTCACCAAATTTGTTTAAGAATGCCTAACTAAAATAACCCAAACTAGTTATAGATCCTTAGGTTAGGGAAAAATACCAAAGTGAATATTTTCCTTCGAAAGTTAAAGGGAATAGTCGACATACCACATCCTCATGCTGAACATTCATAGTTTGAATAGCCAAGATGAATTTTTCAATGTGATTTTTGGTAAGCCCTGTATCATTCAGGTCAAACTTAGGCAACAGTTTATCAGGATGTTTAGGTAGATTATGCTGCAGTCTAGATACAACAACAGTACCATGTCGTAACCATGGTCTATCACCATTAGGGTTACCTTGGTCACAATCATCCATGTCTTGATTAGATCTTGAATCCGACGAAAACTCGTTGTTATGATCACGGGGGCCGTCAAGGAGTGATTCAGGAGGTGAAGGGGGTTAGTCAGATCCACCTGCAAATAACAGTCATCTCTAGGTGTTAGGGTTAGCGATTCCTCTCAAAAGGCCACTAAGGTGATAATCAGGAGATCCTCTCAATGGTTCAAGAGGTTCTTCACCAATTGAATCGATAGTTGACTCAGTCACTGCCAAGGTTTGAAAATGAACTTTGCTTGGTAAACTGAAATTGATCGAAGGAATCCCTGTTTGGAAAGAATAGGATCTAGTTGAAATCATTTGTGACTCCTCTAAGGTTTCATTTATCTCTTTTAGGGAAAATGGTGAGATAGTAGTGTCTCTTTCGATAATGGTCTTAACCGTATCCAAAAAGGTGTAGTTACAGATTCGGGTTGTGATGTAGAGACCAAGGTAGGAAATGTTCCAAAACTTGTAAGAGGGGAAGTAGGTTGACTGCTGGTAGGAGAGTTATGTGATCGATCAGCCATTAATATTTAAGCTCATTCCCTCATTCTAGCTCCATTTGTTTGCTGGGAGAATTGTACTAGGACAACTTATGAAAAAACAACCCACATACTCGACTTAATGCAATCTTGTATGTGTTTGAAATAGCTGTCATTCATAGGATCAAGGCCCTGCTGCCTATATGATGTGCTCTCCAAAATGAGAGTCTTGTTGTAATCTCACAGATCACATAAGGTTACCAATAATACATACTAAAACATACATATAAACAGAGACAAGAGACAAGAACAGATAGGATAGAACAGAATACTTTATTACAATGAGTTCATACAAAGCACAGAACTGAACTGAGTTCTTGTGTGGCTCAACGGCCTAATATATACAAGTTACAAACAGTTACAAAATAACTACCTGTCGGTTCAGTGAACTGACATGAATGTTAGTTAGCTGACTTAATTAACTAGTTTAGTCGGTTGACCGACTTAGTTGGTCCATCAACTTAGTCGGCTGACTAAGTCGGTCTTTGTTCAAGTCGACTTATGTCTACTTGCTCCTTCTACATCTCCCCCACAAACAAAACATTTCTTCATCCTGAAGAAATAGGGAGGTACAAAAATTGTTGGTCGGACCCTGCAAAACTGCTACTGAGGTGGACTGTGCAGACGGATAGTTGGTCTTCTCTGGACGCATACTTCGACTATTGCTAGTGCAGTGATGGCAAGCTGATGCTGGAAATCTGTCCATGTCTGCAAGGATTTTTGAATGTCGATCGTTAGAGTAGTTAGACTTGATAGTACTAACATATTTTCTGCCATGGGCATTTCTGTAATGTTCTCCATGTTGGAACCCAACTTTTGGTTCTGTTCTTCTGCAGCATCAAGGAGTCTTTACATCTGTGGGCAAATGTTGTCGACCTTCTCTAAGTTTGGAAGGGCTTGCTGAACCCACTGATGAGCTTCTTGTTCTAGCTTGTGCAGTTTGCTATTTTCCATCACAATCTTCTCTTCAATGGTCTGCCTCATTTCTGCCTCCATCGACTTACGTCCCTCCAAGGCCTGAATACCTTGTCTTGTCTTCCTGGTTTGATGATAGACTTGCCCATAATGAGTAGGCCAATATCTAAGTACTTCCTCAGTAACAATGGATTCCTCCATATGGTGCTGTAAGACTTTGTAAGCCTCTGAAAATGTAGTGTGCTGGGTCAAGAGGAATCAGGCGGTCTCTTCCTTTTGTTCTTCTTTAGTCTCTTGGAGATGTGTCTGTATAGTCGACACCATGCCTTCAAAAATTTGGTATGCCCTTTCCAGAGGTCGATCTGTAGCGTCTTCGACCAGGCCTAGAATGACAGATTGTGCAAGAGACCTGCATTTGCCGAGAAACTAGACTTGTTCTTCCTCCTTGTCTTTGAGCTCTTTACTTTTGGTGACCATCCTCTTCTTTGACTCTTTGGCCAAGGTTTTGAGTACTTGGCCGACCTCTGAGTCGGTTAGCAAACTTGCCTCTTTTAGGCTAATCTTCAGGCCGGATGTTCTATGGTGTTCTTTCTTTTTCTTCTGGGTGTCTGTCTGTTGTTCTTGGGTACCTGCAGTAGTTGAAGTTGGATCTGTGGTTGGGGGAACGGAGGCTGATGGTTTTTCTGGTGGGTTAGGAGGTATAGAAGTTGGGGGTGTTTCTTTTCGAGGAGGGGGTATGGGGGACAGTGGTTTTTCTGTTTGAGGAGGTGGTATGACCACTTCTGGCTGTGAGGCTGATGGGGGTTTTGGCTGTGAATCAGGGGGTGGCGGAGGTGGTGGAGATGATGGTGGTGGAGGTGGAGACGGAGTGGGGGAATGGTCAGGGTCCAAAAGGGTGATGGGACTGCGTGGTGGACTTTGGTCGGAAGAGATACCTGCTTCTGACGATGACGTGGGTAGGTCGTTCTGTATCTCGGGAGAGACATCCTCGGTGACAGACTTACTGTGTCCAATAATGTTTCCCTCTTCATTGGACCTGATAAATGTTGTTGTTTCTTGGGCATAAACCTATTTGTTTGCTTTGAGAGGGGCCGTTGTCCTTATTTTCTGTGCCGACTGGAACAGTGTAGGTAGCGTTGTGAAGAAGGCTTTAAGCTCAGCATCCTTGTCGACCCTGGCTCTGAGTGCCTCCAGAATTTCTCTTTGATATTCGTCCATGGGGCCTCCCAACTGTTTTGCCAGTGCTTGTTCTTCGACTACGAGCGTCGAAGATGGAGGAGGGGGGGTCGACACAAGGTCGACGACGTTTTCAGGCGTCTGTTGTGTTTTGGATTTGTTGGGACGACCTTCTGGAGCCCCTGCCTCATGATATCATTGAAAATAGGTTTAAACCGACACTTTAATGGCGCAGGAATCTTCGACAATGTCGACAGCCACGGCTGCTAGTTCCTCCTCCTCATCGGACGAGTCAAGAATAAGCTTATGCTTACCGCTTCCTGTTTGTTCTTTTTGAGTCTTGAGTCTTTTCCGGGCGACCACTATCTCCTTAGCCAGCTTCTTTATGGTGCTTTTGGATAGGGCATACTTAGGGTCGTCATCTTCGATTTCACCTGTCGATTCTTGAGTGGGTTGGACGATTGCTGGAGCCGGAGGAGTTGTCTGTTGTACTACCGGCTGTGTTTGTTCTGTTGGTTGTTGTTGTTCTATTGGTTGGGATTCGACTACCTTTGCAGTCAAAGGTTTGACAGTTAAGTGTACCCGACTAGTGGTCACAGTTGGGGTATCCTCCGACACAAATGTACTAATATACAGATTAAGCTCATAGTCCTCTTCCTTCTCCTGGTCTGTCAGCGGTTCGATGATAAAGAAGTCGATCTGTTTGGCAGCCTCCGAAATTGGTACCTTTATTCCTTCCTGTCGGGTTAACTCTCTGAAAATCTGTTCAACTGTCGGGTAGTAGTCGAGGTCCTGTGCTTTGGGGTCTTGACCTCGCATGTACCATACTGATGTATGGTCAAGTGCTAACTGGATATGTGAGTCAACAGGGAGGTTTCGTCGGATGTTCTAGGGCACCCTCCACCTCGTCGTCCGAACCTTCAACTGCTGGAACCAATTCTCCAAGAAGACTTTCCCCTGTGCCAACTCATGCAGGGTGCCTTTTTGTGAGAAGGGTTTGAAGTGGTGCATTTGGAACTTGGTCGGCTCCCAGAAGACTGGAGTACCTTCCGGACAAAAGTGATACATGACTATCCAGATAATCAGGGAGGGGAATTTGATGATACCTCCCATCTCCTGACAGCGTTTGCAGATGGTTTTGACCATGTCGGCGACATAGTCTCCCCATCGGTAGACTCTTTCGTTGGTGGCGATTGTGTCGACCGCCTCCAGCATCTTCAATTTAAGGTCGCTGCTTCGACCAGCCAAGGTAAGGGTGATTGCGATGATTTTAGCCACAATCTGTGGTGTCCTTGTCGTAATCTATCCTATCATTAATCCTTTAGAGTTTTTCCCAGTCGGTGTGCCTGTAAGTTCTTGGATGAGTCCCTCGTTGATCCCAATTAGGACAGGGTCACCTTTGTTTAACATAC
Organism: Pseudotsuga menziesii; assembly: GCA_001517045.1. NCBI lineage: Eukaryota > Viridiplantae > Streptophyta > Pinopsida > Pinales > Pinaceae > Pseudotsuga > Pseudotsuga menziesii. The sequence goes on from LPNX010306105.1 coordinate 269,740, forward strand.
TCGTAAGCATCGAAATAACATCCCCGGTGATGTCAATCAGCTGGTCGAAGTAGAATCGGTCATTGTGGTAATGACTAATAATAAATTTAACAGCTTCTTCCTTCGTCCCACCGAAGCTGGCCATCAATGGTGCGTTAGGGTACTGGAGAATGCTACTGTTCTGGACTTTCTCAGCGACCTGTGTCATTTTACTTCATTTTAATTCTTGTGTGGCTCAACAGCCTAATATATACAAGTTACAAACAGTTACAAAATAACTACCTGTCAGTTCGGTGAACCGACACGACTGTTAGTTAGCCGACTTAATTAACTAGTTTAGTCGGTCGATCGACTTAGTCGGTCCATCGACTTAGTCGGCTAACTAAGTCGGTCTTTGTTCAAGTCGACTTATGTCGACTTGCTCCATCTACATCTCCCCCATGAACAAAACGTTTCTTTGTCCCGAAGAAATAGGGAGGTACAAAAATTGTTGGTCGGACCCTGCAAAATTGCTACTGAGGTGGACTGTGCAGACGGATAGTTGGTCTTCTCTAGATGCATACTTCGACTATTGCTGGTGCAGTGACGGAAAGCTAATGTTGGAAGTCTGTCCATGTCTACTAGGATTTCTGAATGTCGATCGTTAGAGTAGTTAGACTTGACAGTACTGACATATTTTCTGCCATGGGCATTTCTGCAATGTTCTCCATCTTGGAACCCAACATTTGGTTCTGTTCTTCTGCAGCATCAAGGAGTCTTTTCATCTGCGGGCAAATGTTGTCAACCTTCTCTAAGTTTGGAAGGGCTTGCTGAACCCACTGATGAGCTTCTCGTTCTAGCTTCTGTAGTTTGCTATTTTCCATCACAATCTGCTCTTCAATGGTCTACCTCATTTCTGCCTCCGTCGACTTACGTCCCTCCAAGGCCTGAATACCTTGTCTTGTCTGCCTGGTTTGATGATAGACTTGCCCATAATGAGTAGGCTAGTCTCTTAGTACTTCCTCAGTAATAATGGATTCCTCCATATGGTCCTGTAAGACTTTGTAAGCCTCCGAAAATGTAGTGTGCTGGGTCAAGAGGAGTCGGGCGGTCTCTTCCTTTTGTTCTGCTTTAGTCTCTTGGAGATGTGTCTGTATAGTCGACACCATGCCTTCAAAAAGTTGGTATGCCTTTTCCAGAGGTCGATCTGTAGCGTCTTCAACCGGGCCTAGAACGACAGATTGTGCAAGAGACCTGCATTTGGCGAGAAACTTGACTTATTCTACCTCCTTGTCTTTGAGCTCTTTACTTTTGGTGACAGTCCTCTTCTTTGACTCTTTGGCCAAGGTTTTGAGTAGTTGGCCGACCTCTGAGTCGGTTAGCAAACTTGCATCTTTTAGGCTAATCTTCAGGCCAGCTATTCTATGGTGTTCTTTCTTTTTGTTCTGGGTGTATGTCTGTTGTTCTTGGGTACCTGCAGTAGTTGAAGTTGGATCTGTGGTTGGGGGAATGAAGGCCGAGGGTTTTTCTGGTGGGTTAGGAGGTATAGAAGTCGGGGGTGTTTCTTTTTGAGGAGGGGGTATGGGGGACAGTGGTTTTTCTGTTTGAGGAGGTGGTATGACCACTTTCGTCTATGAGGCTGATGGGGGTTTTGGTTGTGAATCAGGGGGTGGCGGAGGTGGTGGAGATGATGGTGGTGGAGGTGGAGACGGAGTGGGGGAATGGTTAGGGTTTAAAAGAGTGACAGGACTGCGTGGTGGACTTTGGTCGCAAGAGATACCTGCTTCCGACGGTGATGTGGGTAGGTCATTCTGTATCTCGGGAGCGACATCCTCGATGACAGACTTATTGTGTTCGATAATGTCGCCCTTTTCATTGGACCTGATAAATGTTGTTGTTTCCTGGGCGTAAACCTTTTTGTTTTCTTTGAGAAGGGTCGTTGTCCTTATTTTTTGTGCCGAATGGAACAATGCAGGCAGCATTGCGAAGAAGGCTTTAAGCTCAGCGTCCTTGTCGACCCTGGCTCTGAGTGCCTTTGGAATTGCTCTTTGATATTCGTCCATGGGGCCGCCAAACTGTTCTGCCGGTGCTTGTTCTTCGACTACGAGCGTCGGAGATGGAGGAGGGGGGTCGACACAAGGTGGATGACGTTTTCAGGCATCTGTCGTGTTTTGGATTTCTTGGGCCGACCTTTTGGAACCCCTGCCTCAAGATATCGTTGAAACTGGGTTTCAACCGACACTTTATTGGCGCGGGCATCTTCGACAATGTTGACAGCCACGGCTGCTAGTTCCTCCTCATCATCGGACGAGTCAAGAATAAGCTTGCACTTACCCCTGCCTGTTTGTTTTTTTTTAGTCTTGAGTCTTTTCCGGGTGACCGCTATCTCCTTAGCCAGCTTCTTTATGGTGCTTTTGGATAGGGCATACTCAGGGTCGTCATCTTCAACTTCACCTGTCGGTTCTTGAGTGGGTTGGATGATTGCTAGAGCCGAAGGAGTTGTCTGTTGTACTGCCGGCTATGTTTGTTCTATTGGTTGTTGTTGTTCTGTTGGTTGGGATTCGGCTACCTTTGCAGTCAGAGGTTTGACAGTTAAGTGTACCTGACTAGTGGTCATGGTCAGGGTATCCTCCGACACAAATGTACTAATATATAGATTAAGCTGGTAGTCCTCCTCCTTCTCCTCGTCTGTCAGCGGTTCGATGATAGAGAAGTCGACCTGTTTGGTAGCCTCCGGAATTGGTACCTTTGTTCCTTCCTGTCGGGTTAACTCTCTGAAAATATGTTCAACTGTCGGGTAGTAGTCGAGGTCCTGTGCTTTTGGGTCTTGACCTCGTATGTACCATACTGATGTATGGTCAAGTGCTAACTGGATATGTGAGTCAACAGGGAGGTTTCATCGGATGTTCTAGGGCACCCTCCACCTCGTCGTCCGAACATTCAACTGCTGGAACCAATTCTCCAAGAAGACTTTTCCCTGTGCCAACTCATGTAGGGTGCCTTTTTGTGAGAAGGGTTTGAAGTGGTGCATTTGGAACTTGGTCGGCTCCCAGAAGACTGGACTACCTTCCGAACAAAAGTGATACATGACTATCCAGATAATCAGGGAGGGGAATTTGATGATACCTCCCGTCTCCTGACAGCGTTCGAAGATGGTTTTGACCATGTCGGCGACATAGTCTCCCCATCGGTAGACTCTTCCGTTGGTGGTGATTGTGTCGACCACCTCCAGCATCTCCAATTTAAGGTCGCTGCTTCGACCAGCCAAGGTAAGGGTGATTGCGATGATTTTAGCCACAATCTGTGGTGTCCTTGTCGCAATCTGTCCTATCATTAATCCTTTAGAGTTTTTCCCAGTCGGTGTGCCTGTAAGTTCTTGGACGAGTCCCTCCTTGATCCCGATTGGGACAGGGTTGCCTTTGTTCGATAGACCCGTAAGCATCGAAATAACATCTCCGGTGATGTCAATCGGCTGGTCGAAGTAGAATCGGCCATTGTGGTAATGACTGATAATAAATTTAACAGCTGCTTCCTTCATCCCACCGAAGCTGGCCATCAATGGTGCGTTAGGGTACTAGAGAATGCTGCTGTTCAGGACTTTCTCAGCGGCCTGTGTCATTTTACTTCCTTCATATGCCCACTCTTGGATTTCTTCCCAGAGTTTCTTAAATGGACCCTCCTCGACTTTGGCCTTTTTTATATGCTTCAGTCTTTGGACCAACGGTGTGTCCTCTGCTTGGAGCTCTTGTGCTTTTGCCGCAGCTTGGGTGAGTTTGGGTGCCATGATGTCGGACTGGTGGGAATTTTGATAGGATTCATGGGTTCTTGTCGATGGGGGATGTGAGGGATCTGTGTGTAAGGGGTGTGAAGAATGAACTTTCGACGGTCCATTATTTATAGGGGTGGGAATGGTGGAGTGTCGAACTGGTTGTATTAATGGTGGACTTGACAGTCCAACTGCAATACTCGAGGGCAATTTGGTGAATCTGGTTTGGCGCTCGAGGCCATTAATGTGTGATGGGACTCTCGAGGTCGACGGTTGGTGTCGGTGATGAAAATGGTCGGCATGACTGGTCGATGAGGATGGTCGATGAAAATGATGTCAATTGTCGAAGGGGTGAGTTGCTGTCATGCTGGTTGTTTATGAGTGTATTGTTTTGATTTTTGGGATTTTTATAACTTTTTATAGGTTTGGATTGATGGTTAAGGTCGTTATTTGATTTTATTTTTTTTTTTAAATTTTTTTTTTCCAGTTTCTGTACCGTTTAACTCAGGCTCCATTGACGAGCTTCCGAAATACTAGGCCCTGTAATGTTTTTAGTCGGACTAAACCATTGGGGTGAATTTCTTCGACAACATAGGGTCCCATCCATTCTGTGTGCAGTTTCTTTGGTTTTCCTTTTACGCAACTGTTATAGAGTAAGGCAAGGTCACCGGCTGACAAGTTTTTTTTCTTGATGTTACGGTCGTACCAGGATTTCTGTTGTTGTTTTTGAATTTCCTAGTGTTGAAGAGCCATAACTCTATGCTCTTCCAGCTTACTGAGTTGGAACAGTCGATCCTTTCTTGCATGCTCGACATCGACATGTAGTAGTTGAGCTACAATAGGTTCCTGTTGTCGGAAGTGTAGGGGAACGACTGCTTCTTGTCCATATACAAGTCGGAAGGGTGTTTGGTCGGTCGACCGCTTATATGTTGTCCTATATGCCCATAAGACTGCAGGTATTTTCTCGTCCCAGTCATCTTTGTCGGTATTGCATATTTTAGTCAATCCTTTTCTCAATGTTTTATTAAAAGCTTCGATTGCACCATTCGACTGAGGATGGTATGCTGTACTTCGTCTATGGTCAATGTGAAACTGGTCGGTTAAGTTTTTGATGGTTTTGTTAATGAAGTGTGATCCTTGGTCACTGATCAATGTGAGTGGACATCCAAATAGAGTAATGATGTTTTCATATATGAATTTAGCAGCTACCTCACTTGAACATGTCTCGACAGGTTCAGCTTCTGCCCATTTAGTGACATATTCCACTGCAGTGATAATATATCTTGCACCTGATTGTCGAGCTGGGACAGGGAATGGTCCTATGAAGTATATAGCCCAAATTTCAAATGTGAGACTAGGGTTTATAGAAATCAGGGGCATTTCTGTGCTCAGTAGTGGTCGACCAAGTCGTTGACATCTATCACATCGACTAACAAAATTTTTACAATCTCTGTGAAGTGTCGGCCACCATAATCCAGACTGTTGGATTTTCTTGGCAGTTGTGTCGGCTTGAAAATGTCCTCCTGCAGGTCCATAGTGGGCTTCGTGCATGATTTGGTCTTGTTCATGGTCAAGTACACATATTCTAAGGACATCGTCTAACCCCACTTTATATAGAAATCCATTAATGAGGCTATAAGGGGCATCCTTCATAGCTAGGATTTGTTTCTTCTTAGTGTTCAGGCCTTTTGGTGCCTGATCTGTCTCCAAGAACTGAGCAATCTCCTCCAGTTCTTCTGGTACCACTTCTATACGAAATAGGTGTGCGTCCGGCAAGTCGTCGTCGACTACGGTTGATTCCTCTCCTGTGTCGATACGGGATAGGTGGTCGGGCCCGACATTGAGCTTTCCTGGTCGGACCACTACTTCAAACTCAAATTCTTGAAAGAGAAGTAGCCATCAACAAATTATTCCATGATGAAGGGGTTTATTAACAAGGTATTTCAACGCTTGATGGTCGGTGTAAAATATGAAGGGGTTGGATAACAGGTAATGTCGATACTTTTGAAGGGCAAAGACCATACCTAGGGATTCTCTTTCGGTGGTCGAATAGTTCTTTTCAGCCTTATTGATTTTTTGACTACTGTAAACTATAGGGTAATCCATTACATCATCTCCTGGTTGAGTCAGGATTGCATCAATTGCTATTCCTGATGCATCAATATGCACATGAAACTTGGTCGACCAATTTGGAAATTTAAGTATGGGGGCTTCGACCAGTTTTCTCTTTAGTTTGTCGAAGGATATTTGGCATTCCTCTGTCCACTTAAATTCTTGATCTTCCTTTAGCAGCTCTTCCAGAGGGTAGGTCATGTCTGAGTAATGTTGGATAAACTTCCTATAATACCTATATGTCCCAATAACACCCAAACTTGTTTAGGGTTTATTGGAGGCTTCAAGTCGAGGATGATTTTAATCTTGGAAAAATCAACCTTAATACCATCTTTGCAAACAACATGTCCTAGGAGTATCCCTATGGGGGTCATAAAGATACATTTCTTAATGTTTAATGAGAGTTGTATTTGTCGACATCTTTCCAACATAAGTCGGAGCCAGGTGCAGTGATCCTTTAGGGTGGAATATATAGTCCAGTCATCGAAATAGACTGCCATAGTTTTATATATGTATTCCTGGAAAGTTTTGACAACAATTCTGGAGAAGACTGCAGGTGCATTCTTTAGTCCAAAAGGCATAACCCTATAAGAAAAAGAGCCAAATTCACAGACAAATGTAGTTTTCTTCTGGTCTTCCTTTGCTATAGGTACTTGGTTATATCCTGAAAATCCATCTGTGAATGAGTAGCATTCATGGCCTGCCACTTCATTCAAGATTTCATCAGCATATGGGGTTGGGAATGGATCGGTTAGGGTGAATTTGTTAAGTTCTCTAAAGTCGACACAAATTCTTAACCTGGTCGGGTCATGTTTCCTAGGTTGGACAACCATGGGACTTGCCCATTATGACTGGTCGATGGGGTAAATGATCCTTGCTGCTAACATGTTTTCTATTTCATTCTTAACTATCTCCTTATACTTATGAGCTAGTTTATAAGGTCATTTCTTAACAGGTCAAACATCAGGTTTAGTATCTATTTTGATTTCTCCCATTTCCTGTACTAAGCCTTTTAAGTCTTTGTAATCCCTTGCAAAGACATCCTGGAACTCTCTAAGTAAGTTTATGATTTCGATGGTTTGGTGTTCGTTCCAGTAGTCACCAATCTTAGCTATTTTTGGATGGTCGCCATTTGAAATGTCGACCTCCTTGGTTTTCACTTTTGCATCCAGCCACTCTGGTGCTTTAGCTTCATTGATCGGCCGAATTCCCTCTTTGAACTGTGAGAATGTAGCAGGAAAGTTGGCTGCAGTCATTCTGTCAAGGTCGGGTTTATCGTTGGCCTCGACTTTCAAAATTGAATGGATAGGTTTGTTAGTTTCACTATGTTCAGGGTTCCATCGAAAGCTTTTGCTGATGGTGTTTTCATTTTCTAAGTGCAATCGGTTTGACTGTGGTCTGGGTGCAGTTTGTATAGAATTGCAATCCTTGATCTGTCGGTCGATCTGGGAGGTTTGATTGAGGGTCGGCTAGAGAAATTGTTTGATTTGCTGTGCTGTCTCAGCCAATTTCTCATTTTGAGGTATAAACTCGAAGTCTTTGATAAATTTTTGTCTTAATTCATGCCAAAGAAAGTTTCTCCTCTAGCTTCCTCCATCTTATACCATTTGTTAGGTAAGTCTTCTAAGGTTTAAGGAAACAAATGGGGCCAGGATCGCTCGTCTCTGTAACCAAGTCTTCTCCACTCCTTTTCACAAGTCCTAATGTGGTCTTCTGGGTTTTGGCCCTGAGTAAAGACAGGGATTTGGGCTTCCTGTGTTAACTTTTTCCCTCCAAACCGTTCGACAAAGAAGGTTGAAGCAGTGGTCCAGGTCTGTAGTTTTGATTGGTGGTCCAGGTCATGTTTCTACTAATATTTACAGTCGACCGTGTTCTCCAATGTTTTTAGATACTTGTTCGATATGCATAACTGGGGATTCCCTCTCCTTATACCTAGGTAGTTGATTAGTGTTTAAGTTCGTGGGTTGTAAGGTAGGGCATTCCCTTTGTTTCTTTTCAAAAAAATTTGGGATAATTGAGACGATGAAGCACTATTGGATGGGTTTTTTCTGTACTGCTTGTATAGTCCAGCACCCTCTTGCTTGCGTTTCATAATTTTCTATCTCCCAGTCATATAGTTCAGCGTCTGAATTATAGCCAACTGAGTCTAGGTTACCTAAGTAAAGCTCCCCTTGGGCATTTGGTTCAGTATAGTCGGTATTGTTCTATATCTGATAAAGTTGTCGGACATCGACTTCCTCATCAATTGGTTCAATCCAAGGTTGCCCTTGGGATGGATTAATAGGTACGATGACCTTTTGGCCATTTCCTTTGAGCTTAATTTGTTCTTTGTCTAAAGAGATAGAGGCTTTCATATTTCAACCCCAAGGTCGACCTACAAGGGTTGCGAAGGAGCTAGATCCTTCCTTTGGCTCAATAATTTCAAAATCAACCTTAGTTGATATTCCCTTGATGGTCGTGTCTACATTTTTCCAAACCCCAATAGGTTCGATGAGGCCTTGGTAGGCTAGTTTGAGGTAAATGCCTGACTCGTAGAGTCGATGTCTTCCCATCGTTTCCCATGTAGCCCGGGTCATGATATTTCCCTAAGACCCAAAGTCGAACACCACTTGTCGGACGTGAAAACCCTCGATTTCCAGGTCGACTAGAGGGTAGACATCATTTTTGTCTTTTTGATTGAGGTTGCAAATGTTCTTAGTTTGTTTCTCGAGGTTATTACTTTTGATTTGATGCAATAAATCAATGAAGTGGGCTACGGATGCATCTGTTTGAATGAGATGGGTTAATTGCTGTGTCGTGCTAAGTCGACTGTTAATATTGTCTTCTTGCTGTGCAATGTGGTGAAAGATTTGAGATGCCTCTTGATATGTGTGTTTTTTTGTTATAGGGTTTGGATAATCATTGGTGTCTTTTATCCTGGCAACTTGTGGGTTATCAGGCCCTGTTTTTGTGCCTTGACGAGTGACAATATGCAGATTTTTAGTATGTACTACATCATGCGTTTGTACACAAGACAAGACATTAACATTCTTTTTCATATTAATTTTTTCCAACATAGTAGGACAATCCTCCAAGGAGTGATCGGCTACTCCACAATGCGTATAGAATTTCAAGTCAGTTCTGTCCTTGTACAGACAGTCTGGGCATCTGTGCCCCTCTTTATAGAAAATGAAGCACTGGCTGGGTCGACGAGTGCGTATGTCTCGATTCCCAATGAATCGACCTCTTCCAAACCCTTGTCGTCGATTGTCATACCGACGGTCATATCGTCAGCCGTTGGTTTGTTGCCCATTCTGGTTATTGGGATTGTTTTGCTCATTGCTCTGTGCTACTACATTCGTTTGGTAAACGGCCTGGTAGTTCTATCTGTTTTTCACATTGAGTTGACAGTCGGCCGTGTTGTGGCTTTTTGTCTCACAGATAGCACACCATGAAGCCTTTCCATTCTTCATGTTGTATGGACAGTCGGCTGTAGAATGGTCTCCACACTCCTGGAAAATGTCGCAAAATGCGTTAGTCTATATGAATCGGACGTCTTGTCAGCTGTACTGCTGTCGACAAGTATCTTTTGAATGTCCAGCCGTGGAACAGTTGGTGCACCATATTTCTTGTTTTTTCAGGGTCAACTCTTTTAAATACTTCTGGACATTTTCTAGCTGTTAGTCCAAGTGGTGGTCGGTTGGATATGCAAGGATATCTTCATCCATTTCCACCTGCAGATCTTTAGTCAGCGCATCTTCATAAGTCTTGAAGATTTCCAGACTGATGTGTCGACGAATTTTCTATGATAAGCCTGCAAGAAACCATTGAATTAGAAATTGTTCGTCAATAACATAATCTAATTGACTCAACAGGTCCTTCCATCTTTTGTCATAATCGCGGACAGTTTCCCCTGGCTTTTGTTGTGTTGTCTTGAGCTTTTTAGCAGCCAAGTGCTTAGCATCTGGGGTTTTGAAAAAGGATAAGAACTGTTCTTTAATTTCATCTTTCATTGCTCTGGGTTACCGTTCAGAAAAGGTCATATACCAAGTTAGAGCCCGTTTCCGTAAGGCTCCTGCGAACTGAGCCATCTGTCGGTCTTCTTCCTTCACCTGGTTTGCATCCCAGATGGATTCACAGATGAACCAATGTCATCTGGGATCTTCATCCCCCTCATATAGAGGAATGTGGGTAGTTCCATGACCCATGTCTGAGTCGCTGTCACTGATATCCGACAGTGGCGGATGTGGGGGTGTGGGTGGTGGTGAAAGAGGTGGGGTCGATGATATAGTCGACCCTGCAGAGTTTTGGTCGACAGAACTTGTGGTTCCGTTAGTGGTCGTTTCTGTGTCGTACAGTGGATTGGTGTGAATTTGTATTGTCGATGTTCCACTTTCACTGTCACTCTGTGTGCGCAGGTCATCTTCTTTGAGTTCTTCTAGATTTGTATGTGGCAGGGGGGGTGCTCCTTCATGTGTCGGTAGGAGCAAGTGGATACTCCGAAAGGAGGGTGCCATTTGAAAGGTCACCCAATTCCCTTCGACCGGTTGATGTATGACAAGATGTCATCTCGGGTAGGGTTCGTCACCTAGTCGATTCCAGATAGTGATGTCACCAGCTCTCAGTCAGAGGTCGTCTTCAACAATAGTCTATATTATGGTATGTGGATTGACTGGGGACAGGGTCACTTCATCGAGAACCATTATTTGGAGAGCTTCTTTCTTCTCTATCCACACTTTGTCATCCTTAGGGGCCGTCTCTCCCTCTATGCCTTCTGCTTGTCGGTCATGGCCTGACTCTGGTAGAATCTCATCACGGTTGGTCTCCCTAGGGTTTTGTTCTCTACGCAGTTCGTCGGCTCGTTCACGTTTGGATTCCCTTCTTTGTTGTCATTCGTCCCTCTCGATTCTCTTAATTTCTGACATACTTTCATACAATACTATTCCTTCGATTCCCCTTTAGTCAACTTTTCATTACTGGTTTAAATCTGGTCGACTAGTATCCACTATGCTCCCTCTCCGACACACGACTAGCTACCCCCCCATAGCCTACCCGACGCTTTTTAGAAAGCTCGGATAATGCTGTCTATTTGTTCAGGAAGTATTCCCACTCCCTTTCAGTGATGAATTTCTCCCACTTCTTTTGTTTCTCCGCCCAGTTAGTGTTTGATGGCGGTTCGTACAATGGTGGTCGAGGTTCGACGATATGGCCTGCTCCTTTCTCTATCAAGAACTTGAACAGTAGGGTCAGTAAGGAGCACAGAAATTGGTCAGTGAAATCTGTGTAGAATTTATCTTTTACAGTTTCCACTGATGTTCGGTCTTCTAGTGCTTTCTCTTCACAGAAGTCATCGACGATCTTCTCACACCACTCCGATAGATTTTTTCTACCCCCTCGAATAAGTTTCTCTAGAAACTGTTCTTCTTTAGTTGCATCGGTCTTTTTCATCTAGGAGTTGCTTCAGTAGTTGTGGCATGGATTCAACAAACTTCTCGTGTGTCTCGGTGAAAAATCTGGCTCCGGCTTCTGCAACTGTTAGTCTGTTCCTACGTGCGTAATTTTGTAAGTAATTGGCAATTTTACGCTCCCACCAGTCCTTGATCTCCTGCTCTGGTATCATAGGTGAGCATATATTCTAGACATGTACTACCGGCAACGGAACCAATGTTGTAATCTCACAGATCACATAAGGTTACCAATAATACATACTAAAACATACATATAAATAGAGACAAGAGACAAGAACAGATAGGATAGAACAGAATACTTTATTACAATGAGTTCATACAAAGCACAGAACTGAACTAAGTTCTTGTGTGGCTCAACAACCTAATATATACAAGTTACAACCAGTTACAAAATAACTACCTGTCGGTTCGGTGAACCGACACGATTGTTAGTTAGCTGACTTAATTAACTAGTTTAGTCGGCCGACCGACTTAGTCAGTCCATCGACTTAATCGGCTGACTAAGTCGGTCTTTGTTCAAGTCGACTTATGTCGACTTGATCCTTCTACAAGTCTCTCAAAGATATGTGTGTGTGTAGGGTTTACTTAAATCAATCTACTAATCAAAGCAAAGAAATCTAACTAAATGACTAATAAATTCTAAAAAAAAACTATCTTAAGCTAAATGTAAAAAATTAACAGCTCTTAATTCTGCTCTATGATAATCTAGATGCAAATTACCTATCTCGGCCAAGAGCATGAGTTATTAATTTTACAAAAGGTTTTAAATCATAAAGATGATCAACAATTTTGGATTGGTAGAAAAGTCTCCAATAACAGAATTAAATCTCAATTATCCTACAATAAGATGACACTCTATTGTACCATAATTGAAATAGAAATTAAAACCCAATATCAATGATATTAAATAGATACACAATCTTGAAACATATGAATATAATCATATACTAACTTGTAAATGAAACAAGGTCATCCTGCAAGTTAGAAATTTATCAAAAATAAATTTATGAACAATTGAAATTATGAAGAAGTTCATTCATCTCAACATGACAATAAATTATTTATATTTTAGGAAAGCATAATCATTCGAAATCCATTAAAAATATTTCAGATATAATAGCAAGATATATATATATGAAAGTAAAGATAACAAAATAGAATAACCACTAACACTGTACAAATGTTTTAAATACTTAGCTAGGGTCTTTAATATCCCGCAACACTCAGTAATCCTCAGAATAAGTTCAAAGAACAACAACGTAACAGAACCAAGTATAATACTTTATAATATAAATCCTCGAATATGTCTCATAAATTGAACCCCTTATTAATGCTTGGAACTTGTTTATATAGAATATAAACCAACTTCTAATCAGCTAACCACCCTATTTCTATGATACTACGTGGATTCCTATCTGAATATAGAGTAAAAGAAATGCCATGATTCTAGGTGTGCTTTTGAGTGACAACTGGGATGGAATAATGTGAAAGATAATAACTAACTTACTGTGTAAAATCCAGTATCATTATTCCCCTGCATGAGGAATCATTATATCCAACAATCCATCAACTGACAGTGGTCAAAATTAGAAATGTAGAACCAGAAAAATAGTGAATAGTTGCATATTCAAGGAATATTCCAATCAGAAAGATCTAGCTAATCTAATCCCAAAATTATAGCATAGCATCAACCATCAGCTTCCATACACCATGACACCTAGAATTTTCAAACAAAATCAGTTAGCAAAGTGAAAATATCAACATATACAAATAAACAGGATGCCTAATGAATTTTAATTATGTAGGTATCATTATAAAATAAATGAAAACACTTTGCATGAAAGACGAAATATGAATATTATAGGACGTTACTAACCTATAGAAGCCAATTATTTTAAACCATCTATATTCCTGACAAATTTTTAAATCACAAAACAAAATTGAACTTCATACAGCAAACAAATATGTCAATTTTTAAGGGATGATTCAACAGAAAATGTAATAAGCACATTTCATCATCCTTCATCTAGTTTAGGCTTGAATATAATAGCTCTCATATTGGCAATCTTGTTTTGATTGATCGGTTTCCTATTTTTTGACAGAAGGTTTTTAGCCTGAGCTTTATATCTGAGCTTCTTTGCCCTCAAGAGATTCTGTTAACACTCAATTAAATTTTGGGTATGAATGTCACTCGCGTTCTTTGGCCTCTTCGAGAAGTGTTGAGAAGGAAGTGGAAGGACCTGATGGCATACACAGGGTAATGCTCAGCATCGAGATAGTCTATGGATCGGGGAAGCAGAGCTAAGAGGAAATTTTGGACACGTTGGAAGTGTTAAAGAGGAGTCTCGATTGAAGGCTGAAGATGACCAGAGGGCAGATCAATGGTGTCAAGCCATTTCGCACGAAGAACCTACCTGATCGAAAGCTGCTTTTCAGATCTGCGAAATAGTTTAAAGCTCAAACACATCCAACGATCAATATTGGAGCCCAAGATGATCTATGGCTGAGGGCCATTTCACATATCAAAGTTACAAGGAGAAATATATAAATACAGATTGCGAAAAGCGATACGGTCCATTTCGATCAATGGTGCTTATGTAGGTAGAAGCATATCGGCAGTTATAATTCATTTCACAATCTGGAGTAGCATAGGAGGAAACAAAACCTCGCTACGCGAAGAGGGGTGGGGTCTGCTCAGATCGATGGTCATGAAGGAAGTTGATCTTGATGAAGCGGTTAGGCTGCATATGCATGGAGTAAGAACAGGTGTGGCACTAAAAAACCTATATATCTACGGTCCTAGATCGTGAAGGGTAAATCTATGGTGCGAGCCACCCAGGAGATCCGCAAAGGTTATATTGTGTAAAAAGTTATAAAGAGGCCCACACGAAGTTGCAAAGATATGTTTTTTTCTGAAACCTCAAAGCTGCCGAATATCCAACCACGTCCAGAGCACCAACCTAGACTAGCGAGGAGACCATGCTACAAAACAAGGTAGGCCCTTGATACTCCCTCAGTATTATTCAAAAATTGACTCAATGAAGGTGGCGGGGGTGAGAGATGATATAGAACCTGAGCCCGTGGGTCAGAGGATGGAAGAAAACCTGTTAGATATAAACTCTGAAATTTTTGATATCATCCTGATAGGAGAAACTATTGAAACCTCCAGGGGAAAACTGGAAGATATTAAGAACTAGGATATAGATACATGTGGTGTTTTTAGATCTTTCTTTCATTTCTTCCCTATCAACCAAACCCTCCAGTGCCCTGAATTTGTCGAATGGTGCGCAGACAATTTTTCTATCACCGAGGGAGTTATTATGAATAAGTCTAAGTCTAAAATCCTCTGCTTAGTTCAAGCCTCTATCATCCAAAAATGCCTAGATATCCCAGACAAATTCATCAATATATCCCAAGACTATCGAGAAGAAGACATTATATGCTATTTTATAGAATCCACTGATAAAAGTAAAGAAACCTTCCTGAAGACCTATTCTAAACCTAATGGTGAACTCATTGACCTATCTTACCCTATTGACTTCAGCCAGTTCAACAAAGAAACTTTATGGTGTATATCCTTGGCCAGTCAATTCCTAGGTCTAGATACCGATGCATACATCCCAGATCCATTGTTGAGTCTTTTGTTCATCTTAAGTACTTGTTTGACCGAACTCAAGTTTCCTGGACAGTCAGGTCAGTCTTGTTTCCTTAAGTTTGATGAGTTCCTAGTGGAGAAAATCTGTTCTCAGTTAGCGAACTTCCACGATGCTACAACATTCAGGTTCTAGTCCTTTTTACTAAAGATGTTCATAGCCTATAATGAGGAGGACCTATAGGTACCAGAATTGGCGATCACTGCTGAAATGACCATAGATTATTGTAAGTTCATGAACTAGTTGATGGCCAAAATATATGAAGTCTTTTTTCAAGAGAGGTCACCTAGGGTGTTTCCTGAGATGAGGCAGATGCTGCAATTGTCAAAAAGAAAGAAGATAGGGGACTAGTTCCTGTCAAAATTTGCAACAACCATAAGGTTGTATGGCTTCGTACATCCACCCTACATCCTGCCAGTTTTTTTAACCCCTAGTATTTTCTTCCTAGAGTTGATTTGGCAAAAACTTATGGTCGAAGAATAACACTTCTTGAACTTCAAGAATAGTTCAAATTTGATTTTTCCTTGCAAATTAGGGCCATACACAGTCAGAAATAGGGCCACATTGCCCCTGGTCTCCAACTTGCTCAGAGGAATTGAACTTCCCCAGGGGAAAGCAATAAACTATGATCCTCACCAGGTGATCTCCAAGAGGAGAAAAACTCACAAATGTTGGGCCTTTGAGAATACGGAGGTACCTCGACTCAGAGAAAAGGTGAATTGGGACGATTTCCTTAATCCTTCCCTAATGGATACCAGTGTCGAGCAGGACACTGGCTCACAATTACCAGGAATAGTTTCCCCCCAAAAAGAGTTGGCTACAATCATTGTGATTGTAGGGGGATACTCATCATTGGTCAACTATTCAGCAATTTCAATAAAAAGAGAGAGTCCAAATCCCATGGAAACTAAAGAAGAGGACACTACCAACACACCCAAGAAACAGAAAGTCGAACCTAGATAGCAATTGGTGCATGCTAAAAAGGGATAGGAAAAGAAGAAGAATTTAGTAAAGGTATAGCAACAGGAGGAGCTTGAGGTGGCCAAATTGCAAATACAAGAGTATGTATTCGACGGATAGACTCTAAGAAAGCATGCATCCAAATAGGAATGGCTAAGGTATAACTAAGAAAGGGCTAATAAAAACTTTGAGGACACAACAGAACTATACCGCGAAGGATCATGGTTTCCCTAGCCCAATTTGGCACTAAAAACTATAAGGGATCATGCCACTAATACCCTCAGCTTAGCCTTGGCAGTGGGGAACAAGGTGTCTGAAGTCAATGTAAGCCTCTCAAAAGGTTCCCATTTCCGACATCATACACTTGAACAAAGAGACTGGAGATATACTGAATACCAGGCTGCTTAAAGCTACCATACAATTGTCCAAGTCAGAGGAAAGTAAAGCGAGAACTTTGAATCTTTTAAGAAAGTCAAGAGTGGAGATTAAAGCACTTAAATCCCAAATCAACAGCTTATAGAAGGAAGCTATACAAATGAAGGGATCTACACAGAAATGGATTTTGGTTCAAAAACTGCTCGATGACAGAGATAAAGAGATACAGACTTTGAAAAAGAAGTTAAAAATTCTTGGCACCTAGCTCGCTCAAGCGGATGAATTGGATGAATTTGAAAAGGAGAAGGAGGCACTGAATTTCAAGCTTCCTGATTGCAAGGCTAAGCTACTGAATCTTGAATAAAAGGGGAAGCAATGGGAAGCAGATATCCAGCTCCCGAGGAATAGCAAAGCAGAGTTAAAATCTAGACTAGCAATGAAGGAAAGTGAGCTTCAGAGTAGGAACATAGAGAAGGAAATTTAGTCCACAGGTACGACTGGAGAATTAGACACCAGCTCCCTCTCCAAAGAAATGTCCTAGATAGTCCTAAAGGATACTGAGCTCATAAAACTGAAGCAGTGGGTCGAGGAATTGGAAAAGGAAAAAATCAAAGAGAAACAAGGTAGAGAAAGGACCAAAGAGAAGTGCTGAGAACTGACTCAACAAAATGATAAGTTGAACCAACAAGTGATCGGCAAACTTGCCTTGCAAGGTGCGAGGCATCTGATATGGGACCAGATTATCATAGAAGCTGACAAGTTCCGACCCTATCTTGATGTTATTGAAGAACTGGAATTTGTTATGAGAGAGGCTAGGAAACAAGTCCAGGTAGCAGTGGCTGAAGTGAACAAAAAAACTTTGGGGACCGCAGAGAGTGCCATAACCTTCCTGAGCTCCATGTTAGATGAGGCCACTAACAGATATGGTCTTCAAAACATAGTCGATGTTGTCTTTGAAGCCACAAAGACAATCGCCAAGCACAGGATGATGGAGATAGTACAGGCCAAAATAGAGGTTACTGGGAACAAAGTTCGAGAGGTCATCAATATGTTCATACCATTGACGAGCAGGGGGTTTCCTTTTTTTTGGGAAGAAATGGGTCCTTTAATGTCTCAGAACAATTATAAGGAATGTCTAGTGCACTGTCGATTGGATCATAGCAAATTTTGGGATATGCAACAAGCTTTGTCGGGGAAGGTCATTTTTGATAAGTTGGCCAGTGATTTTGGGTTATGGTTTGACTTTAAGGCCACATGCTCCAAGGTCCCCAGGGCCTCATACCCGAAAGAAATGGATCTCAAGGTGCAAGCTTATGATATGGTTGTTGCACCCCTACCTGGTCCCGATGCATGGAGGATCATCCACCAATATGGGTTAGCCAAACTCAAAGCACACTAGTAGAAGCAACGATGATAGTACATGAGAAATTTTCTATGTGTGTATGCTCGCCCTAATGGTCTCTTCTATCAAAACGGTTTGCATAGTCATCACCCACCAGATGGGAGTATGGGATGCTCTCGTGCCTTTTTCTTCCTGCGTTCCACATTTCATTGTTTGGTTTTTTCATGCAAGCCACATCCAATATGCCACCTAAGAGGTTGTTAGAAGATGTCCTTATGTTGTAACGAATTTTGATTCCCATATGTCGGTCTGGGGAATCCTACTACTATAAATATACCTCCTAAAGAAGGAGAATGGGTTGAAACCATTGTAATTTTGTTGTGTGTGCTTTTCAAGAGAAGTTTAATATAATTGCAAAGCCGAGATCGGTGTTTTTCATATAGGGATTCATGTGTCATTCACACTTATAGTCTGTTATTTCCTTTCTTATGTGAATGTTATTCCAGTTTTCCTTTTCATTTTGTTTTCTTTCATATCTGAGACTTAGGGTATAATACTTCAGAATTCATACTTGCTATGCTCTGTCTGTTGTTTTAGGTATTCACCAAAGTTTCTTCTAAAGTTAATACATAATTCATTTCTTACAATGCTCTGTGTTGGTGGTCTGTTCATGTTCCTCCTTTCCACCATACAATTATAAATCAACTGTGATCAAGTGGCTACCTTTTCCCTTGTGTTGAAATCGCTTGCATTAAGTTTTGATTATTCCTGTTATATATCTTGAATCCATTGCCCAATGGTGCTGTGTTTTGTTTCAACCAATTTTACAAACAATTTAGAGTTTTGCTTGTATATATATATATATATCTGGCATTGTTAACATTTGTTGAGATATCCCTCTTGGAAGAGCAGAAGGCCAGTTCTCTCTTCGAAAGTGGTTTTGATGTTACCTCGGAGCAAGCCTTCTGCAACCTTTGGATTAATTCCAGTGCTAACAAACTGGCGTTGTTGTCGGGGATGAGATTGAAGATCATCCCTAGGAAGAATGACAAAGATTCAATGGATAAAGGGTTTATATGGGAAAACATAGATTCTTACATGTGAAGAAGGTTGTATCATTTTCCCCGGCGACTCCACTAAAAGATTATGGAAGGTGAGTCCACTAGGGATTTTGGTAACCATAAAGAACCAGATTTCTGGAGATAGACAACAATTTTTAAAATCGCTAAAAAGTGGTACATTTGTCCTGGCGATTCCTAACTTGCTTCAACCAATATCGCACTAGATATCCTGGCTCCTAGAAAGATCCACACGAGAGGTAACTTTGACACTGAAACTTTACTCAGTGTGGATAATCCAGAAAAGATACTTAGAAATAGGAATAAAGAGAAATCAGGTTCTTTGTTGTTTGATACTTCATCATCTCAGGCCTTGTACGAATTATCTAAACCTGAGTGGGGGGTTAGGGCTGAAAGACTATTAACCAAATCTAAGTTCGAGTCTGACCTAAGAAAGGTTGGGGTAGACCCTAATACGCTACAATCCTATCTTCTTGATTCTTTGTGGCTGAGTCTAGAAACCCCACCCAAAGCTAAAGAGATAGCCTCTATATTTCAAAACACCCAAGTGCCCAATCCCTTGCCCGTTCCTAGATGACCCACCTCAATGGCTATTGCTAGACTTGCCCTGTTAGTCCTACCACTGGTCCTACATGGCCTCCCCATAAACTATGCCCAAAGGTTTGCACTCTATGACGGGGAGAGAAATGTTTCAGTGAGGTACCATGTGGATAAGTTTGATGAATTTTTTGACCTGGAGGAGGTAGATGATGAAGATGTCAAGATGTGGTTATTCACTCAGAGTTTGTCTGGGGAAGCCAAGAAATGGTATAAATATTTGCCACCTAGGTTTATCCACAGCTTCGTTGGATTTCATACCATATTTCTAGAAAGATGAGACGACAAGCAGAGCCCATTTTAGGTTTTGTCTCAATATAATAATCTCAAGAAGGGAGGTTTTGAATCCGTCCATGAATTTTCTAGCCAATTCATGTGGGTCTACAACTCAATACCTGCTGTTATAGCGGATTTCACCACACTAGGTGAATCACACATTGTATGGCCTTCCCTTGTCCTGCTGCAGACTCATTAGCCCCTATGGACCACTTTTTGTCTTTTGATGTGTCCTTGATCATCCCTAAAAACATAAGAAAAGTGATATACACGGATTTTTCCCCGATAACCGTGTACATACGTGGATATTCCCCTTATAGTCGCGTACATCGAGATGTATGAATAATCCAAATCCTTTAGGAGCATTCCTTGATTTGGATCCGACTCATATGACTCCTAGCCTTCCATATGCCTTGAGATCGCACGGATTCGACCTTTTAGTATCCCTTTGAAAATATATATAAGGAACCCTTGAGACATTGAAAGCATAAGAGAGAATTGAGAGTAACGAAACTATAGTCCATTGTTGCCAGAACTTATGCTTGAGTCTGCATCCCTTTGTCCCTTGGAGCACTGTTGTGTTCTTCCTAAGATTGCCTTTTGCTAGTAAGCTTGCTATCAGAGTGATGGAGGATTGAGGTGGTGGAGGCCCAAGTGGGGGATTCAGTTTCTCTGGTTCGCAGACGTGCCATCAGAGGTTGTCACTTGTAATCTCTGATTTATATTAATAGAAATATCTTTTCCCGTCCAGTAATGTGTATTTGAATGAATATTGTATCCATTGGAATATGTCAAATGCTTTTGCATTATTGATTATATATGCTATAATAGATCTAACACCATGAAATATAGTATGCTTGTATTTTTTTCTTGTCGTTGAGGAAGTATTATATCAATTCAATCCAAAGATTGGAAAGCTCAATGGGGATCTATTTCAACTGTCCGAAATAAGGTACGAGGTTCGATCCTTTAGTGTTAGACATTTTATTTCTATTGCATACTGGGAAAGATTGATTTATGGAGTCTAGCTGTCTGTTGTGGTACCCCAAGCCATAGGAATTTCTCTCAATAACAGAAATGGTGACTCCGCTGGGGAGTTCCTAGTAATTGTCCTTTGGGGGTTGATTTCTTGGCATTCAATGTATTTGAATTGCTCTTTCTCTCTCATTTCTATGTCGGGTATGGGGGCATGTATGCCTGGTAGAGCCTGATTGGTGTGAATTTAGTCTCAGCCTGTCTGTTTGCCTTGAATTTGTGCATCTTTTTCTTCCTGTACGTGGGTTTGTCACTTACAGTCGCGTATACACGCAGTTTCCCCTGGGATTTCCGTGTATACACGTGGGTTTACTGCGCACAGTCACGTATACTCTGGTTTTTACCTTTTTGTGGAAGATAGTGGATTGCTGGGTGAATTCTATTAGTTGCCGAGTCTCCTTTAGCACTGCCTGAGTCTGTTAATACCTTTGTTTCTGACCAGAAACGATTTTTTTAGCCTAAATTTTTTCTTTTAGGAAAGTTCTTGTCATGGCATCTTTGATTTTTTGTTTGAGATTAGTGCATTAGAGTCCTTTTGCCTTAGTGCTTTGCTGGAATGTTATTTATGTGTGCTTGCTGAGTCTGGGGTGGGTAGAATCATTCTTTTGATTTTTATATTTCTTTATTTTCAAAAAATCCAAAAACATTTGCTTATCATCATGCATTGCATTTTGCACTTTGCATTGTACTTGCACTAGATCTAGATTTGCTTTGGATTAATAGTTAGGACTTCATATAGGGAAATTTGCATTCAGCATTTGAAGAAGAAATTGTGCATTACACGTAGTATGCATACCCTATTTTCATGGACACAATGCATTTGCATTGATTGTTAGGTGTGCATTTTGCTTCTTGTTGTGTCATAACACCATTAGTTGCATGACCATATCCTATTTTTGAGTAATAAAGCCAACTAAAATCAATGTTAATTAAAATGAATTACACTCTTGTCTTTTCTAGGGTGGACCAACAAGCTTAGGTTTTAGGATCTTGGAATAGTTCATTGTAAGTTAATTCTCCAAGATCACTAAACGACAACAACTAGGTGTCTGTCCAGGGAGTGTGTGAAATCCTTGATATAACCGGCGTTCTCAGGAAGCTCCTCTCAAAAGGGAGTCAAGCACTAGGCAGTGTGAGCGGTTGTTGATTGGGATAACCCCTGGTCAATAACTATGTAGCACCGGCAATATAGCCAGGATTGTATTCGTATCTGGGGGCTCTTTTGGGAGTTTCGGGCTTTGCTACCCTGCCCATACGGTCAATCCCTCCTGCGACTATCCACCTGAGCATTGATTATATTGAGGTGACCTTAGTGACCTTACCTAGGTTATCGAGGGGGTACATGTAGAGGTTATTCTGCATGTGTCTCGGCCAGGTTGGGGTCGGATAGCACAGTTGCTTTACGCGTTGAAGCTGAGGGCCACAATAATTGGTTTTGAACCTCCGCTTGTGGTGACAAGGGCCTCTCAAGCCTCTCCTAGGTGAGACATACCGGCCACATTCGGTAGATCACTTATCCAGCCCTTGTTTGCTTGCATTTGGCTTTAGATTTTATTAGTGATTTCTCTGTGCACGCTAGTTGGCCTATGGTTTACGTAAATAGAGAGTCTTTGCTTTTTTGTTGAGTCATTGTGGAGTCGGGTGCGGTTCCACACCGTTCTCGTCGGTTAGCAGGACTTTTGCCTTCCACTTCTCCTCCTCCTTTGGGAGAGGGGCCTAGACTGTCGAGGCAGACTATGTCACACACTGATTCACACACCATGGAGGATCATTCAGAGACTATTCCTGAGCCACCTCCTCCCATTCGTATTGACGATGGGGAACTTACTCCTACATACGATCCTTCACTTGACCTAGTTGAGTTTGGTCCTGTGATTTCCCAGATAGGATCTTTCCATGATAGACCTACTCATCCTAGGGTAGATTCCCCATTCACACGTTACCGGTATGGAATTTCGGATGATGCTGAGACTCACTTTGACCCTCCTAGCACTAGCTACGATAGTTATGTTATGACTGGTTTTCCTATGCATGATTTGACATTTCATGTTGAATCCAACTTTGAGCCTAGCACTATGCCTAGGGGCAATCCCATGCCTTACCCTGCGGAGAGGTTTGGGAGTACTAGTCACATTGCACCTTCCATCCCAGTGGTGTAAGCTCCATCTTATATACCTCCTAGGTCTAGAGTTAGTGATCCAATAGGGATACCGGGTTCCAGACGAGTGACGATAGGAACTAGTACATATCTTCTTACAGAGATTCCTTCATCCTCACTTTCGAGTTCTTCAAATGTAAACCCTCCACCTTACTCACGTGGTCCTTCGAGTCAGCATGTAGCTACGAGTCAAATCCATACTGCGATTACTAGACCAGTTGTGTCTCAAGCTTACATACCACCCGTGGTTTCGGGAGGTTATGTTCATGTTTCTAGAGGTCAGATTGCTACTTCCACGACATATATCCCTAATTTCGGTATGTATATTCCTACTTCCAAAATGTATATCCCTACCTATGGAGTGTCTCATGGGGCATCGCAAGGGATGACCTATGGACCCTATTATGGGACGCAGTATGGACATGTCTCTCCACCTTATGGAGGCGGGTATTCACAACCTGCTTACTCTCCTAATTACGGCTCTGTAGCTCCAACTAGTCAAGGCCCACCTCATTATGGTACTTCCACGCCACCCTACATGGTTCATAGAGGAGGAGGTCACTATGGCCAAGGTCATGGTGGGAATCAATCCTATATGAACCAGGGAGCGGTCCATAGGCGTCATCATCCTAGGCTCCCTTTCCTCACGATAGTCAATTTACCTGACTTATCGAGACTTATGAACGATCCTATGGCTCATGACCCGGCTTGGCCGGCTGTCCCTACCAAGCTTCCTTCGGACATACCTAAGTTCGAAGGAAACCGAGGAGAGGATCCGAGCGAACACATTATGACATTCCACCTATGGTGCTCTTCCAATTCATTGCATTAGGTCTCAGTCCATTTGAGACTATTTCAACGCACCCTTATAGGGCCTACGACAAAATGGTATATAGAGTTACCTAGGGGTGCCTTTACTTTGTTCGACAACCTTGCGATGAATTTCCTTAATCACTTCCAGCTACCAGTGTGCTATGATGTTGGTACTGAACTCTTGTCGACATTTTGGCAAGATAAAGCCACCCATATTTCTGATCATATTCAGGAGTGGCGTAGATGAAAGAGATTAATTAAAGCCTTTATACCGCCGGAGTTCCTCCTTGAGTGGTTCCTCAAATATTTATTGCCATATATCACGAAGGATGTTTCCACATCCAGAGTGCAGAATGAGGAACAAGCAATCTTTAGGGCGCAGGAACTAGACTTCATATATGCTCAGTTTGGTTTGTTATATGAGATTATACCCAACGCCTCATTCTAGTTTCGATCCCAAGGTCAAACCTGTACCACATGCTGATGGCATTGTGGGTAGTGCAAGTAAGAAACCTGCAGGTTCGGTTGTGAAACAAGTTGCTCAGTTGTCAATCAACAAATTTGCCTCAGGACAAGCTAAGGCTTCGTCTCGGCCTGCCCAAATGGTGAATGTACTTGCTGTGCAATCGTCCGACCAGAAGGGTAACCAGCAACCCGGATGGAATAGAAAAAAGGGTAAAAACAATAATAAAAAGGGTGGGAATAAGAATGAAAATGCCAACAATAATGACAAGAATGGTAAAAATGATGGGGGGGACAAGCAGAATAAACGTAAGATTAAGTTTCCTTGCAAGCTATGCAAGGATGATCACCTCACTTACTTGTGCCTTAGAATGGATGAAGCTTCGAAGTTCATAGCATAGGGCCTAGATGTGTTAACGAACCATTTACGGCATAACCAGAATATGAACTCGAAGTCCCATGATCAATCTAGTGATGAAGATCCTGCTGAAACTAGTGGTCGTGGGTGCATTAATATGGTCTGTGCCGTGAAAGTTATGACGCGTGCAAAAGATTATACTTCGTCACAATCCAACCCAGGAAAAGAACCTGATCCACCAGGAACCCCTTTGCGCATTGAGAAACCTGCGGATAAACCTGAGGCTATACCTCGCATTCCTAAGGGGGTACTTAAGCATTCAGGGCATAACCCAAATGCCCGAGCCGCCCAAAATTATCAGTTGTCAAGGACTTGGGCCATAGTCCTTGTGCGATGTCTGCATTGGAAGTGCTTCAGAGTTGTCCGTCGCAAAGGATGGATTTGATTTCCACTCTTGGTGTGAATGGTGATGATTCTTCCTCAGTGATCAAATTTGAAACCGCAGAACATCAGCCTCGCTTGCCCTACTATGTGTCCCTTTTGGTGCATGTAGAATGTCTTAATATGATCGTCAAGCGCACTGTGATTGATGAGGGCACTGCTGTTTCTGTGATGTCTTTGTCTTGTTGGAAGGGTCTTGGTTCTCCTGAGTTGTCAAAATCTATGAGCATGTTAACTACTTTTGATGGGAGATCGTTTAGGCCACATGGTATCCTCCCTTCCCTTAAAGTCCGTTTTGGAGGGAAGACCGTTGCAATAGAGGTTGAGGTGGTTGATGCACCTGTTGACTACAATCTCTTACTGTGAAGGAACTGGATGTATAGTATGCAAGCCATTGCATCTTCTGTGTTTCGTGTTGTATGCTTTCCACATAATGGGAAGATTGTAACGATTGATCAAATGGCATTCAAGAATCCACCTATTACTGGATCTTCAGAAGCTTCAGTTCTAAAAGTTGAACATTCCCAGCCGGCAATTGGGAGTGTGGGTGTAGGCATGTATCCATCCCTCATGGGAACCTTTAGTTGTCCTGCACCTATCCTCATGATAGGATCTAGTTTCTATGGTGCTTCGATGTCTACGAGATCGATGCCTTTTCACACAAGTCATATGGGAGATCCTTGGATTCTTCCTTCACCGAGTCCTTCAGGTGAGCCCAGTGAGACGAATGTGTTGTTGCCTACAGTCATGATAGCTTACCAAGATAATCTTCAGTCTGCTGTAGAGCCTTGTTATTCCTCTTCGTGGATGGAGGAGGAAGAACCCTATGTGCTGTCAGCATGAGCAGTATAGTATTCTCATGCCCACGACTGCCTTGATATGGTTTTCCCTTCAGATGAAGCGATTATCGAGGCCATGTCGGGAGTTGAGCCACCATGGGAGGAACTTCATCATAGATCGTATTTCCTTCTAGAGCTTGACCTTTTGGAGCATGAGGATTATAGGGAGATTCTTAGTCAGAAATTTGGTAGACCTATGGTTCCATTAAGCTCTCCTGGTCAGATGGCTGATGGAAACATGGCGAACATATCGTCAACTATTCCTATCAACATTTCTCACAATCCTGGTACAATTGAGAATGTCTACATTAGGGCGGATTGTTCCCAAGATGAGATTCGAGAGTATACCGAGCTATTCAAGGAATTCCTTGATATTTTTGCTTGGTATTATGATGAGATGCCAGGGATTGACCCTCGAATTGTCAAACATGAGATTAAGACTTACCCCAACGCTAAGCTTGTTCGATAGTGTTTACACGCGGTGAATCCTAGGAAAGCACCCGCCATAAAGGCAGAGATAGAGAAGCTATTAAAAGCTGGTTTCATCTATCCCGTTCCCTTGATGGAGTGGGTTTCAAACCCCATTCTGGTGGATAAGAAGCAGGGAGCGATCCGTATATGCACCGATTTCCATGATTTAAATTGTGCCTATCCTAAGGATAACTTCCCCACACTGTTTATAGATCAGATTTTGGATGAGTGTGTGGGTAGCGAGGTGTTCTCCTTTATGAATGACTTTTTTGGGTATAATCGGATTCAAATTAAACCCAAGGACCAACACAAGACCGCATTTATTTTCCCTTGGGGAACATTTGCATATCGAAAAATGCCTTTCGGCCTTAAAAACACCAAAGCTACGTTTCAGCGGGCAATGACCTTGATCTTCCATGATCTCAAGTCTATCATTGAAGTATTTTTGGATGACCTCGCTGCTCATTCTCGCATGAGGATGCATCATTCTTATCACTTGAGATTGGTGTTCGAAAGGTGCCGGCACTATGCTGTTAGATTAAACCCTCATAAGTGCATCTTTTGCATGAAGTCAGGTCGTTTGTTAGGATTCATCATTTCGAAAGAGGGCATAAGAGTCGACCCTTTGAAGGTTGAGGCAATACTTCAGTTGTCTCCCCCGCGAAATATTCGTCATCTTCAGTGTTTGCAAGGCATGGAAAAATTCCTACGAAGATTTGTTTTCAACTTTGCCAATTTGACTAGAGGTTTCATGCGTCTCCTGAAGAAGGATACTCCCTTTGAATGGGATGAGCGAGCCCAAGAGTCCTTCGATGCACTTAAGCGAGCCCTAGCATCAGCCCCGGTGATTAGTCCTCCGGATTATAGCCGTGATTTCCTATTATATGTGGTTGCATCTTTAGAGACGATTGGTATGGTTTTGGTTCAATAGGATGAGGAGCTCTAAGAGCATGTCATATATTATCTGATCTGAAACCTTATTGACATAGAGATTTGGTATTCTCATGTTGAGAAGCTTGCCTTGGCTACCATAGATGCGGTGCAGCATTTGAGACATTATATTCTCCTTCGCCAGACCTTGGTTGTTGCCCATGTCAATCCGTTTCAATTCTCCCTCACACGTAGGATGATTGGGGGAAAGTATAATAAATGGATTGTCATCCTGCAAGAGTTTCATCTTGAATTTGTTTCGGCAAAATCGAAGAAATCTTTAATCTTTACAGAGCTTATATCGGATTTTTCGAGCGAGGCGGAGGAGTTGGTATGTGAAGATACGTTCGTTGATGAACACATTTTCTTAATCTCAACGGATGAACCATGGTATGGGGATATCATAGTATATCTACAAACACAGAGGACCCCTACTCACCTCTCACGAGATGAACGACAATGATTACATCATGTTTCCAAGAACTACCTCGTAGTGGACAATACTTTGTACCGCCGTGGAGTAGATTCCATTTTACGACGTTGTTTAAATCATGACAAGGCTGAGGTAGTGCTTAATGATTTCCATGGAGGGGCATGTGGTGGTCATTTATCTGGGATTTCTACAGCTCAAAATATTTTGAGAGCAGGTTATTTCTAGCCATCGATCTTTAAGGATTGTATTGAAGCGGTCAATAGGTGCCACCCTTACCAGGTGTTCGCATGTAATATGCACTCGAAGCCGGCCCCGTTACACCCTATTATCACCGCCGGTCCCTTCACCAAATGGGGGCTCGATTTTATGGATTGCAACCCAGTTTCGGCTGGGGGGCACCATCATATCATAGTGGCTATTGATTACTTCACGAAATGGGATGAGGCAATGCCTACAGTAAATTCCAACGGTGAGACAGCCGCTCACTTCGTATTCATCCAAATCATTACTCTGTTCGGGATTCCGAGAGAGCTTGTCACTGACCATGGCTCGCACTTTCAGAACCGTATGATCGAAGAGTTGGCATCCAAGTTAGGGTATAAGCAAGAGCACTCCTCTTCTTACTATCCTCAAGCGAATGGATAGGTTGAAGCTATGAATAAATCACTTAAGTCCATTCTGCAATGAACCATTACACAAAGCAAGACAAACTGGCATATTATGTTGTACCCTGCTTTGTGGGCATATCGAACCGCGGTTAAGAATGCCACTGGTTTTTCTCCATATCATCTTGTACATGGAGTGGAGTCGATATTGCCGATTGAATGCGAGATTCCTTCGTTGAAGTTAGTTGTGGAACTCTTACCAGACACTTCTCCTTTGGAGGAGCGTTTGGTTCACCTTGAGCAACTCGATCAACAGCGCAGAGATTCCTTTGTGACTCTAGAGGTTAATAAGTGTCGCATAAAGGCCCAATACGATAAGTCTGTCTATCCAAGAGTGTTTAGTGAGGGAGACTTGGTCCTTTTGTGGGATCAATCGAAAGAACCCTTGGGGGCAGGGAAGTTTAATCCTATGTGGCATGGTCCTTACGTGGTCAAGCATGTATTAGAGAAGGGTGCTTACGAGTTAGTGGATTACGAAGGGACGGCCTTGGAGGAGCCTAGAAATGGGCTCTATCTCAAAAATACTATGCATGGTCTTTAGCCAAGGCTGCTTGTTGTATATTATTGTACATTTTTTTTGCATAGTTAGGTCTTGTTTATCATGATCGGGTTTGTGATTAGTTTCCATTTCTTATGGAAGATGTCAATGGAATCTTCCACCTACATAGGATTTGCGGATGGTGCAAGCCGTCACACTCAGCACTCAGCCTCAGCTGCTTGGGTGATTTATACTCCTATGGGTCAAGTACTGTCTTTAGGAGGTGTATGTCTACGGCCATCTTCCAACAATGTTGCTGAATATAGCGTCGTTATTGAGCTTCTATGGGATGCCATTTTGCATGGTTTTCTCTCTCTTGAGGTACGTCTTGATTCAGAGTTAGTAGTGTCATAGCTAAATGGTTTGTACCATGTTAGAGATCTGACATTATTGAGGAGATTCTTACTTGTGAGATTGTTAGAACGACAATTTGAGAGTATAACATATATACACATTCCAAGAAATTATAATCAAGTTGCTGACTCATATGCTAAATATGTGTTAGATTGGCATTTGTTTCATTCATCATAAATTAATCATAAACACAATTTTTACACATGTAAATAAATAAACCGATCACCATAAAACTTTTTATATACATAAAAAATGTGGTAATACATAATTTCATAATACAAAATTGGGGCTTTGAAAGCCACCATCATATACACGATAGTACAAAATAGATACACTCCCAGGTGTCTAGTCCTATGGAGGTGGAGGAGGGTTGTGATCATGATATGTCACCACGGCTCTAGCTAGCCGCCGAAATAAATGCACCCATGCGTGTGGTACACCAACCACCTGTCTCTCCATAGCCTCAGGAAAGTCCTCGACTTGCGCCATGGGAACCCTGTGAATCAGTCGCATGAAGTTGGTATGGATGTTTTGGAGCATTCGCTCGGCATCCACACCAGTGATATCGTCTCCTCTTCCCCTCCTTCTATGACGTGGGAAGCCCTCTGGTCGCCGTGGTACCACATCTGCACATGAATGGTAGATGTCATTATGTGTTGTCACCCAAAAACATGTCTTTTTGATTCGATATAATCAAGAAAACACAAAAAATTAAATACTTCAAAAATTTTAAAAAAATGTGAGGGTCGAGATTCGTTACCTATGTCTCCATATGCTGATCCTGGTGGCAATGGCATGTCCAGATCCCCCCGGAAATCTATCCCTGCATAAGGGTAGTCATCTATGGCAACAATCTGTCGTTGCCACCATGGAAAAAACTCAGTTGGATAGGGGTTGGCCACCCTACCACTCCCCAGTCTGCGCATCGCATCTACCCAACGTCGTTGGGCCGGATCTCAAACCCCGTGGAGAGGAAAATCCACTCTAGGGCTCAATCCTCGAACATGCTCGAAGAAGAATGTGCTCAAAATGCTGCTAAACCCGAAGTTCCGTATCCTACCTGGTTTACACTCACTGAGCTGGTGTTTCATGTTGCTCAGTAGTGAAGTGCTCCAGTCATAGATGGTCGGTGTCATACACTCCACTGCATAGAACATCAGTGGCCGAGAGGCCTGATGGAGTGATGCTAAGACTGCTATCCTGCCCAACGTCAGTAGTATGGCCTTTAGGCCCAACACCTGTATTGTGTTGGTGGGAACTTGACTCCCCACCTTCTCAATATCTGGGTAGCAGTACATAGCTATGTACTCATCGATAGTAATCCCATGACCTGCACCACCTCGAGAACGAAGGTTCACCATCTCCCCTCGTCTAGATAGACCTATGATAAAGTAGATATCCTCCACCTCAATGGTGAGGGACATACCATCTATCCGGAAGGACTCTAAGTCTGGATCCCAGTAGTCTACTAGCATCTGTAGCAGTCCTGGTTTGGCCCTCAAGCCACCTAGGCACCAAAACTTGTAGAGTCTGCACCTTCTTAGAGCTTGTTGAGCCATTATGTCGGCCCTTACTACTTCCTCTACTTCACCATGCTCACGTTCTCGCCACTCTAGCACCATCCTGCATGAGAAATTGAGCAAATGTCCATTAGATTCTTGTAAATCCTTTTGCACAGCATCATATGTGGTTTTTTTACAAACAGCCATGTATGTACACAAGTTTCCAGCCCCTTTTCTGCATATAGCCAGCCCTATATGCGGAAAAATCCTCGATACCTGCCTGGGCTGCAGTGCTCATGTAGAATTGGCCTTAAAAACCTCATTTGACCATGAAAACTTGTAAAAATTGTATTGAAATGCAAGCTGAGAGCATGAGTAATTACCTGGAAGAAACGGTTGTGAATTTCGTTGGCTGGATCTCCTGGAATTTGCAGTTGAAAATCAAAGCTCCAATGGGTAAAAGTTTCAAATGATTTCTATCTTTTACTATTTATAGAAAAAAATTTAAATATTTGAAAAAATTTACCCCCTTTCCTATAGTTTTGACCGTTTCTAACCATTTTGGACCATTTCTGACCTAATATGTGATGTAGAAGACCATTTTTAGCGCCGTTTCAGCCTTTGGATTGACCCGTTCGTACTGATCTCAGGTATAATGTCTACACTGGCATATAGGTTAGGTTCACCACCGTTTGCATTTTGCATGACCTTATGACCATGTCACTATATCCTTAGGTACAAACCCACTCTATTATGTCACGGAACCTTCTTGCTACTATAGAAGTGGCATGATATGAGTGGTAGAGCCTCACCTTACATGGGTACCCTAGTTAGCGCCTTATTTGCAGTTGGTGCCCATGCCGATGTTTCTCCCTTTAGGGTGTGGGAGTCCGTTGTATAGTATTGCCATGACATTTCGCAAGAGCCTCATACTCCTATTGATCTTAGGCTGGTCATGATCCCCCGGACTCCCTTGTATCAAGTTGTGGATGCATTATCATGAGCTTTTCCTGTATTATTGAGCTTTATGCTGGCTCCCCTGACATTGTGTTTCAGCCATATAGCCTGAGCTGGTCTCATGTCTAGCCATGCAGAGCCTTTCTTTATATCCTTCGTAGCTTGATTCCCTTTTTACCGGGAGGGGATTTTTCCCCGAGTGTCGATATCCTACACATGTATCCTTGCATTGAGCATAGGTATGTTCCACTGCTTGGAACTAGTTTGTTTGCCCTAAATGACACTCGTCTCCTCCTAGTTTGTAACTATAAAGCTAGTTTATTATTTTTTCAAGCTTTTCAAATAACTGAAAAAGACAAAAAAAAATCAAAAAACCAAAAAGCCGGACAAGAAAAGATATTATCTTTGGCAGCTGTCGAGTCATGTTGCCTTTGAACAGAGCACTGTATATCACATCCATTGGTTGGGTTATAGTTTGACTTAGGAGCTGTACTCATTATCTGAGTTTATCTCCACCGACTGGTTAAGCTTCCAGTCCCTATGGAGCCTCTATTGATGCCTCCTGCATCATAGAGATGTCCTAGTTTGTATATCGAGTCTATGCTACCTTTATTCAGTCACCATATGCCATTATGCTCTTGTTCGAAGGAAGTTGAAACCTGAGTCGGCCATTCCTCATTTATCTTGAATTTGCATGTCGGCCATTCTCGGTACAGTTACTGGTTCGTGCACCTTATGATCAAGTCCTTCCACATTATACAGCTTTGCTGAGTACCTTGTGTTGGATGATGGGGGATGCCCTAATGCCCTCCTTCCAGTGGATTTCATCCCATCGACTTCAGATCATTTATTCTGGGATTGGAGTCTAGAGTCATTTTTGAGTGCCTTGAGACTTGCAGTCATCAGTGGCAGGTTCTCTCGCCATCGACAGTTTTGGGAATACATCAATGTCCCCTGATCTATGGATTCTCTCAACTGTTCAACCTCAACTCATTTATTCACACTTGTTAGTTTGCACTCTAGTACCTTGATTCCCATTTTCATTATCGGTGGGTGATCTCGTGTCTGTTAATGGTATACATCAATGACCGGTAATCAGATGATGGACTACTATGTTCAACCTCGACACCTATATTTGCATAGTAGGACATGTACTCGTAGCGGTGTGTGTAGAAGACCTTCCATATTGGTGGCATCCATTATATGCTACCTCCTTAATCGTGCCAGTGTTCATGAGATCTCAGCTCTCGTGACTTGTTACAGTATATGTTAGACATTTCCAGCCACTATGGAGATCTTGATCTATTGTATATCTTCAACCTTTATGGAGATCATGGTCCTTTGTATATCTTCATCATGGAGATTCTGATCTATGTATATTATACATGGCGATGGCCACATATGTGTTATCATGTTTCATGCCTATTCATGGCCATTGTACTCTTATGTATCTGGGACTGCTATATGTATTTGCAGTTATATGCAGAGTTGTATTATGGTATTATGCTGATTGGGTGGCTGGTCTTCCATTTGGGTACCTTCATCACTTCACTTCTGGGATGGACTTATAATGTATTTCAGCCATTGTATAACCCCTCTGATCTCATACATTAGGGGGCATCTGTTATAGCGGATTTCACCACACTAGGTGAATCACACATTGTATGGCCTTCCCCTGTCCCACTGCAGACTCATTAGCCCCAATGGACCACTTTTTGTCTTTTGATGTGTCCTTAATCATCCCTAAAAACATAAGAAAAGTGATATATGCGGCTTTTTCCCCGATAACCGCGTACATACGTGGATATTCCCCTTATAGTCGCATACATCAGGATGTATGAATAATCCAAATCCTTTTGGAGCGTTCCTTGACTTGGATCCGACTCATATGACTCTTGGACTTCCATATGCCTTGAGATCGCACGGATTCAACCTTTCAGTATCCCTTTGAAAAGCTATATAAGGAACCCTTGTGACATTGAAAGCATAAGAGAGAATTGAGAGTAACGAAACTATAGTTCATTGTTGCCAGAACTTATGCTTGAGTCTGCATCCATTTTTCCCTTGGAGCATTGTTGTGTTCTTCCCAAGCTTGCCTTTTGCTAGTAAGCTTGCTATCGGAGTGATGGAGGATTGAGGTGGTGGAGGCCCAAGTGGGGGATTCAGTTTCTTCGGTTCACAGACATGCCATCAGAGGTTGTCACTTGTAATCTCTGATTTATATTAATAGAAATATCTTTTCCTGTCCAGTAATGTGTATTTGAATGAATATTGTATCCATTGGAATATGTCAAATGCTTTTTCATTATTGATTATATATGCTAGAATAGATCTAACACCATGAAATATAGTATGCTTATATTGTTTACTTGTTGTTGAGGAAGTATTATATCAATTCAAGCCAAAGATTGGAAAGCTCAACAGGGATCTACTTCAACTGTCCGGAATAAGGTACAAGGTTCGATCCTTTAGTGTTAGACATTTTATTTCTATTGCATATTGGGAAAGATTGATTTCTGGAGTCTAGCTGTCTGTTGTGGTACCCCAAGCCATAGGAATTTCTCTCCATAACACCTGCCGATATCAAACCTTCTCCTAGGGCTGCTAAGCTTCATTATGCAGATGCCTATGGCAACGATTTCACTTTGCTATTAAGAGAAAGAAATTCCAACACCCTCTCAGCTATGTTCATTGATGCCCTAGAAGTAGAGGCCAATATGATGGCATGTGGGAAAATTAAACCAAGGGCAGATATCGACAGGAGGAAGGGTAGAGAAGAAGCACAGCCCTCTACTTCTGCCTCTTCATCCAGTGATATAAAATTAGAGTTGATGCTCAAAACCATGGAAAATTTGATGGATAGGATGATGGTAGAGGCCAGACCGGCAAACCGGGAATAGAACGAGCCTCAAATAAGGAATCCCAATTTTAGGCGGCAAGTCCCTCCCCCACTCCAACCCAATAGACCAAGGGATGTGAGGAACCCGAGAAACCCAGAAGAGAAGCCAATCAGACCTCCTTTCCTTGAAAACTATGTGGCTGCAAAATATGAAGTTGAGTCTGCCGAAGATCACATCCATCATTTCGATGACCTAGACTTTGAGATTTACTTGACAAGAGAGGAACATGATATGTTTTCTCAGGTGGATGGAAAGACCCTGACCGAGGAATTAGAGCAGTATCATAAAGGGTTAATGCATGCTATAGAGGACGTTAGGAAGATCAGGCTGAAAAATAGGGACATGGCCATACAGAAGAAAGGTGATGACTTTGCTGGTGATGTTGTTATACATAAAGGAGGCTTAAACCCAAACCAGCCTTCTAGTAGTCATACCGGTCCCGAGAAAGAAAATGAAAAACAAAAAGAGACGATGGCGCCTATAGATGTGGGAAAAGAGATCAATAATGTGAAAAGATTGGAACTAGTGGAACCTGTCAAGCTGAGCAAGGCCTTCCCCATGTTTGACCTCCAAAATGAGCAAGCTAAACTGAAGATCTCGATTCCTTTTAACTAATTGTTGAGGAATTAGGAATACAGAGACACAATCACGTATATGATTGTGAATCAAGGGGAAGATCACCTTGATATATTAGAGCTGACTGAAGATAATTCTACTATTGTTCTAGGGTCTAAGATTAACAGCGTGGATAACAAGGAGGAGGAGATGCCCCCCTTTTACACGATCTTAAACATCCATTATATGGTGTTACACAATGCCATGATGGATTCGGGAGCTTCGCACAATATGATGCCGAAAGGAGTGGTAGAAAACCTAGGGTTGGAGATTACTATGCCTTACAAAGACCTGTATTCCTTTGCTTCTAAAAGGGTGAAATTTCCGGGATTGATCAAAGAAATGGTGGTTGCTTTGAATAATCTCCCCTCTAAAATTGTGGTCATGGACATTGTCATAGCTGACATTCCACCCAAGTTTGGTATTCTATTGTCAAGATCTTGGACTTCGAAGTTGAAAGGCAGCTTGTAAATGGACATGACCTATGCTACCATTCCTGTTCGGAATGAAAGCAAAAGGTTATACAGTGAGAAGAGGTTGCCTTATGTAGTGAGCAGTTAGGCTCAGCCCGACATCCATCACGTCTATGCCCTAGAAACAGACTTAGGGTCCTCTATTTTCTTCAACGATATATCTCCTTGCAACTCCAAAATTGGTGGGCAACAAAGAGATTAAAAAAATGCCAGCGAGCTAGAGGCTGAAGGAGGAAATCGGGAAGACGAAGGACTATGGAAGATGTATTTCGACAACTCAGTGTCTAAAGTGGGTGCTGGTGCAAGTGTGTATATTGTCTCCCCCATTAAATATACCAAAACTCACTCTTACAAGTTGATTTTTGAATGTTCTAACAATGTAGTGAAGTACGAAGCCTTGTTGTTGGGTCTACATGCACTGAATGATTTAGGAGCGAAAAAGGTCCAAATTTTGGGGTACTTAGAGCTCGTAGTAAATCAAGTAAATGATATATATCAAACTAAGCATCCGAGAATGAGAGCCTACTGAAACAAAGTATGGGATATGTTCAGGAATTTCTTCACCGAACATATAGTCCAAGTGATTCCGAGAGACGAGAACATGGTGGCAGACTCTTTGGCAACTGTAGCAAGAAAATTTGAAGCTCGAGTGGCACGGAAGAAGAAATATAAGGTGGATATTGTAAACAGACCTTCCATACTAGATAAAACCAAATATTGGAAAGTCTTCGAAGATGATATGCATATCAAAAGATTTTTAGAGATGTTTGGTGAGTTTGTGAATACTCAAATTGAGGAGGGTGGCTCCGACCCTGAAAAACTCCTAGACATTGAAGGGGAAGGAGAAGAATCCATCAATACAAGGGAGATAAAAGAATCCTTGGGGGGAAAGGATATAGTTCAGTTGAAAAGTAATCATATCCTCAGGGGCCTGATTTTTTTAGAGTCTCTTTTTTACCAAAATGATGTAGCCAAAGAGCCTAAAGTTAAGCCCACCACACATGCTGTCGAAGATATAAATATCAGCAATAAAGAGGATCCAAATATTATAAAGTTGTCCAAGAAATTACCTGTTGAAGAAAAAGACAGGTATGTGAAACTAAAGAATAAATACACGGATGTGTTTGCATGGAGTTATGAATACCTCAAAGAGTATGAAACTTCCATCATCCAGCACACCATCCCGATAAAACCGAGAGAAAAACCTTTCCAGAAAACTCTCTGGAGGATCAATCCTAAGTTAGTGCTCATCATTGAAAAGGAACTGAAAAGGTTATTCGATGCAAAGATAATAGTGAATCTAAGGTTTTCCAAATGGGTGGAAAATTTGGTTCCTATTCGGAAAAATAATGGAGAGGTACAACTGTGTGTGGATTTCAGGAATTTGAACAAGGTCTCTTTGAAAGATAATTACCCTTTTCCTAAAATGGACCAGATCCTGCAGAGGGTGGTAGGCTCAAAAAGAATATCCACTATGGATGGGTTTTCTAAGTACAACCAGGTGAAGGTGTTACCTGAAGACCAAGAAAAAACTACTTTCACCACACCTTGGGGTGCCTTCATGTACAGAAAGATGCCATTTGGGTTAATGAATGCTGGAGCAACTTTCCAACGCACCATGGATATCACTTTTACAGAAGAGAAAGAAAATTTTGTGGTGATATACGTGGATGACATTATTGTGTACTCTAGGTGGGTTAAAGATCACATCATGCACTTGGAAATACTTTTCATTAAATGCAGAAGGTACAGCATTTCCTTAAACCCCAGAAAGTTGAACTTCACTTTGGAAGAAGAGAAATTGCTTGGACACATTATCTCAAAGGAAGGGATCAGGATTGGTCCAGATAGGGTAAAAGGCATCTTGAAGGTTGAAGAGCCAAGGAGGAAGAAATAAATCCAATCCTTCCTCGATCAAGTCAACTTCTTGAGAAGATTCATCCCTAGCTTTGCCGAAATCTTGATCGACATTACCGACATGCTAAGGAAGGATAATGAAATTAAGTGGATGGTCGGAGCCAAGAAAACTTTCAAAGGTATAAAACAGGCATTTTAGAAGGTGTTGTATTGATCAGCCCAGACTTTGACAAGGATTTTTTGGTATTCTCTTATGCTTCAGAACACACCATAGTGGTAGTGTTTTGTTTTAATCTCACAGATCACATAAGGTTACCAATAATACATAATAAAACATATATATCTATAAATCAGAGATAGGAGACAAGAACAGATAGGATAATAGGTTATATTAATGCAATGAGTTCATACAAGGCAGAGAACTGAAATGAGTTCTCGTTTGGCTCAACAGCCTAATATAAACAATTTACAAACAGTTAAAAAATAACTACCTGTCGGTTCGGTGAACCGACACGACTTTTAGTTAGCCGACTTAATCTTCTAGTTTAGTCAGTCGAATGACTTAGTCAGGTGATCGACTAAGGCGGCCTATCGGCTTATTCTATCAATCGACTAAGTCGGTATTCATTCAAGTCGACTTTGTCAACTTGCTCCTTTCTACATCTCCCCAACGAACAAAACGTTTATTCGTCCTGAAGAAACAGGGAGGTACAAAATGATGTTTGTCAAATGCTATTGTGGTGGACTGTGTAGATAGATGGTTGGTCATTTCTGGATGTAGATCTTGACAATGGCCAGAGCTGTGATGGCAAGGTGATGCTGAAAATCCATCCAACTCTGCAAAGCTTTCGGGATGTTGATCGTTAATGTAGTTAAGCTTGATAGGACCGACATCTTTTCGGAGAGTGGGACTTCCGCAATTTTCTCCATGTTGGGGCTGAGGATCTGGTTCTATTATTCGGCTGTGTTGATGAGTCTTTTCATCTGTGGGTAGATGATGTCAACTTTATCTAAGTTTGGAAGAGCCTGTTGCACCCACTTATGTGCTTCCCATTCCAGCTTCTATAGTTTGTTGGTCTCTAGCACTATTTGTTCTTCTATTGTCTACCTGAGTGCTGCCTCTTTTGTCTTCCTACCCTCCAAAGCCTGAATTCCTTGTCAAGTCTGTTTTGTTTACTAATAGACCTGCCGGTCCATAGTGTGCTTCATGCATGATTTGGTCTCGCTCATGGTCAAGTACACACCTTCTGAGAATGTCGTCTAACCCCATTTTGTACAGAAATCCATTGATGAGGCTGTAAGGTGCAGCCTTCATAGCTAAGATTTGTTTTTTCTTGGTGTTCATACCTTCTGGTGCCTGACCTGTCTCTAAGAACTGAGATATTTCTTTGAGTTCTTTTGGCACTGCTTCTATGCAAAATAAATGTGCGTCCGGCAAGTCATCATTGACTCCGGTCTGTTCCTCTCCTGTGTCTATGTGGGATAGATGGTCAGGCCCGACATTTAGTTTTCCTGGTTGGACAATGACTTCAAACTCGAATTCTTGAAAGAGAATTAGCCAGCGACAAATTCTCCCATGATGAAGTGGTTTATTGACAAGGTACTTCAAGGCTTGATGGTCGGTATAAAATGTGAAGGGGTTTGCTAAAAGGTAATGGTGATACTTTTGAAGGGAAAATACCATACCTAGGGCTTCCCTTTCGGTGGTCGAATAGTTCCTTTCAGCCTTATTTAATTTTCGACTGCTGTAAAATATAGGGTAATCCATCCCATCATCCCCTGGTTGAGTTAGGATGGCTCCAATTGCTATTCCTGGTGCATCGATATGCACATGAAATTTGGTTGACCAATTTGGAAATTTGAGTATGGGGGCTTCTACCAGTTTTATTTTTAGTTTGTCAAAGGAGATTTGGCATTCCTCTGTCCACTTAAACTCTTGATCTTCCTTTAGTAGTTCTTCTAGAAGGTAGGTCATGTCTAAATAGTGTCTTATGAACTTTCTATAATATCATGTATGGCCGAGTAATACCCAGACTTTTTTGGGGTTTATTGGTGGTTTCAGGTCGAGGATGATTTTAATTTTGGCAAAGTCGACCTTGATACCATATTTACAGACAATATTCCCTAAGAGTATGCCTATGGGAGTCATAAAGATACACTTCTTAATGTTGAGGGAGAGTTGAATCTGTCGACATATCTCCAGCATGAGTCGGAGCCATTTGCAATGGTCTTTTAAGGTGGAGTATATAGTCCACTCGTCGAAGTATACTGCCATGGTATTATATATGTATTCTTGGAAAGTCTTGACAACAATTCGGGAAAACACTGCAGGTGCATTCTTTAACCCAAAAGGCATAACTCTGTAAGCAAAGGAACCAAATTCAAAAACAAATGTTGTCTTCTTTTGATCTTTTTTTGCTATGGGTACTTGGTTATATCCTGAGAATCCATCTGTGAATGAGTAGAATTCGTGGCCTGCAACTTCATTCAAGATTTCATCAGCATAGGGGGTTGGGAATGGATCTGTTAATGTTACTTTGTTGAGCTCCCTAAAGTCAACACAAATTCTTAAGCTTGTCGGGTCATGTTTCTTGGGCTATACGACCATGGGACTTGCCCATTTAGACTGGTCGATAGGGTAAATGATCCCTGCTGCTAACATGTTGTCGATTTCCTTTTTAACTACTTCCTTGTACTTGTGAGCTAATTTATAAGGTCATTTCTTGACAGATTGGACATCAAGTTTAGTATCTATTTTCATTTCTCCCATTTCCTATACTAAGCCTTTTAAGTATTTATAGTCCCTTGCAAATACATCTTGGAATTCTCTAAGTAAGTTCACTATTTCGGTGGTCTATTGTTCATTCCAGTACTCACCAATCTTGTCTATTTTTGGCCGGTCATCATTTGAAATGTTGACCTCTTTAGTTTTCACTTTAGCATCTAGCCACTCTGGTGCTTTAGCTTCATTGATCAGCCGATTTCCTTCTTTTAACTGTGAGAATGTAGCAGGGAAGTCAGCTGCAGTCATTCTGTCAAGATCTGGTTTGTCGGTGGTATCGACTTTTAGGATTGAATGGATAGGTTTTGTTGTTTCAATATGGTCGGTTTTCCATCTAAAGCTCTTTCCTTCGGTGTGTTCATTTTCTAAGTGTAAACGGGTCACCTGTGGTCTGGATTCGGTTTGTTTATTGTTATAGTCCTTGATCTGTTGGTGGTTCTAGGAGGGTTGTTTTTCGGTCGGTTGGAGAAATTGTTTGATTTGATGTGCTGTCTCGGCCAGTTTTTCATTTTGAGGTATGAACTAGAAGTCTTTGAAAAAAATTTCCTTGAGTTCATGCCAAAAGAAGGTTTCTCCTCTAGCTTCCTCCATCTTATACCATTTATTGGGTAAGTCATCTAGGGTTGAAGGGAACAAATGGGGCCAAGCTCGCTCGTCTTTGTGGCCAAGTCTTCTCCACTCCATTTCACAAGTCTTAATGTGTTCTTCTATATTTTGACCTTGGGTAAAGATAGGGATTTGGGCTTCCTGGGTTAACTTTTTTCCACCAAACCGTTCGACAAAGAAAGTCGAAGCAGTTGTCCAGGTCTATAGTTTTTTCTGATGGGTATCCCACCATCTAGCTGCTTGACCTGTAAACGTTTCCACTAAGCTTTGAAGTCGACCATGTTCTCCAATATTTTTAGATACTTGTTCAATGTGCATGACTGGGGATTCCCTCTCCTTATACCTAGGTAGTTGTGTGGTGTTTAATTTGGTTGGCTATAAGGTAGGGCGTTCCCTTACTTTCTTTTAAAAGATTTTCGAGATAATGGATACTATGAAGCACTGTTGGGTGGGTTTTTTCTGTACTTTTTGTATAGTCTAGCACCCTCTTGCTTGTGTTTCATAATTTTCCATCTCCCAGTCATACAGTTCAGCATCTGAGTTATAACCAATTGAGTCTTGGTTACCTAAGTAAAGTTCTCCATGGACGTTCGGCTCTATGTAGTCCGTATTATTGTGGATCTGGTAAAGTTGCCTGACATCGACTTCCTCATCAATAGGTTCTTTCCAAGGTTATCCTTGGGATGGATGAATGGGTACAATGACTTTTTGACCATTTCCTTTTAGCTTGATTCGTTCCTTATCTAAGGATATGGAAGCTTTCATCTTCCGTCCCCAAGGTCGACCGACTAGTGTGGGGAATGAACTAGATCCCTCTTTTGGGTCAATAATTTCAAAATCAACTTTGGTTGTAATTCCTATAATGGTCTTGTTGACATTTTTCCAAACCCCAATGGGTTCAATGAGGCCTTGGTCGGCGAGTTTTAGGTAAATACCTGACTCGTAGAGTCAAGGTCTTCCCATCTTTTCCCATGTATCCCGGGTCATGATATTTACCTAAGACCCGAAGTCAAGCACTACTTGTCGGACGTGGTAACCTTCGATTTCCAGGTTGACAAGTGGGTCGACATCATTTTTGTCTTTTTGGTTTAGGCTGCAGATGTTCTTAGTTTGTTTTTCGGGGTTAGTACTTTTTATTTGATTCAATAAATCAATGAACTAGGCTATGGATTTGTCTGTTTGAGTGAGATATATTAATTGATGTATTGTG
The DNA here is from genome assembly GCA_001517045.1 of Pseudotsuga menziesii. Taxonomy (NCBI): domain Eukaryota; kingdom Viridiplantae; phylum Streptophyta; class Pinopsida; order Pinales; family Pinaceae; genus Pseudotsuga; species Pseudotsuga menziesii. Next base: position 311,704 of record LPNX010306105.1, read on the forward strand.
TTAGGTCAACTACTAACGAGGTCTTCTTGTTGTGCAATGTCATGAAATATGTGGGTTGCCTCTTGATATGTGTGTTTTTTATTTATAGGTTCGGGATAAACATTTGTGTCTTTAATCTTGCTAATTTGGGGGTTATCAGGCCCTGTTTTTGTGCCTTGTTGCATAACAATATGTAAATTCTTAGTAGTTAGTACATCATGCTTTTGTACACAAGACAAGACATTAACATTTTTCTTCATATTGATTTTCTCTAACATAGTAGGACAATCCTCAAGGGAGTGATCGCATACTCCACAATGTGTACATAATTTAAGATCAGTTCTGTCCTTGTACGGACAATCTGCATACCGGTGACCTTCTTTGTAGCATGTGAAGCACTGGGTGGGTCGACACGTTTGTATGTCGTGATTCCCAGGGAATTGACCTCTTCCTCCATAACCCTAATGTTGGTTGTTGTACCAGTGCTCATATCGTCGACCGTCGTATATTTGTCCATTCTGGTTGTTTGTATTGTTTTGCTCATTGTTTTGCGCTACTGCATTCGTTTGGTAGACCGCTTGATAGTTCTGTTGGTTCTTCAGGTTTAACTGATAGCTGGCCATGTTGTGACTTTTGGTCTCACAGATGGCGCACTAGGAAGCCTTTCCGTTCTTCATGTTAAACGGAAAATATTTCATAGAATGATCTCCGTGTTCCTGGAAAATGTCGCAAAATGATTTGGTTTGTACAAAGCAGATGTCTTATCGGCTATATTTGTGTCAACAATTATCTTTCGAATGACCAGCCGTCAATCATTTAGTACACAAGATTTCCTGATTCTTGAGGGTTAGTTCCTTTAAATACTTCTGCACGTTCTTGAGCTATTCCTCTAATCTATGGTCCGTCGAGTAAGCAGGTATGTCTTCATCCATCTCGACCTGCAGAGATTTTGTTAGCGCATCCTCATACGTTTTGAACGTCTCCAGACTGATATGTCAGCGTACTTTCTATGATAATCCTACAAGGAACCATTGAATTAGTAACTATTCATCAATAACATAATCTAGCTGGCTTAGTAGGTCCTTCCAATGTTTGTCGTAGTCGCGGACTGTCTCTCCTGCCTTTTGTGACGTCATTTTAAGCTTTTTGGCGGCCAGGTGCTTGGCATCTGGGGTTTTGAAGAATGATAAGAAATGTGCCTTAATATCGGCTTTCATCGCTCTAGGTTTCCTCTTCGAAAAGGTCATGTACCATGTCAAGGCCCTTTTCCTTAAGGCTTCGGTGAACTGTGCCATTTGCTGGTCTTCATCTGTTACCTGGTTTGCTTCCCAGGTTAACTCGCAGACAAACCAATTTCGTCTGGGGTCTTCATCTCCCTTGTAGAGAGGAATGTGATCCAATCCATGACCCATGTCTGAATCACTTTCACTGCTCTCAGAATTTGTCGGAGGTGGAGGTGTGGGTGGTGGTGAAAGTGGTGGGGTTATTGATGTAGTTGGGCCTGCGGAATTTTGGTCGATGAATGTTGAGCTCCCATCGGTCGTTGAGTCATCATTGACTTGCAGTCAGTTGATGTTGACTTCAGCTGTCGATGGTCCACTGTAACTTTGTGTTCGCAAGTCTGCTTGTTCAATTTCTTCTAAAGCTGTACTTGGCGGGGGGGGGGGGGCTCCTTCATATGTCGATAAGAGCAAGTNCGAGCGGTTGACGTATAATAAGGTGTCGACCCATGTACGTTTTATCTCCTAGTCGGCTCCATATACTGAAGTCACCAGCTCGTAGTCAGAGGTCATCTTCAACAATAGTTTGTATTCTAGTACGCAGATTTTTTGGGGAAAGGGTTATCCCATCGTTGGGAGCTATTATTTGGAGAGCTTCTGGCTGCTCTATCCACACTTCTTCCTCCTTAGGGGATACCTCTTTCTCTACGCCCTCTTCCTATCGGTCATGACCCGAATCTAGTGGATTCTCTTCACGGTTGTTCTCCCTAGGGTTTTGTCCACTATAAAGCCCTGCATCTCTTTCATGTCTTGCTTCCCTTCTCTTCTGTCTTTCATCCCTTTCTTGTTTCTGAATGTCCGATATAATTTCATACAATACTATTTTATTGAAGCCCTCTTTGGTCGACTTTTCATTACTGGTGACGGTTATCCGGTTTAGGAAGACTAGAATCCACTATACTCTACCTCCGACACATGACCACCTACCCCCCCATAACCTACCCGATGCTTTTAAAAAGCCTGGATAGTTCGATTTATTTGCTCAGGAAGTATTCCCACTCCCTTTCTGCAATGAATTTCTCCCACTTCCTCTACTTCTCCGCCAAGTTGGTATTTGATGGTTGTTCGCACAGTGGTGGACTAGGTTCCACGATGTGTCTTGATCCTTTCTCAATCAAGAATTTGAACAGCAAGGTTGGTAGGGAACACAAAAATTGTTTGGTGAAATCTGTGTAAAATTTCTCTTTGACAGTTTCCACAGAATTTCTGTCTTCAACTGCTTGCTCCTCACAGAAGTCGTCGGCGATTTTCTCAAACCACTCCGACAAATTTTTTCGGCCTCCTCGGATCAGTTTTTCTAGCAACTGTTGTTCTTTAGTCGCATCCGACTTTCTCATCTAGAAGTTGCTTCAAGATTTGTGGCATTGATTCGACAAATTTTTCATGTGTCTCTGTGAAAAATCTTGCTTTGGCTTCAACGACTGTTAATCTGTTCCTTCTTGCGTAATTTTACAAGTAGTTCACAATTTTACAGTCCCACCAGTCCTTAATATCCTATTCTAGTATCATATGTGAGCATATATTTTAGACATGTACTATCGGCAACAGAACCAATGTTGTAATCTCACATATCACATAAGGTTACCAATAATACATACTAAAACATATATATCTATAAATCAGAGACAGGAGATAAGAACAGATAGGATAACAGATTATATTAATGCAATGAGTTCATACAAGGTAGAGAACTGAACCGAGTTCTTGTTTGGATCAACATCCTAATATATACAATTTACAAATAGTTACAAAATAACTACATGTCGGTTCGGTGAACCCACATGACTTTTAGTTAGCCGACTTAATCTTCTAGTTTAGTTGGCCGACCGACTTAGTCGGCTGATCGACTAAGTCGGCCTATTGACTTAGTCGGTCGATCGACTAAGTCAGCCTATCGACTTAGTCGGCCTATCGACTTTGTCGACTTGCTCCTTTCTACATGTTGCTACAAAAGAATGATCGAGGTGAAGAACATCCCATAGAGTTCTTTAGTAAGATATTGAGAGATGGATAATTGAGATATAGCATAATGGAAAAACAAGCATACACCTTGGTTAAATCCTTGAAGGATTTTAGAATCTATCTCCTCCATTCCCACATCATCACCTTCGTACCATGTAGTGTGGTGAAGAGCATACTTACATAGCCTAACCCGAAAGGAAAGAGAGCTAGGTGGGTTGCAGTGCTCCTGGAATATGACATAGAAATCAAGCCCACAAAGTTGGTCAAAGGGCATGGATTGGCTAAGATGATGATGGACTCCCATTGTAACTCTTTGCAACTGAATTTTCTTACTTCTCAGTTTGGTCCAAAAGAAGCTGAAGTGCAAGTGAAGCCCACTTTATCCACATCTCCTTGATATGCTAACATTGCTTTTGTATTACAGAATTTACAACCCCCTGCGGGTCTAGGAAAATCCTGAGCAGATCCATAAAACTGAAAGCTGCAAAATTTTGCATCATAGAATAGTACCTCTACTGGAAAGAACCTGGGGGGATATTGCTGAATTGTCGTCTGGAAGATGAAGCTCGATGCATGGCAAAGGAATTTCATGAAGGAGATTGTGGAGGACATCATTCCTGGAAAGTCACAAGAAACAAAATTCTGAGTGTAGTATTTTATTGTCCTTTGTTGTTCTTAGATGTTTATAAGGAAACAACAAAGTGTTACCAGTGTCAAAGTTTTGAAGGAAAAAGGAAGGTGTTGTCTCTCCCCCTCAATCCTAAATCTGTGGAAGCCCCATTCCAGTAATGGGGGTTAGACTTCAATGGTGAGATAAATCCAAACTCCTCCAAATAGCACAAGTGGATTTTAACTGCCATCAAATTACTTCACAAAGTGGATGGAGGCCATACCCTTCTGGAGGGCTACAGAAGAAGTGATAATGGATTTCATAGAAAACAATATTCTGGCAAGGTTTGGCTTCCTGAAGCGAATTACGACCGACAATTCCCCTACATTTAAATCTAGAAAGATGATCAATTTTTTCCATAAATACCATATAAGCCTGAATCACTCCACGGCTTATTACCCACAGGGGAATGAGTTCAACGAATATTCTAACAAGAGCCTTGTAAGGTTTATTAAGAATTTATTAGAAGATAATAAGACTCTATTGGCACACCAAATTGAAATATGCCTTGTGGGCCGATAGAATTGGCACTAAAAGAGCCATTGGTATGTCGCCATTCCAGTTAGTATATGGAGCTGAGGTAATTTTCCCTGCCTCTCTAGGTGTCCCAGTCATGAATTTATTGCAAGATCCGTTGGATGAGCCAAATACCATTCAAAGAAGGATCAACCAGATCATTGAACTTAATGAAGTGAGGGACAAGGCTTATGATAAGGTCCAAATACACCAGGATAAGATTAAGAATACCTTCAATAGAAGAATAAAGGAAGATGTTTTCCAAGTCGATGACTTAGTATTAAAATGGGATCCTCCCCATGAGGATAAAGGGAAGCATAGGAAGTTTTACCACTTATGGGTAGGTCCATATCTTATTGTTGCACATAGAGGAGACAACACCTTCATCCTACAGTATCCAGATGGGTCACAATATGAAGGAGGCACAGTGAATGGGAGGTTCCTGAAGCATTACTTGGAATGAAGGGACTAGTATTCATATATCATAGTGTAAATATGTTTTGCATTTTAATCAGTACTGGTGGTGATTCAGAAGATTTGAAGCCCATGGAGAAGGCCCTAATATCAGAAGAGGTAACCATTCTTTTAAAGTTTGTTTTTATTTCAGATAGTTAGATAATATGAGATTCTTAATGGTTTCAACACTTGGTCGATGGGGGTTCTTTGTTACCTCACTGGGAGGATAGCATCCCTCATGGAGCTGGTTGTTAACACTCAATTAAATTTTGGGTATGAATGTCACCCATGTTCTTTGGCCTCATCGAGAAGTGTTGAGAAGGTAGCGGAAGGAGCTGATGGCATACGCAGGGTAACACTCAGTAGCGAGATAGTCTATGGATCAAGGAAGCAGAGCTAAGAGGAAATGTTGGACACATTGGAAGCATTAAAGAGGAGTCTTGATCAAAGGCTGAAGATGACGAGAAGGCAGATCAACAACATCAATCCATTTCGCATCGAGAACCTGCCCAACCAAAATCTGCTTCTCAGATCTGCAAAATAGTTTAAAGGTCAGACACATCCAACGATCAAGATTGGATACCAAGAAGATCTACGGCTAAGGGCCATTTCACATCTCAAAGTTACAAGGAGAAATATGCAAATATGGATTGCAAAAAGTGGTATGGGCCATTTCGATCAATGGTGCTTGTGTAGGAAGAAGCAGATCGACGGTTATAATTCATTTCACAATCTGGAGTAGCACAGGAGGAAACAAAACCTCACTACATGAAGAGGGGTGGGGTCCACTTAGATTGATAGTCATGAAGGAAGTCGATCCTCATCAAGCAATCAGGCTGCATATGCATGGAGTAAGAACATGTGCGGAACTGAAAACTCCATAGATCTATGGTCTTAGATCGTGAAGGGTAAATCTATGGTGTGAGACACCCAAGATATGCAAAAAGGTTATATTGTGTAAAAATTTATAAAGAGGCCCACATGAAGTTGCAAATATTTGTTTTTTCTGAAACCTCGAAGCTGCTGAATATACAGCCACATCTAGAGTGCGAGCCCAGACCATCTAGGAGACCATGCTACAGAACAAGGTAGGTCCTTGATACTCCCTCAGTATTATTCAAAAATTGACTCAATGGAGGTGGTGGGGGTGAGAGATGATATAGAAACTGAGACCGTGCATCAGAGGATGGAAGAAAACCTATTAGGTACAAACTCTAAATTTTTTGATACCATCCTGATAGGAGAAACTATTGAAACCACCAGGAAAAAACTGGAAGATCTTAAGAAATAGGATATAGATACATGCGGTGTTTTTCAATATTTCTTTCATTTCTTCCTTGTCCACCAAACCCCCCAGTGCCCTAAATATTTTGAATGGTGTGCAGACAATTTATCTGTCACTGAGGGAGTTATTATGAATAAGTCTAAGTCTAAAATCCTCTGCTCAGTTCAAGCCTATTTCATCCGAAAATCCATAGATATCCCAGATGAATTCATCCATATATCCCAAGACTATCGGGAAGAAGAAATTATACGTTGTTTTAGAAAATCCACTGATGAAAGTAAAGAAACCTTCCTGAAGACATGTTCTAAACCTGATGGTGAACTCATTGACCTATCTTACCCTATTTACCTCAGCTAGTTCAACGAAGAAACTCAATGGTGTGTATCCCTGGCTAGTCAGTTCCTAGGTATAGATACCGACACATATGTCCCAGAGCCATTGCTAAGTCTTTTGTTCATCTTAAGTACTTGCCTGGCCGAACCCAAGTTTCCTGGATAGTTAGGTCAGTCTTGTTGCCTTAAGTTTGATGAGTTCCTGGATGGGAACATCCGTTCTCAGTTAGCAAACTTCCACGATGCCAAAATGTTCAGGTTTTGGACCCTTTTGCTAAGGATTTTCATAGCCTATAATGAGGAGGACCTACAGGTACAAAAATTGGAGATCACTATTGAAATTCCCACAGATTATTGTAAGTTCATGAACCAGTTGATGGCCGAAATATATGAAGTCTTTTTTCAGGAGAGGCTGCCTAGGGTTTTTCCTGACATGAGGTAGATGTTGTAGCTGTCAAAAGGAATGAAGATATGGGACTTCTTCCTCTCATAATTCGCAACAACCATAAGGTTGTATGGCTTTGTACATCCGCCCTACATCCTGCCAGCTTTCTTAACCCCCAGTATTTTCTTCCTAGAGTTGATCCGAAAAAAACTTATGGTCAAAGAAGAACACTTCTTGAACTTCAAGAAGAGTTCAAATTTGATTTTTCCTTGGAAATTAGGGCCATGCACAGTCAGAAACAGGGCTGCATTTCCCCTGGTCTCCAACTTGCTCAGAGGCATGGAACTTCCCCAAGGGCAAGCAATAAACTATGATTCTCACTAGGTGATCTCCAAGAGGAGAACAACTCACAAATGCCATCCCTTTGAGCACACAGAAGTACATAGTCTCTAAGAAAAGGAAAATTGGGATGATTTCCCTAATCCTACCCCAATAGATACCAGCGTCAAGCAAGACACTGGCTTACAGTTACCGGGAGTAGTTTCTCCCTGAGAATTGGCTACAATAGTTTCGATTGCAGGGGGATACTCATCATTTTTCAGCTATTTGGAAATTTCAATAAAAAGGGGGAGTCCAGAGCCCATGGACACTGAGGAAGAGGACACTGCCAACATGCCCAAGAAATAGAAAGTGGAACTCGGAGAGCAATTGGTGTAGGCTAAAAAGGGACAGGAAAAGAAGAAGAATTTAGTAAAGGTATAGCAACAAGAGGAGCCCGAGGAAGCCAAATTGAAAATACAAGAGTATGTATTCAATGGACAGACTCTGAGAAAGCATGCATCCAAAGAGGAATGGCTAAGGTCGTACCAAGAAAGGGCTAATAAAACCTTTGAGGAGACAATAGAACTATATCATGAAGCCTCGCAGTTACCCCAGCCCAATTTGGCACTAAAAACTATAAGGGATCATGCCACTGATACCATCAGCTTAGCCTTGGTAGTGGGGAACAAGGTTTCTAAAGTAAATGTAAGCCTCTCTAAGGTTCTCACTTCTGACGTCATACACCTACAACAAAGAGACTCGAGATATATTGAATACCAGACTACTTAAAGTTACCATACACTTATCCAAGTTGGAGGAGAGTAAAGCGAAAACTTCGATTCTTTTAAGAAAGTCGAGAGTGGAGATCTTAAATCCCAAATCAAAAACTTACAGATTGGAGCTATACAAATGGAGGGATCTACGTAGAAAGGGAGTTTGGTTCAAAAAATGCTCCATGACAAAGATAAAGAGATACAGACTTTGATAAAGAAGTTAAAAAATATTGACACCCATCTCGCTCAAGTGGATGAATTGGCTGACTTCAAAAGGGAGAAGGAGGCATTGAATTTTGAGCTTACTGATTGCAAGGATAAGCTACTATAACTTGAAGAAAAGGGGAGGCAATGGGAAGCATATATCCAGCTCCTAAGGAAAAGGGAAGTGGAGTTAAAAGCTCGACTAGCAATGAAGGAAACTAAGCTTCAGAGAAGGAAATTCAGTCCACAAGTACGACTAGAGAAGTAGACACTAGATCCCTCTCCAAAGCAATGTCCCAGATAGGCCTAAAGGATACCAATCTCATAAAACTGAAGCAGCAGGTCGAGGAGTTGGAAAAGGAAAAAGTCAAAGTGAAATAAGGTAGAGAAAGGGCCAAAGAGAAGGGACAAGAACTGACTCAGCAAAATGATAAGTTGAACGAACAAGTGATCGAAAAACTTGCCTTGCAAGGAACGAGGCATCTGATATGGGACCAGATCATCATAGAAGACGACAAGTTCTAACCCTATCTTGATGTTATTAAAGACCTGGAATTTGCTATGAGAGAGGCCAGGAAACAAGTCCAGGTAGTAGCGGCTGAAGTGAAAAAAAAACCTTTGGAGACTGTAGAGAGTGCCATAACCTTCCTGAGCTCCTTTTCAGATGAGACCACTAATAGATATAGACTTCAAAACAAGGTCGTCATCAAGATATTCAAACCATTGATGAGCAGGGGGTTCCCTTTTTTCTGGGAAGAAATTGGTCCTTTAATGTCTCAGAAGGATTATAAGGAACGCCTAGTGCACTGTCAATTGGATCACAACAAATTTGGGGATATGTAACAAGTGTTTTCGGGGAAGGTCATTTTTGATAAGTTGGCCAGTGATTTCGAGTTATGGTTTGACTTTAAAGCCACATGCTCCAAAGTCCCCAAGGCCTCATACCCGGAATCAATGGAGCTTAAGGCGCAAGCTTATGACATGGTTGTTGCACCCCTACCTGGTCCCAATGCATGGAGGATCATCCGCCAATATGGGTAACCCAAACTCAAAACACACCAGTAGAAACAATGATGATAGTACATGATAAATTTTTTAGGTGTGCACGCCCGCCCTAATGGTCGCTTCTCTCAAAGGGTTTTTCATAGTCATCACTTTCCAGAGGAGAGTATGGGATGCTCCCATGCGTTTTTCTTCCTGTGTTCCACATTTCATTGTCTGGCCGTTTCATACAAGGCACATCCAACATGCCACCTAAGAGGTTGTTAGAAGATGTCCTTCTATTGTAACAAATTTTGATTCCCAGATGTCGATCTGGGGAATCCTACTACTATAAATATACCTCCTAAAGAAGAATAAGGGGTTGAAACCATTGTAATTTTGTTGTGTGTGTTTTTGAAGAGAAGTTTAATATAATTGCAGAGCCGAGATCGGTGTTTTTCATACAAGGATTCATGTGTCGTTCACACTTACAGTCTATTATTTTTTTCTTATGTCAATGTTATTCCAGTTTTCCTTTCCATTTTTTTTTCTTTCATATCTAAGACTTAAGGTATAAGAGTTCAAAATTCATACTTTCTATGCTCCGTTTGTTGTTTTAGGTATTCACCAAATTTTCTTCTAAAGTTAATACAGAATTCATTTCTTACAATGCTCTCTGTTGATGGTTTGTTCATGTTCCTCCTTTCTACCAGACAATTATAAATCGATTGTGATCGAGTGGCTACCGTTCCCTTGTGTTGAAATTGCTTGCATTAATTTATGATAATTCTTATTATATATCTTGACTCCATTGCCCAATGGTGATGTGTTTTATTTCAACCAATTTTACGAACAATTTATAGTTTCGCTTGTATATATATATCTGGCATTGTTAACATTTGGTGAGAGATCCCTCTCGGAAGAGAAGAAGGCCAGTTCTCTCTTCGAAAGTGGTTTTTCTATTACCTGGGAGTGAGCCTTCCATAACCTTTGGCTTAATTCTAGTGCTAACAGATTACATTTATCAACCCAGGAAGTCAAATCAGCTTTCAGTCTTGCAATTTATTCCATAGCGAATGCCCTAATGACCCAATACTCTTTCAAATCAATTTCAAAGGATGATATGACCTAAGAATTAGGAATTTGATCATGTTTTTATATTGCTCCTACATTTGGCTCCCCATTACCTCTCACCTCTATACATGACTTCTAGTTGATTTATTGATCTACATTAGGCCCAGGATTTAATTGTTGGACATCCCCAACCCTCATTTATGATGCAAATACGTACTTTAGATCAAGAACGGCTGGACCGACTTGAGCTCCATTGGGTTGAGACTCTGAAGAATCACTCAATTTGATGACAGGGGCATCCCCTACACTTAAATATCTACTTGCAAAGAGCGTAGCCGTCATGCTACGAGTTGTTCGACAAATTTCCTGATTACTCAACACCCTACTGACTTCATCTTTGACTGGTTTATGACTGACGTTTGTCTGTTAATATGGAAGGCCATCATTTGGAAAAGGTGCTATCATCACCAGTTTACTCGTTCAAGGATGAGGATCATCAAGAGGTGTCTTAGGGTTTACCTCAGACTTGACCTTAAGGCCACTGTCACTTGGGGTTCGACCGGGTTCAAATATTCCATTGTCTAGATCATTTTGGGAGATAAATTCTTCTAAATTAGGCCCACCTACTTCTGTCTCAATATGTCTTCGCTTGGTTTTGGACCTCCGTTGGGTCCATTCATCATTTTCCCCAAACTCATTACGTGTGAGAAATGATTCCCAAGAATCTCCCAATTCTCCCAGCCGATAGGAAACAATTATCTTAATAAGTCCATGATGAAACAGGATTCGTTCCTTATCCCACACATTACTCTGATAAGCACAAGCCATCTTTTGAAAACTACTTAAGAAGTAATACAGCATATTCATAGGATTCCCTTTGAAAATCATTAATAGCCAAAGATGATAGAACTGAGTTTGAGAAAGTCAAACTTCATAGGTGACATACCTGATAATAAGTTCGAGGAAAGAACGCCATTTCTTCTTCAGTAGCCGATAACGGAAACCAGACTTATATTCCATTTTTTAGTTAGCTGGAGTTGAGAAATCCTTCCAATCATCATCCTTCACATGTTTTCCCTTATACAAATGTTCTCCTACTATTGGAAAACCTATAGCCTGATAGATGACCTCCTCCTTCAACTGCAACATGATATCTCTTGCCTATGCTTTCATACCATCAAATGATGTTGTGAATGCCCTGGAAATTGCCAAATTAAAACCAAAGAATTCATGCGGAAACCCTAACCATCCTACCTTTACCACTAATTGACGGCATTCGGGAGCAGCGTCTAAATATTCATCACCCATGAGCTCAAATATTGAAACAGGGGCCATAATAGGAATTACACAAGCTTCATGGATTTTCAAAACCCAAACTGAGAAATACAATTAATCTATCATGGGTTTATACATATTTACAAAAAATCCAAACATCTTCATTTCACCAAGGTACTGTGAACCTTCATGCGCAGTCATGGAAAGCAGGGTCATCATGCCTTTGATTTGACAAGTTAATGGAAATCATAGAACACTTACCATGAAATAATGACCTTCAGAAATATCAAGCTAGTAACAACTATGCGTGACACTTGCATGATTACAAATCAATAGATGGAAGACAATTAAATTATGTAGATATCAAACCCTTACTTTCCACGATAATGTCAATGTTAACTAATATACATTCACATTAATAAAATTGCTAAAATGAAACCATAAGCTTCTAACCTTAACTTCAAATTGTAATCTAATGGTTACATCCACATAATTTTTCACTATTGCATATATCTTGATGGTAATAACTCCCGATTCTATATTCATTTCCAATGCAAATGCCTGTATTTATACAAAGTACATGGCGGTTGGGTTTCACCTTCCGCTCAGCCTATTTGACTTCCTATCTAATCAAATTCCTATTAATTATTTATTTACAATAATCCCGAAGGATTATTCTAACAATCCCCCTCTTAATCCGAAGGGGTGTTCGTAAGTCC
>LPNX010306105.1:327232-355803 GCA_001517045.1 Pseudotsuga menziesii
CAATCTCCAACACAGGTAGTGTTGCATACAACGTAGTCTTCAGCAACATACAACTCAGTCTTCAGCAGCAAATACACAGCAAAAATTGCAGCACTATCCAACATACATTATTTCTTCACTGATAGGTCTTCAGTATCTCATATACATAAGTCACAGTCCTCTTTCAAACAATGCAAATGAAAATATTTGCATATTTTTCACTTAAACTCCATGCATAGAAATTAGGGTTTGTGTATTTCCCAATGAGTAATTTCAATGCAGAATACAAAGCATTTTACCTCCCCAGAAAAAATTCTTGTGACAGCAATACCACGCCGCAATCTTCACAGTGTCTTCAAAGGATGAAGTTGGAAAGAAATTACATATGATAATGGCAGATCCCAAGGTAGGTATCTGATCAAGAACAATGGTGTTTTATAACACCACCTCTTTACTGTCGTGATCTTTTATTTGACCATGATCGTTTCTGGCCTGCAATTCAAGTGATACCACCAGACTTTGCAAAAAATAGGGTTTACTTCAAAAGAAATTAGGGTTCACTTTCAATATTCACTCAGCATATATATATGATCAACGTATATTATCTCTCCAGCGCAGTTCATAAAATATGTGAGAATGGGTCGATATTATCTCTCCAGCGCAGTTCACAAAATAACGAAATTATGCATCACTGAGCGATCCATTCACTGTCTCCGTCGATATTGAATTTATTGTGTTGAGTGTAGTGAATGAAAATGGCAGGGAATGGGTCGCAGTTCACAACGTCTCGCGGGGAACTGAACTTGTTGTGGCGTTCTTCCACACAGAGGTCACATATAATGCAACCAATCTTCAGGCTTTGCAAGAAAAGAGGTCACATATAATGCAGCCAATCTTCAGTCTCACACGCAGGCACCAGTAGCATACAACGCAGCATACAGTAGCATACAGCCACCACGCAGTAGGCACCAGGCAGTCTTTACACGTTCTACAGGCGCGAGAGCTCCAATGCAGCCCGCAGCAGTCTCCAACACGCAGCTATTATTCTTTAGCATAAATCAATTTGCTTACAACGCTCCCAATCACATAAAAGCAGCTTCAGTTTGCAGATAAAAGAAATGACGCATTGAGTCGTCTAGTAGGGTTTATAACGGCCCTCGCCAACTTTCTGACCAGCTCGCACAATTGCTTCAACGTTTCCCCACAGTTCACGCTGAACTTATGGGAAGGAACGATGTGTAAAATTCTCAAGCACGAATTCAAGCCTCCACACAAAGAGAAGGCAGGTATCCACACAATTTTTACAAACTGGAGGCTGCTCACACACTATAAGCTGAAAATTAGGGTTTCCACAGACTTTCAGCGCAGTCTCAAATACTCACAGTCTTCAACATACCAAAGATCGTTCATAAATAACACACAATCACTTGCGTGCATATAACTCAACAAATAATCACTTGGAGGTCCGATAAGATTCACAACCTGAACACGCTATAATCTCAATGGAATAGGGTTGCGCCTGAACACTCTATAATCCTTCACAACGCAGTCTCCAAGCAATGGAATAGGGAACGAGAAGTTCACATTCGGGATCCATGGATTCTTAAACAAACTCGGAATAGAGATGTCGGATAAAGATGTGGAAACAATCGTTGGCCGGCTGTCTACCAGTGAGGATGGAAGTTTCAAATTTAAGAGATTTGTTTCATTGTATGAATCGCTGTACCAGGATATCAGATTAAGAAGAAAGCAGTCTCCAACGTACGCAATAGAGAGTAGTCTCCAACGTACCCAGCAATATCAACAAATAATGGAGCGATGGGGAATGAAGAGGCGGTCAGCAAAAATTAGGGTTAGGTATACACTGAAAATAACGCAGAGGAAGACTGAATGGTGGATTATCACAAAAACATTGTTAATATTATTTTAGACTCAATCCACAACACAGGTCTGGAGGAGAAACGTACGCAGCTGGTAGACTAACAGTCTGGCAAGTAGAATGGCAGCTAACACAGGCAGAATGGCAGCTAACACAGGCAGAATGGCAAGCATGCAATGCAGCCAGGAGTTATGGGAGGCGGATAGCCAGGCTCTGATACCACTTGATGGTAATAACTCCCGATTCTATATTCATTTCCAATGCAAATGCCTGTATTTATACAAAGTACATGGCGGTTGGGTTTCACCTTCCACTCAGCCTGTTTGGCTTCCTATCTAATCAAATTCCTATTAATTATTTATTTACAATAATCCCGAAGGATTATTCTAACAATAAGTAACCCCAAGATTTAATAAGGAAAGATACAATGGTTTTGATTAAAATCGTGATTTATATTGCAATGATGAGGAACAATAAGTAAATGTAGTCAAGACCACAACCAACCTTTTAAGAATCATTTTAGCCACTTATGGTAGAATCTTAACATTGACTTCACCTCAAAGCATCATTAAAAATTTCATAATCTCATAGATCTTATCTCGTCCTAGCATACAAAGTTCATGAATGAGGACAAGTGTATAACAATGGGAAACTTGTGATATCAATATGAAATAAGCTTTTATCCCCATGATTATTATGATGAGATATATGTTTTGGAAGTGGAAGAGCTCATTAGACCATGCATATAAATTGAAAAACAAATGTCATATAAGGTATCAGCTTACTAGGTTAATAGTCAAGACTATTGATGTAAAGAATTTACTTGACCTTGCATTTGCATGAATGATCGATATTGTAAAATTAGGAGTTGCTAACTTTTAGAATTATGAAATTTACAAATGATCAAGCAGAAATAAGAAACTAAGACAAGAAATTCATTCCAAATGTAAGCTTATACTAATCCCCCTATATCAATCAATCCATCAACTTTTATTGGGAGTACCTTTAGAATCAAATATTCTGAAGGCACTCCTAATATATTTATTGATGAGTGTTGATCAAGTTTGTGATATATAAATTCGTTTAGAAAATTGATGAAATGACAAATTGAAATTTTATGTTCAAATTGCTCTAGAGGGTGTTTCTTGCCAACAAATGGCGACATGCTGGGACCGAACCAGTTATCTCTATGAAAACAACGTCTATAATTCAGATAATCAAATATGATGGCTTTAAGATATCAAACATATGCTTAAGTGATTCAATTTCCAAACCAAACTAAACATATAACCAGACCTCAATAGATTCTTCAACAATGAGCCTATAGCTGTTATCTGGGTATTCCTGGTCCATTTCAACAATAGGCAGGTATAGAGTAGAAGAACTTGATTCCAATGTACATCTATAAGACTGAAGACAGGTTAGCCAATACTAGTAAAGTGTTTATAAATTCCTTATAATCAACAACATGATGAAATTATTTCTGTATATAAATATTTTAAAATGTTAGAAACAATCACAGAGGATTTCTGCAAAACAAATCATGTAGATCCACAAAGTCATCGTGAGATTTGCATTCAATCTAAAATCTATTGTCAAGAAACATCCCACGTGACATTTGACGGTTAAGGATCAATTAAGCAGAGGATAGGTGAGAGGATGAAGTTCCACAAAAATATCAAGATCGGACGGCTCATATTAGTCCCGCACTATATCCGATGGTTAAGGATTAATTCCGAGAGTTAGGCATAAAATCCAAAGTTCCACAAAATATCAAGATCAAACGGTTGAGATTAGTTCCGCTAAAAGAGATCGATGACACGGAAGAAAAAGTGCAAAAAGGGAATTGCGAAAATAACGTTTAAAGATTCTATGAACCTGCAATTTGCATCCCGCAATCTGGAAATTAACGACCAGGACAACACTCGCAAGAGGTTGACACTACAGAAGAAATATTGTGGAAAGTCGAGATACGATTTGACTAAATGTTACATCCCACATCCCACATCTCACATCCTGTAATATGGATATCGACGTTCACGGAAGAGCCCGCAGGAGATTAACGTAGTGTATTTTTTTGTTGTGGAAAGACGATTGTGGAAAGACAATTACAGAAAGCAGAAATTCAAAGTTTTGAAGAGTTCAGCTCCCGCATTCGGCAATATTTATCTTAAATCATATCAATAGATAAGAGAACTCCTGATGAATATCAACAGTGGGAAAGTGTTTATAAGGAAATCGTGGTATGGAAATATGATTTCGAAGGAGAAATCCATATGTCAAATGGATGAACCAGAGAGACTCAAAATTAGATCAGTAGTGGGGAATTATTGATGAGGAAACCATGGTGCAGAAATATGATTTTGAGGAAGAAATATATGCATTAGATCTATGGGCCTGAGAGACTTAGAAATAGTATCAACAGCTCTGATTAAAGCTAGAATATGATCTTGTGGAAAGAAGATGGATATTGCAGAAGCACCAAAAAATGATAAACATGGATGCGAAAATGAATTCTAAGTTATGGGAAGAATGAAACAATGCTTTTGCTGAAAGTTATCAATGAAATGATGCGACTGTTAAATGGGTAAAATGATGAATAGTTATGTCTGTAACTAAACAGTCACGATACAAAATGAAGGAGCGCTGCTATGAAGAGATGCATTGATAGGAAATAGGTAAAGATTATTTATTGTATGAATGTGTAAAAGATTAAGATGTCTCTGTTAGTAAGATGGAAAGAGTCCAAATAGAATAGTGGTCTAGGTGTTCTAAATTGATGTAGCCATAGCTGAAGAAGAGTCTATGTAGAATGAAATACATTGAGGGAATATTTATAGAAGACTTATTAGGGTGGCAGGGTCGCTCTAGGGAAGGAAAGAGGCCTGCATGGGGTTGTTTTCTCCTTCTAGTAGAAGCTGGTAAATATGGTGTAGGAGCATCCTATCAGTCATAGTTGATAAAATAGGGTGTCATAGCATCCTTTCGGTAGAAGCTGATAAACCAAGGGGTTTTAGCCTCTTTCTAATGGTAGACGGTAAACAGTGTGTCATAGCATCCTTTCAGTAGCAGCTGATAAAATAGGGGTTCATAGATTCCTTCCAGTTGTAGCTAGTAAATAGGGTGACATAGCATCCTTTGAGTAGCAACTGATAAACCAGGGGTCCATAGCCTCCTTCTGGTGGTAACTGGTAAATAGGGTGTCATAACATACTTTTAGTAGCAGTTGATAAACTAGGGAGTCATATATTCCTTCCAATAGTTGCTGGTAAATAGGATGTAATACCATCCTTGTCTATAGCAGTAGGAAAAACTATTTGTAAATAAAAATTTTGTAGTAATATGACGTATTGGTTTACCCTATTTGGCTTCCACATTAAAATTGTGTTCTGTGTATTCTTGTTGTTATGTGTATTTAATGATATATTTAAAGAGTGGTTAAATTAGTAAAAATATAGCAATAACGATTCACCCCCATCTCAGTATTGACCAATAAACCAATATTTTGTGTGTCCCTCCCCCCCCCCTCTCTCACTATATCTATGTGTGTGCATGTACCTCCCTCATTGTCACTCTCCCATAACCTCTCTCCTTTCTCTATGCCTCCCTCACTATCCCCCCCTCCATCACTCTCTCTTCATTTCTCACTCCTACCCCTTCTCTCTTCATCACTCATGCCTCTACCTCTATCTCCCATACAATCTCTCTCTCTCTCTCTCTCTCTCTCTCTCTCTCTCTCTCTCTCTCTCTCTGTGTGTGTGTGTGTGTGTGTGTGTGTCCATCCTACCTCTCTCACTCACAACCTCCATATCTCTCTCTCTCTATCCTTGTGTGTGTTTGTCCCTCCCTCACTACCCATCTCTCATAACCTCTCTCCACCTTCTTTATACCTCCCTCACTATCCCTCCCTCCATAACTACATGGGGTATTCACTTAGTGAAACCATGTCATAACGCCTTCATTTATGGGATATTAAATAATACCCCTAATTTCACTAGATATTGATAATTACTTACATAAAAAAATTTGTTAATACCCCCTCCCAATCCATATTTCTAATTAAAAAGACCCTCATTTTTACAATATATTCCTTATTTTTACTATAAGTCCCTTTTATAACCACCAATAGTTATAAACCCCCGACACCCTCTTCCTCGCCCCCCAATACCTACAATATATTGACCTTATTTTTCACAATTAAAACCCCCCTTTATGAATGAACATGATAAGATATTGCTCAAGAAGGTGAATCCCCCATGCATAACTCTCTCTATGCTTCTCATCCCTCCATGTCTCTCTCCCACACAATCTATGTGTGTGTGTGAGTCCCTTCCCCCTCTCTTTCACAAACTCCCCCGCCCCTCTCTCTTTACACCTTCTATTTACCTCCCTCACTATTCCTTCCTCTATCACTCTCTTTGTCCCTTCTCTCTTAATAACTATCCCTTTGTGCCTTTATCCCTTTCCCCTACCACCTCTCTCTATAAACGTGTATCCTTCCCTCCCTATCTCTTTTACTTAATCTATCCCAATCTCTTGCTAAACCCCTATACCTCCCTCCCTCTCCCACATGATATTTATCTATCTGTCACCCTCTCTCTCCATGATTCTCTCTATCGCAACCTCCCTTTCTCTCCATTTCTCACCCCTCCACCCTTTGTCTTTGAAACCATATCTTTCTATCTCTTTCTCTCTCTATATATATTTCCCTATATATGTGTCTCCCTTCCCCTATTTCTCCTCATGTCTATCCCCCCCTTCAAACAAACACAAACACACACGCACACCATCTATCCCTCCCTTCCTATCTCTTTCCTTCACTCTATCTTCAACCCTCCCTCACTCCCCTCCCCCCCTCTCTCTCTCTCAAAAAGTTGAAATTTCTCCATATCTACCTTCTCTTTACATCCCTCATTATCCCTCCCTCAGCCACTCTCTGCATCCCCCTCCTTTACTCCTTATCCCTCCATGCCTTTATCACTTCCTTTGTACCATTATATTTAATTCACTTTCTCTCTCTCACTCCCTCTTCATCCCCTCCACCCAATTGATCCCACCTTACCCCTCTCTCTCTCTCTCTCACACACACACACACACACACAAACATAGACACACACATGCATGCATGTGTGCGCAGACACACACACACATTATGTCCCTTCGCTCCCCTCAAACCCATCCCCTTCATCCATCTCTATCTCCACCTTTATCCCTCCATTCCTCACCCTTCTTAATTTCTCTCTCTCCCTCTCTCACCGCGTCTCTCTCTCTGTATCACACCTTCTATCCCTCCCTCATGTTATCTTTCCTTAGACCTATCACCATCTCTCTATCGCTCTCTTTCCCTCCCTCACATTATGTCCTTACACCACTCTCATATTCTCTCTCTCTCTCTCTCTCTCTCTCACCCATATCTCCCTCTCTCTTTCCATCACCACTAATTCCTACATGTCTCCCATCCACACCTTATTTCCCTCTATTTCCTATCCCTTTCTTTTTCTCTATCCCCATCTATATCACTCCTATACCAGAGTGCCTCCCCATTATCTGTATCCCTCCCTCACTCTATGTCCCTTCCCCCTCCAATACTCTCTCTCTCTCTCTCTCTCTCTCTCTCTCTCTCTCTCTCTCTCTCTCTCGCACCCCCTTACCTCCATCCTCTCTCTCTACATATCTCTTTTTCTCTCTCATCCCCCTAGCTTCATCCTCTATATATTCCTCTCTGTTATTAATCTATGGTTCAAAGAACATAACATATGCTAAACATAGTGCGCAACTAGCCTTAAGGGTTGCGCGGTGCGATAGAACATCGCGCTGCTTGCGCAGCTTGCATGGGCCGCACAGCTTGTGTAGTATGGGCCACGCAGTTTGTGCATTGTTAAGAGGAACATTGCCTGGTTCATGAAGAGCCGCGTGGTCATGTTTGCTGCGACATTTATGGCTGCTGCGACATTATGGATGTTGCGACGTTATGGATGCCGCGATGCTGCGACGTTATGGATGTTGTGATGCTATTGCGATGCTGTGACATTGGGGATGCTGCGACATTTGTAAAGTGGTGGTGACATCCAACGGTTACGTTTACATGTGGCATAGCCCGGTTGCAGGTTATTGCAACGTGTTGTGAGTCAGCACATGTGCGTGGAGTTAGTTGCAACGTTTCGGGGATATGGAACATCGTGGAAACATAACGCTTGGGCAGAGATTTGGTGGGATTGCATGGTTCAGTTTGGCATGCGGTTGTAACGACAATAAATAAGATAACAACTCTAGTGGAGGAAAGGAACCCGTTACTTTTCCTCCGACTGAACGCTTTTATAAAGGTGATTCTGGCCACACAAAAGAGGGGAGATTCAAATTGCGTTAGAGCACAAAGCTTTGTTTTTCTGTTATGAGAAGCTTGGAAAGTTGCTATGAAGCACGCCGATGCTGTTTCTTTTGAAGTAAACATTCTCTGTTATAATTTAGCTTTCTTTACCTTTTGAAGGCTAATTGTAATTTCCAGAAGAGAGGTCTTAAAGACTTTGTACAGCATTCTGTTTATAGTTGCTGAAGTTGATTCCAGAATGATTTTGTACCATCTTAAAGAGATTAATTGGATCGATACCCATTGGAGAGGGACCTAGAGACGTAGCCCAATGAAGGGGGTGAACTCCATTATCAATTTCTATGTTTGTGGCTCTCTGTTTCAGTGTTTCTAATTTCTGTTCAGTTTTGTTGTTTCCTTTCCTGTGTAGTTTGCTGTTATATCAGATTTCAATATTTAATTAACTGTGAAAGCTATGTGATGAATTCAACAAACTGATTAACACATTCTTTAAATAAAATTTTAATGCACTCAATTTGAGGTTCGACGGATCATGTTATGGTATCAGAGTAGGTTAACTGCTTGTGCAAGTTTGTGAATGCTTACCAGGTCCAGGTTAAATCTTGGTGAAGGAGAATTAATTGAAGTAGATCTTGAGATTGGCTCAAGGAGAACATTCTCGAGAACCATGTCTTCTCCACGAGGGGAAGAAGAAGGATATACAGAACGGGAAAATCCTGTTATGTCAGAAACTATGTTTTTGGAGGCTTTTATGAGCATGAAAGCCATGATGGAAATTCTACTCGATGAGAGAGCAAAAAGGAAGAAGAAAGAAGAAGGATCTTCATCCAGAGATGAAAAAGTGAAGAAGGAATAAAAGGGTAAAGGAGTAGGAGGTGGTGGTGATCCTCCTGAAACTAATCAAACTTTCTCTTCTTCTCATACTTCTCATTCAAATAATGCAAATCCTAATATGCCTTATTTCAAATTGGATGTTAAATTTGAATTGCCAATTTATAATGGAGATTTAGATGCTGAAAAGTTAAACAATTGGATCAAGCAGCTTGAAGTATATTGCAGGGTGCAGGGCATTAATGATGACCCTTCCTGGATTCAATTGGCCACTATGAGGATGAGTGGTATGGATCTTACTTGGTGGGAGAGCAAGATTCAGCAAGATCTTCGAAAGAATGGTAAAATGATTTCAATTTGGAATGAATTCATTGAAGTATTAAGGAAGCAATTTTATCCTTTAGGACATATTCAGCTATTAACCATGAGTTGGCAAATGTTTAGACAAGCTAAAGGACAAAGCATTGAAGATTATACTCATGAATTTAGGAAGAGGGATATTGCATTGAATGTTTCATTAGATACACAGGAAACTCTTCTTAAGTACATTGGTGGCATGCATTCTTATTTGAAGCATACTTTGTTGCTGTTTAACCCCAGTAATTTGGATGATGTATGTGTTCAAGCTACACATTTAGAAGCCAGGGGTAAACATGCTAATGATACTTTTATGAAGAAATCCTTTAAATTTGATAGCAAATCAAAAGGTAAAGATACGAGGAAAAAGAGGATGGCTGCTGTTAATAAAGAGGGTGAAAATCCTACATGTTCGCATTGTCAAAAGGGACATGATGTCTCTAAGTGTTGGAAGCTTCATCCGAAGTTAAGGCCAAAGAAGTACAGGGGAAACAAAGATAAAGGTAAAGCAAAAGCTACTGTAGCAGTTATTCAAGACTTGGGATCCGACTCAGGTGATGAAACAAAGGTTACAGCTATCGGAATCCAGGGTAAGAATAAAAGTATCTCACTTCCCATTGATGCAAAAACAAGTTCTAGTGCAAGTACAAATATGCCATCTACTTCTAAGAAAAATGATAAAAATAGAAGTGCACTGTTTCATATTCGTGTCATTGCAAATCACACAAATATTGATACATTTTTTGATAGTGGTTCACAAGTAAATCTGATATCAGAAGAAGTGGTTAAGAAATTGCATTTAGTTACTATGCCTCATGAAAAACCCTCTCCTCTTGGTTGGGTTACTAATGATACACGATTGCAAGTTACAAAGAAATGTGTTTTGAAATTTGCAATCACTGAAAAGTTTATGGATGAGGTAGAACTAGATGTAGTACCACTTGACATTTGTGGAATAGTACTTGGGAGTCCATATTTGTATGACCGAAAAGCAGTGTTTTATAGAGAGCAGAATAAGTATCATCTTTTTAAACATGGTGTAGAGTATATTGTACGAGCACATAAGATAAGAACAAACCTAGCAATAGTTTCTGCAGGACAAATGAAGAGGCTGGTAAATTCTAGTAAGAATTTTGTGTTAATGATGGTTAAGATGAAAAATGATGAGATCTCTAAATATTTTGAAGGATGTGACCCTAAGCATAAATCTGAACTGATTGAAATCATTTCTGAGTATGATGATTTGTTTCAAGATCCGAGGGGGTTACCACCAAAGAGAGAGATTTAGCATGAGATACAGTTGCAGCAGGATATGCCACTCCCGAACATAGCCATGTGCCGGATGTCTGTAATGCAGAACAAGGAAATCAAGAAGTAGGTTCAGGAGCTGATTGAGAAAGGGGTCATCCGGCCAAGTACTTATCCTTGTGTCTCTCCTATAGTCTTGGTTCTGAAGAAGGATGGGTCTTGGAGGATGTGCATCGACTATAGGGCCCTTAACAAAATCATCATTAAAAACAGGTATTCTCTTCCTCGCATTGATGATTTGCTTGATTAGTTGAAACATGCAACTTATTTTACAAAATTGGATCTGCGTAGTGGGTATCATCAAATATGGGTTACTAAAAATGATGCCTGGAAAACAGCGTATAAAACAAAATAGGGTTTGTATGAATGGTTTGTGATTCCTTTCGGACTCTGCAACGCACCTGCTACTTTCATTCGGGTCATGAATGATGTCTTTTGACCATTCATTGATGATTTTGTAATTATATATCGGGATGATATTCTAGTGTTTAGCAAAACCTGGGAAGAGCATATTGTATATGTGAAAAAAAATTTAGATGTACTGAGGAAGGAGAAGCTTTTTGTAAAAATGTCTAAATGTGAGTTTGATAAAACTTCTTTAGTATATCTAGGCCATATTATTGGTGGAGGCCACCTGTGAGTGGACCCATACAAGGCTGCTGTCATTGTAAATTGGCCACAGCCTAACACCGTTACTGAAATCAGAAGTTTTCTAGGTGTGGTTCAGTATTGGAGGAAATTCATTTTTGGGTTTTCCTCCATTGCTGCGCCATTACATGTGTTGAAAAGCGTCAAAGAGATTTTCCAGTGGGGAGGCAAGCATCAGAGAGCCTTCAACACTTTGAAGGAAAGGATTAGCACATCTCCAGTTCTGATGTTGCCAGATTTGCAGCAACCATTTGAGATCGAAACCAATGCCAGTGGGTTTGCCATGGAAGCCGTTTTGATGCAAGGGAGGAAGCCAGTCTGTTACAATTCAGGAACATTCTATACTGCAGTAAGTAACTATCCAACTTATGACAAAGAGTTGTATGCTTTAGTATAGAGTGTGAAGAACTGGAAACATTATATCATGGGAAAAGAAACAGTCATACATACTGATCATCAACCACTTCGATATTTACAATCCCGAACTAAAGTATAGCAAAGTAGGAATTTAAGATGGATGGGATTCTTGCAACATTTTCATCTCATAATTAAATAGAAAAAGGGGATTCATAATAAGGTAGCAGACATGTTATCAAGGCCTCCTACGAATACTTCAATCATTCTTCAAAACAGTTCATTAACACATGAAATTTATATTGAACAGTATGTAGAAGATAAAAATTTTAAGAAAGTATATGCATCACTGATACATGGTAAAAAGGAAGAGAACTATTATGTGCATAATCAACTCTTGTATCGTCTCGGTAAACTCTGTATTCCAGAAAAAGAGAGAGTGCATGTGATTCGAGAGGGACATAGTTCATTGATTGCAGGACATTTTGGTGTAATTAAAACATTGTCTATATTGCAGAATCACTGTTATTGGCCTCAGATGCAAGAAACTGTTGCTAAATATATACGAGGATGTGTTATGTGTGCAACAAGTAAGCCTAGAAATAGGAAGTTGGGGTTGTACACACCTATTCTAGTTTCTTCTCGTCCCTGGGAAAGTATTTCTATGGACTTTGTAGGAGGACTACCTATGTCTAGAAAAGGGCATGATTACCTATATGTTGTTGTGGATAGATTCAGCAAAATGTGTATCTTAATGCCATGTAACAAACAGATCACTGCTGAACAAACAACTCATCTATTCTTTCAAAATGTTTGGGTACATTTTGGGCTACCCATGTCTATTGTATCTGATCGGGATTCCTGGTTCTTGGGGGAATTCTGGTCAACTTTATGGGAGCTTATGGATACTAAACTTAAGAAAAGTATATATTTTAATCCACAGA
This sequence comes from Pseudotsuga menziesii, assembly GCA_001517045.1. Classification (NCBI taxonomy): domain Eukaryota; kingdom Viridiplantae; phylum Streptophyta; class Pinopsida; order Pinales; family Pinaceae; genus Pseudotsuga; species Pseudotsuga menziesii. The sequence goes on from LPNX010306105.1 coordinate 339,861, forward strand.
CCGATGGGAAAATAGAGGTAGTAAATAGAACAATGATTCAGCTACTCAGAGGATATTGTAGTAAACATCCTAAACTTTGGGATGAGCAGTTGCAGTATATACATCATGCTTACAATCATGCAGTTCATTCTTCCACAAAAAGATCTCCTTTTGAAACTTGTTTTGGTTATCTGCCAAAAACACCGATGGACTTCTCTTTTGGAAAATATGCAGTGGATGGACATCATGATGTAGATAAAGCTCTAATATTCATTTAGAGAATCCAAGCGGTGTAGCAGGAAGTTCAGGAATAGCTGGAGAAGAGCCAAGCAAGGTACAAATATAGGCATGACAAGCATCAAGTTGATCATCAATTTTAGGTTGGTGATAGATTTTGGTTACATATCACCAAACAAACAATGAAAGGTGAAGGTAAAAAGCTTAAGCCTATCAGGTACGGTCCTTTTGAGATCTTGGAAAAGATCGGTACTAATTCTTTTCACTTGAATTTTCCTCCATACATGCAAATTTATTCAGTTTTCAATGTTGAGAATCTTAAATTGTATGAGACTCCTATGATCATGGATGAGGACACTAACATACAGATTCCTTCAATTAATGATATGGCACCTGAATACATGAAAGAATTGCAGGATGATGTTATTCTTGACAGAAGTGTGAGGACTTCACGAAGGGGGAGTACTGAGTACCTTCAAGTGGGGTTTAAAGGCATGCATCCTAGCAAGGCAATATGGATGGAGATTGGAAAAGTGAGGGAGCTATACCCTCACTTACTTGCAGAATGATTCAAGCTTTTGGTGGTCCAAAATCTCTTCAATGGGGAGGAATGATCCGGTGGATTATTCATCTTCAAAATTACAGTAATCCAATATGGTACAATAGCTATTAATCTATGGTTCAAAGAACATAACATATGCTAAACATAGTGTGCAACTAGCCTTAAGGGCTGCGCGGTGCGACAGAACATCGCGCTGCTTGCATGGGCCGCGTAGCTTGTAGGGGCCGCGCAGCTTGCACAGTATGGGCCATGTAGTTTGTGCACCATCAAGAGGAACATCACCTGGTTTACGAAGAGCCGTGCAGTCATGTTTGCTATGAAATTTATGGCTGCTGCGACGTTATGGATGCTGTGATGCTATTGCGATGCTGCGATGTTATGGATGTTGTGATGCTATTGCGATGCTGCGACGTTATGGATGCTGCGATGCTGTTGTGATGCTGTGACATTGGGGATGTTGTGACATTTGTAAAGTGGTGGTGACATCCAACGGTTCCGTTACATGTGGCATATCCTGGTTGCAGGTTATTGCAACGTGTTGTGAGTCAACACATGTGTGTGGATTTAGTTGCAACGTTTTGGGGATATGGAACGTTGTGGCAACATAACTCTTGGGAAGTGATTTGGAAAGATTGCATGGTTCAGTTTAGCATGCGGTTGTAATGAAAATAAAGAAGATAACAGTTGTAGTGGAGGAAAGGAACTCGTTACTTGTCCTTCGACTGAACGCTTTTATAAAGGCGATTCTGGCCACAATTCAGATTGCGTTAGAGCACAGAGCTTCATTTTTCTGTTATGAGAACCTTGGGGAGTTACTGTGAAGCGCACTGATGCTGTTTCTTTTGAAGCCAACATTATCTGTTATAATTTATCTTTCTTTGCCTTTCAAAGGCTAATTGTAATTTCCAAAAGAGAGGTATTAAAGACTTTGTACAGCATTCTGTTTACAGTTGCTGAAGTTGATTCCAAAACCATTTGTACCATCTTAAAGAGATTAATTGGATCGGTACCCATTGGAGAGGGACCCAAAGATGTAGCCCAGTGAAGGGGGTGAAATCCGTTATCAATTTCTATGTTTGTGGCTCTCTGTTTCAGTGTTTCTCATTTCTATTTAGTTTTGTTGTTTCCTTTCCTGTTTAGTTTGTTGTTATATCAGATTTCAATATTTAATTAACTGTGCAAGATATGTGATGAATTCAGCAAATTGATTAATGCATTCTTTAAATAAACTTTTAATGCACTCAAGTTGAGGTCCAACGGATCATCCTCCCCTCCACATTATCCCCATTTTTCGCTTAAGTATCATGTAGTGCTTCTACCCTATATGTATTCAACACCTATTATCCTCTTAATATTGATCTCAATTGACACTCCCCTTCACCCCAATAACCCATCATGTTTCCACTCGCTGCATCTCTCCCCAATTTAAGTTACAAAATCCTCATAGGCCCTTGACCCTTCCCCACTCCCTCTCAAATATTAATCATCCCCACTTGAAATTACAACATCCTCCTATGACCTTGACCCTTTCCCACCCCCTCTCAACTATTAATCATACCAACTTTCACTTACAACATCCTCCTATTTCCTTCACCCTTCCCCATCCCCTCTCAACTATTAACCATATCCACTTGATCTTACAACGTCAACATAGGGCATTGACCCTTCCCCATCCCCTATCAACTATTAACCATCCCCACTTGAACTTCCAACATCCTACGAGGGCCTTCACCCTTCTCCAACCCCTCTCAACTATTAATTGTATCCACTTGAATTTCCAACATACCCCTACACCCTTGACCCTTCCATACCTCCTATAAACTATTAACCATACATTTTATGTCTTTCATAACATGCACATTGTATAAAACTACATAATCTGCATGCATTATAGAACTACATAACACCCAAATGTTTTGTAGTTCTATAACATGCACATGTTTTCCAATTATATAAGAGATGGAAATGTAATTTCAATTTAAATATAACACACTATCATTTTGTAGTGCCTAAACCATGCCAATTCAGTTGCTCATATGTCACCAATAGTCCTATGTGTATGGTTTGGACTTTGCTTTGGTAATATCAAACCTACTCTATGGTATATGATAAACCATAGCTAATTGGGCATTTCTTCTTGTTTGTTAAGAGTCTTGTTTTCACCCACTCATTACAGTATGGTGCACACAATTTTTTTTGACATAATATTGGACATAAATAACATTTTTTTTGTAGATTCTAAATATGTAATTTTTATTTCAAAATATTATGGTTTTCTATTTTTTTTTCAATTTCCATTGTGTCCTAAATCCATAACTAAAAAAACACACTATTAGCATTTTTTCGGTAACTTTTTCAACTCTTGATTGTTTAAAAAAAATGGTATGCTTCACTATAAGACACTGGCCTCTACATTCTATAAAAAAAACATTCATGATTATTGCATTAAGACCTTCAAAGGCTGCACCCACAAAATACGTATCATTTTCGAGAAATGATCACTTAGATAATTATAATTTTTTTTAATTACTAATTTTATTTTTCAAAAAATAGCATTGCACTAGTGCTACATGTTCCATATATTCTTGTGAGTTTTTGAATCCTAAAACCATCATTTAGTACCTCAAAGGATGTCCCCACAAAAACATATACCTTATTATTTGCTTGAAAACTAAAAATTGATTGTTATAAAAAATGAAACTTTACATAGTTATGAAAATTTTCAATACATAAAACTTATATATATTTGGAAACATGATTCAATTTCCTACATTTCATATCTTTTACTCAAAGAAAGATATTTTTTCTAAGTATCTAAAAAAATACAAGTAAGTTGAGCAATGCATGATTTTTCAATTTTCTATTGCATCTAATGCACCAAAAGTGACCCTCATTAGCTTGCACTCACCCATAACATATAATGAAGTAGCTGCAGAATCTTCAATTATGTATTTACTTCTTATTAAAAGAAAATATAATAAGAAAAAATATTGAGAAAACAAGTTTAGAAATAATGTGGATCATATATACACAAGGAATAAACATTCATCCTTAAAAACACTAGATTTTTAGAAGAATCATGGGTAACGAAATTATTTAACCCTAGAGAATGAATTAATTAAGGAGTGTATGAAAATATAAACCTCTTTCTCAACTTGTTGACCTCTTCTCATTGAAGTTTATTCAACCTGAATCACCATTACTTTAATTATGTGATAAATTCCTCTAATCAATTAACCTTCCTTTGGAAAAAAATCAATCTTATCAAAAAAATTATGAGAAAATGGAAATAACGTGGGCAACATGGTATCATATGGCCTTAAAATTCTATTTTATCTAGGGAAATTTTGGCCATTTTATCGTCGATAGCTCTGATTTTGTCAAGATCTAGCCCCAAACCTGTAATATTCGAGTCCATTTTAAAAGAAAAGGGTAGTTTATTTATGAAAACATCATTATATTCATCACCTATATCTAAATAAATTAACACAGTGATGTTTCCATGCTTACATTCCATTACCTCATCAATTTTAATCAGAGCCTCGATAATTTGACCTTGAGTCGTATTGGCAACCTTCTTTCCTAAACTCCTTTTTATCTGAGAGATCTTCTGAGACATACTTATGGTTGTCAAATTAGTATTAATAGTATTATCATGCTCATAATGTCATTTAATACATCTACAATTATACAGCTCAAAACCACAATAAACTGTCAGATCTTCAAGAGAAGAAAAATTACCGACTTCTTGAATTGGAAAACCAACATTTTATCCTAGTCATCTAGAAACTTATCATTAATTTCCTTAGTAGAATTAAACATATCATCATGGAAAATTCCTTCACCCTAAATTACCTGTGGTATAACTATAAAAATTTCCCCTATCTTATTTACAATATGTTAATTTTCATTTTTATTGTCAACAGGAGATAGGTGAGTTTTCAAACTACAGATCACTTGATTGACTATCTGTAAACATGGAGTGGTTAATTTTACATTCATTTGATCCTATTTATTACTATCAGTGATATCAGATTGAGTAAGGACATTGTTAGAACAATAATACATCCTTAGTACCTTAGTTTATACCTTAGTCAATTTCATTTTCTTCTAAGCATTAAGTTGCTATGGTTTAGACTTAGTGAATTTGATCTAGGAGGTGAACTGGTTATTTTCAGACCATTCACACATGCAACAACACTCCATATTGGTCAACCCAACAAATTTTATTCCCAATTTAATGTATTGGATTTCTACCTCCTTGATTTGGGGAATATGGGTTTGACAAGGGGTGTTAATGACGTATTTGCTCATTTTGGCTCTCTTAGGAGCATTTATTGTCACATTGAGCCCCCCCACACACCTATAGTTTATCAGACATGCATGAATTGGACTCATTATCACCCCATAACACTTCACCAATGTTCACATGAGGTTTCGTGATTGTTTGGTCTGAGTTGGAGCTTGATTAGTCCACGCAGGGGTGAGGTCAATTTTCGCCATGTCACATATACACTACCAAATGTATTCTTAATATTCACAATTTGTTCCACATGTAATTTATACCTGATATAAAAACATTCATATGTTAGAGAGTTCAATAATATTCACTTTGTGTTCACATGTGTATGTAAATTTGGTTCCTCTTCTAAGCTTTTTGCTAGTTTTTTACAAACAAACTTGAATTGTGAAAGTATCTTGCACTCCTATATACATATGTAGATCAAATTATCACATGGTATTAGAGCTGATTGGAGTTTCAAATCAATAATGAGTGTTTGATCTTCAATTGAGATATTTTACGAATAAAATTTGAGTGTTTGTGCAGGTACTTTTAGCAAAATTTCACCACTAACGCAAGCAGAGATGGAGAAAAAAAAATATTGTTCACTCCATTCAATTAATTAAAATGTAATGCCAATATGTTCTTCCAAATGAGTTTTAGGGGTCTCTACATGGTCACCATGGGTACAGAATTGGAGCCTAATTCTGCAATAGAAAAGTTGAAATACTTCAATAGACTAGATGAATATTTTGGATTGTTGTGTCTAATAATTTCAAGATATCTCCTGTTTCATGTTTCCCCAAATGATGTATGAAAGAAGCTCAGATCTCTCTTTGGGAAAAATAATGAAATGAGGGGATATCAGCTTGAAAATGAGCTCATTACCCTAATCCCAGCATATTTTGACACCATCCAAGAGTTCTTCACCAAATTTAATTCTTTGGTACCTCAACTCAAGAAGTGTGGAATTAAGAAGAAGGAATAGCATATTATACAATCAATCCTTTGAAAGTTGGGGCCGGAATACTTAGTTTTTTTTAGCACATTCCATTCTTGCAAGATAACCATTCAAAACTAGAAAATTCCATTTCTCTCTAGCTTCATGGAGTCTTTGACCCAAGAGCAGGATAATCTAGTTCCTATGGGAACCTTCAAAACAAGAAAGGATCAAGATATTGCTGCTGGTGTTTCAAATGCATCTAAGGGAAAGAAGAAATCCAAGGATTTGAAACAACCAGAGAAGAAGAAACCATACAGACCCAAGAATATTGATGGGGGATCAAATATATTGGGCTTAGGGCAGACCCGGGTTCTTATAATTTTATCTTCACACCAACAAACAGACCCATAGTGTTGGCCCTTTCAGCAACAACCTGCGAACATGTTGCAGTCTCACCCGAAACAACTATGGGGTGCCGCAAAATCAGGTTTCTGTAGGAAAAAGAGGGATATTACTGTACCTTTATCCTTAACGAAGAATAATCCTACAATACAGAGCTTCGATATTCACTTAAATAGCTTTGCAGTTTAGATAAAAAGACAATTTCTTGCTTAACCCTTAACTAGGAATTCATAGCGAGGTTAATACTTAGCAATTTATCTTACTTTATCATTTATCTACTTATAAAATGCATAAAACATAACAACACAAAAACTAAAAGGAACACCACAACATAAGATATATGTTGTTCACCCCCAGTGTAGTGGCTACGTCCATAGAACTGCGTTTTATATTCAACAATTTACAAACACACAGTTCTGATCTGCGTTCTCAACTGCAGATCTTCCCAACAACCCAAAACTGCGCACTTAGCTGCATAACCTTTCTTCCAAAACCCTCTGCGCACTCAGCTGCAAAGGTCATCCACGCACTCAGTTGGCACTTAGCCTTAACCCCCAAAATAGACCTTAGCTTCTTTGCATCAAATTATCATCATACACAAAAACCTACTTGACTCCTTTACATAAGTGCCTATTTATACAAGTGCACTATTACAATACCATGGGCTTAAACCATGGGCTTAAAAACCATTGGATTAAACCATGGGTTATTTACAAAAAGAGGGGCCTCAACCCAACCCCAAAACCCCTAAGACTATTTTGGACTGCAACTCCACTTACAAGCTTCACACCAAAACCATGGAGTTGCCAAAATTAAGGACCTTCAAGGTCCGAGCCCCAACAGGCCCCTAAGACTCACTAGTGTCCCATCCTGGGACACTCTATTTCTTTTCTGGTGGAAGAATCTTGTTGGAGAAGATAGTAAATTGCTTGTTGAGGCTGGGCATGATATCTTCGGCTACTTCCTCCTTCTCTACTATCTCCTCAAATGTTGCTGCAGATGCTTCGTTGGCCTTTTCCTCTGCAAATGCGTCATACTCCAAAACTTTGAGCTGGTTGTGCACAACAGTGCTCAACTCCAAGGCCTCATTAATAAGGGGCTACACAGATTTCACCAATAGTGTTTATTTTCTTCTGCAGGACTCAATTTCTTGCTGGAGCTCATTGCTATGCTTCACCTTAAGCATCTTCTGCATAGGAGGAAATGTCTTAATTTTTGCCTTTACTACATCCAGCTCTGTCTGTCGCTGCTTGATGGTTCCTTGCAACTTTTTGACTTTTGGGTTGTCCTACAAGTTTTCCCAGGCCTCGACACTTTCTTCCAGTAGCTTTGATGCACTACTCACAAGATCTGAGATATTCATTGCTGAGGCTTGAATATCTCCGTGACGCTATTCCTTGACCTCTGGTGGACTCTTAGGAATGAGGCGAAGCTGAAGCTCTACAATCCGGGCCTCATGTTCTGTTTTTAGCTTCTCTATATGGCTTCAAGACTGTTGTGCATATTCTTTCAACTTGACTATTCTTTTCTATGGTTCTTCTTCAGCCTGCATGTCAAAGTCAAGGAGACTTCGACATGCCTCATCCAATACTCACGCCAGTGTAGCCTACTTGCTTTCTGCTTCCCTCTTTTTCTGTTCAGCTTCTTCCAACTGCTCTACGAGGTTCTCACTCTGTTTCGTGCTATTTTCCAACTACATGTGTGAGTAGTTGTCGCATTCTCGGATCTCGTTCATGATTGCCAACTGACAAAGATGCAGCTCCAGCATAGGCAGCTTGGTGTAGTCTATCTCAACTGTGATACTCATTTGCAATCGAGATGTTGCGTCAGTTATTATGAGGGCTGCACTTGGTACTTTCCCTCTGTTGTTTTTTGCTGGCCATTGCCTCGTATCTGGCTGCATGTCTACTAGGGCACTGGTTGTTGCAGTGCCAGTCGCTGATCTTTCTACTAACGCCTTAAGTTCTTCAATTCGCTGCGCTACGCCAGTGAGTGCATCAAGATGTGTAGCTACAAACTTTGACCATTTGTTGGTTAATACCTCTATAGACTTCATCAGAGCCTAATCAAGCGTTCAATCGTCAAAGCGGGCTCTTCAATGATATTCTTTCCCTTCGACGCCTTAGCTTTCTTTCTTGGCAAAGGCTTCATAACTTCACTTCTGGAGACTTGTGCTTATCTGGGTGATTAGGGTCAGAAATTGTCTTTATTGATTCTTCTTATTCATCATCAGCTCCATCATTGCCACCATGGTCATCTTCGCTCTGCTGTGACTCATCTTGTTCTTCGCTCTCTTCTGGTGGGTCACTCTACGGTGCCTGACTAGGACCTACGTCCACATCTGTCACTAGGGGGACTGGTATGTTGGGCCTTGTTCCTGTGTCCTTCATCCATTCAGCCGACCACTGTTGAACTACTGCGAGGATGTCTTCTTGGGTCACCATGTATGGCAACTTCCAGCATGCATGTTTATCATCTGTGCGGGTCTGGATGAAGACATTGTGCATGTCAGCCTTGAAGTTGGCCACTCCAGTGTACTGAGAAAATAGCTCATTATTGAGTTGCGACGTTTTCAGGATCTCATATGAAATATTCATTACATAAAAGGTGAACACATAGTTCATCATCTGCTCCAAGGCCTTATCCTGCGAGACCTAAAGAGATGCATACCTTGCTACGCCAGGCATCTCCGGAGGCACATCAATAAACAATGTCTCAGTAGGCTCTCTCCATCCTACCAGTAAAATAAGCACTAACAACCATGAGTAATGAAAGGGTCTACCTTTCTCTTGCACATCATGGACATCTTTGAGGAATTCCCTAGCAATGTAATCTACCCATTTGTAACTGTAGCCTTTGGCACAGTTCACAGCAATACTGACAATCAGGGCAGGTACTTCATTCAGTCTACACTTCCACATTAATTTGCATGCTAGGAGCTCTGCAGCGAAGCGAATGTTTTGGTGCCAAATTGTTGAGGTTTGATACCCTCGCTTTCCTTTCGTCAGGATGAAGCAGTCCTTCATGTGCTGCGCCAGCTTCGTATCCTCGTGTTTTTCGACAAACTCAATCCCAGGATCGGGCCCTTCCTTCGGCAAGCCTGTAATCCTATGAATTATTTCTCCATCAATAGCTATTTTCTGGATTCCTATCCATAGGTTCCCATCATGCACCAACGCCAATAGCTGCTTGACCACCACGGTAACCTGCGTGCTGCCACCGAAGTGGGGGACATTTAGCATCTTCAACCAGCCAGCTTGCTACAAGCTAGCATGCCACTGTTTCACTTCCAGTAGCATCGTACTGGCCTCCGGATAATGGACAGAGTGCAAGTATTTCCTAGGTGCAAACTATGGAAATTTCCCACGATCATTCGTATCGTGGTCTGTGTACTTGAGCTGGTCTATTTTTCCTGTCATCATTCTGACCAACTTCACACCTTGTGCCAGCAAAGGGGTGCGTAATGTGAACTTGGTTGTCCGCCAAGGTGGCTGAAATCCTATTTGAATAGGTGGAAGATATGGTGGATGCTGCGATGCAACGTTCTCATCCTCACCGAAGTCTTCAAAACCTTTAGGTGGGAGCTCTGCGGAACTAGCAAGATTCATCTCGGGATCCTCCGGTGTCTTTCCTAATGGCTTGTGCCTTTATTCATTCTTCTTAGAGTGAAATTCTACCTTAAATTTATTTCTGGTTGATCGTGGCTGCATTGGCTGATTCGGCACTTGGGAAGTTTCTTTGTGAGGTGCAGATGCAGGTAGATTTCTCATAAGGTTCTACAAACCCCTCTGTCTGAATTCTCTCAACAATTCCTGGACTTTGCGATTAGCTGACATGGTGTTGTAATCTCCCAGATCACATAAGGTTACCAATAATACATACAAAAATATATAGAAATATACACAGATACAAGAGACAAGAACAGATTAGATGAAAAGATTATATTATTCTCAATAGATCGTACCAAGCCAAGAACTGAACTGAGTTCTTGTGAGGATCAACAGCCTAATATATACAGGTTACAAACAGTTACAAAAATAACTACCTGTCGGTTCGGTGAACCGACACGACTATTAGTTAGTAGACTTAATGACTGTGTTTACTCGGCCGACCGACTCAGTCGGCTGGTCGACTAAGTCGGTCCCTCGACTTAGTCGGCTGATCGACTAAGTCGACTTATGTCGAATTTCTCCTTCTACATCTCCCCCACAAACAAAACATTTCTTCATCCCGAAGAAATAGGGAGGTATAAAAATCGATTTGTCTCCAAAGTTGATTACTGTTGAGGGCTATGCAGTCAGATGGTTGGTCTTTTCTGAACGCAGACTTCAACAATGGCTGGAGCTGTGATGGCCAATTGATGCTGAAAGTCGGTCCAACTCTGTAATGCCTGGATGCCTTGTCGGGTTTGTCTCGTCTGCTGATATACCTGCCCATAGTGAGTTGGCCAATCTCTGAGTACTTCCTCAGTGACAATAGATTCCTCCATATGGTCCTGTAAGACCTTGTATGCCTCTGAGAATGCAGTGTGTTGGGCCAATAGTAGTCGGGCAGTTTCTTCCTTCTATTCTGCTTTAGTCTCTTGGAGGTGTGTCTGAATGGTTGATACCATCCCTTCAAAGATCTGATATGCCCTTTCCGAAGGTCGATCTGTAGCTACTTCGACAGGTCCAGGGACAATGGATTGGGCAAGAGACCTGCATTTGCCGAGAAACTTGACTTATTCAGTCTCCTTGTCCCTGAGTTGTTTCCTTAGTGTGGTCATCCTCCTCTTCGACTCTTTTGCTAGGGTTTTGAGTAGTTGGCCGACCTCTGAGTCGGTCAATGAGCTTGCATCGCGTAAGCTAATCCTTAGTTGAGAGGGTCTATGAAGAGTTTCTGTCGTCTCCATTTCCTATTCTGTTGGTTTGTTTTGAGGACCTGCAGAAGTGGAGGTTGGACTAGAGGTCGAAGGTGCTTGTGTCTGAAGGGTTGGTTCATTGGTCTAGGGTTCTTTTGGTTGAGGAGGTGGTATGTCCACTTCCGGCTGTGAAGATGATGGTGGTTTTGGCTGTGAATCAGGGGGTGGTGGTGGTGGTGGAGATGATGGTGGTGGAGGTGGGGATGGAGGGTTTCCTGATCCTGGTGGTGATGGAGAAGGGGGTTGTGAACTTTGGTCGAAAGACATAAGGTCTTCTTCTGGTGGGAGTTGGTAGTTGGTGAAGGTCTGTTCATGCCCTGATATGTCGCCACCGTCGCGAACGCTTGTAAATACTATTGTTTGCTGGGCATATGTCTTTTTGCTTGCTTTCAGCGGAGTTGTTGTCCGTATTGTTTGTGCCGACTGGAATAGTGCAGGTAGCGTTTGAAAGAAAGATTTGAGTTCAGCGTCCGTGTTGGCCCTGGCCCTGAGTGCCTCCGGGATAACTCTTTCAAATAATTCTAGGGAAACATCGGCCTGCTGCACCAGTGCTTGTTCCTCGACTATGGTGTTCGGGGATGGAGGGGGAGGGGTCGACACAAGGTCGACTATATTTTCGGGTGTCGACTAAGTTTTGGCTTTCTTGGGCCGACCCTCCAGAGCTCCTGCATCAATAAAGCGTTGAAACTGGGTTTCAACAGTTACCTTATTAGCCCGGGCGTCTTCGACAATGTCGAGTGCTGCTGCTGCTAATTCCTCATCATCATCGGTGGAGTCAGCAAGGAAAAGATTACGCTTACCCTTGCCTTGCTGTCTTTTCTGTAGCTTGATCTTCCTTCGGGCGACAACTATCTCTTTTGCCAGCTTTTTGATAATGCTCCGAGACACAGCATATTTAGGGTTGTCTTCCTCGACTTCTCCTGTCGGTACCTGCAGTGGGTCGGTAGCTGCTGGAGTCAGAGGAACTAACTGTTGTACTGTTTGTTGTGCTGGTGGTGGTGTTTGTTGTTGTTGTTGTGTTGACGGGGGGTCCACTACGGGTGCAGTCAGATGCTTCACTGTTAAGTGCACCCAAGTAGTGGTTACAGTCGGAGTGTCCTCCGACACGAAAGTGCTGATGTACAAATTTAGCTCATAATCCTCCTCCTTTTCTTGGTCTGTAAGAGGCTTGACGATAGAGAAGTCGACCTCTGTGGCAGCTGCTGGAATTGGTACCTTTGTGCCTGCCTGTCGACTCAACTCCTGAAATATTTGTTCGACTGTTGGGTAGTAGTCGAGGTCCTTTGCTTTGGGGTCTTGACCTCGCATATACCATACTGACGTATGGTTGAGTTCCAGCTAGATGTGAGACTCGGCTGGTAGTTTTCGTCAGATGATTTGGGGCACCCTCCACCTCGTCGTGTGAACCTTGAGCTGCTGAAACCAGTTTTCGAGGAAGACTTTTCCCTGTGACAATTCATGCAAGGTTCCTTTTTGGGAAAAGGGTTTAAACCTATGCATTTCAAATCTGGTCGGTTCCCGGAAGATTGGACTGCCTTCCGGACAGATATGATACATGACAATCCAAATGATTAAAGATGGAAATTTTATAATACCTCCTGTCTCCTAGCAGCGTTCGCATATAGTTTTAACCATGTCGGCGACATAGTCTCCCCAGTGGTAGATTTTTCCATTGGTGGCGATTGTGTCGACCGCCTCCAGCATCTCTAATTTAAGGTTGCTGCTGCAACCAGCCAAGGTAAGAGTGATGGTAATGATTTTCGCCACAATTTGTGGTGTCCGGGTCGCAATCTGTCCTATCATTAGTCCCTTAGAGTTCTTTCCAGTCGGTGTGCCTGTGAGTTCTTGGACAAGTCATTCCTTAATCCCAATTGGGACAGGGTCGCCTCTGTTCGACAGACCCGTAAGCGCCGAAATAACATCCCCGGTGATGTCAATCGGTTGGTCGAAATAGAATCGGCCATTGTGGTAACGACTGATAATAAATTTGACAGCGGCTTCCTTTGTCCCACCGAAACTGGCCATCAATGGTGCGTTAGGGTACTGGAGAATGGTGCTGTTCCAGACTTTTTCCACGGCCTGTGTCATTTTACTGCCTTCATATGCCCAGTCTTGAATTTCGGCCCAGAGTTTCTGAAAGGGGCCCTCCTGGACTTTTGCATTCTTGATGTGCTTCAGTCTTTGGACTAATGGTGTATCCTCTACCTGGAATTCCTTTGCTTTAGCTGTGGCGCGGGTGAGTTTAGGTGCCATGATATCAGACTGGTCGGACTGGTAATAGGGTTCATGGTTTTTGGTCGACGGGAAATGCGAGTGCTCTGTGTATAAGGGTTGAGGTGAATGAATCTTGGGCGATCCATTATTTATAGGCGTGTGTGTGGTGGAGTGTCGAACTGGTTTTATTAATGGCGGACTTGACAGTCCAACTGCAATACTCGAGTGCGATTTGGGGGATCTGGTTCGGCGCTCGAGGCCATTAATATGTGATGGGACTCTCAAGGTCGACGTTCGGTGTCGGTGGTGAAAATGGTCGGCATGACTGGTCGATGAAGATGGTCGATGGAAGTGATGTCGGTTGTCGGAGGGGTCTGCTACAATCGGTTGAATGAAATGTTTAATTTGTTGTGCTGGCTCGACTAAGTGTTTATCTTCAGGTACAAAGTTGAAGGCTTTAATAAAATTTTCTTTTAGTTCATTCCAGAAAAAGGTTTCACCTTTAGATTCCTCCATCTTATACCATTTGCTAGGTAAGTCATCTAGGGTGGAAGGAAATAAGTGTGGCCAGGCTCTTTCATCCTTATGTCCAAGTCTTCTCCACTCTTTTTCACAAGTTTGGATGTGTTCTTCTGGGTTTTGTCCTTGGGTGAAGATAGGGATCTGTGCTTGTGAGGTTAACTTCCTGCCACCAAACCTTTCAACAAAGTAAGTTGCAGCACTAGTCTAGGTCTGTAGTTTTGTTTGATGGGTGTCCCACCATCTAGCTGCCTGACCTGTGAAGGTTTCTACTAGGCTCTGTAGTCGGCCATGTTCTCCAATGTTTTTAGACACTTGTTCAACATGCATGACTGGGGATTCCCTCTCCTTATACCTAGGTTGTTTCCTAGTGTTTTCGCTGGTCGGTTGTAAGGTAGGGTGTTCTCTTATTTTTCTCTCAAAAATCTTGGGGATAATTGAGACTATAAAGCACTGTCGGGTGGGTTTTTTCTGTACTTTTTGGATAGTCCAGCACCCTCTTGCTTGTGTTTCATAGTTTTCTATCTCCCAGTCATATAGTTCAGCATCTAAATTATAACCAACTGAGTCTTGGTTACCTAAATGAAGTTCCCCATAGATGTTTGGTTCAGTATAGTCATTATTGTTGTGGATTTGGTATAGCTGTCTAACATCGACTTCCTCATCAATAGGTTCTATCCAAGGCTTTCCTTGGGAAGGGTTAATGGGTACAATAACTTTTTGGCCATTTCCTTTTAACTTGATCCTCTCTTTATCTAAGGAGATGGAGGCTTTCATCTTTCGACCCCAAGGTCGACCGACAAGGGATGGGAAGGAGCTAGATCCTTCCTTGGGGTCAATAATTTCAAAATCAACTTTAGTTGATATTCCTTTAATAGTTGTGTCTACATTTTTCCACACCCCAATAGGTTCAATGAGACCTTGGTCGACCAGTTTTAGGTAGATGCCTGACTCATAGAGTCGAGGTTTTCCCATTTGTTCCCATGTATCCCTGGTCATAATATTTACTTGGGACCCAAAATCCAGAACTACTTGTCGTACGTGGTATCCTTCAATTTCTAGGTCGACCAGTGGGTCGACATCGTTTTTGTCTTTTTGATTTAAGCTACAAATGTTCTTAGTTTGTTTCTCAGGACTAGTGTTTTTGATTTGATGCAATAAATTAATGAACTGGCCTACAGATTCGTTTGTTTGAATGAGATGGGTTAATTGTTGGGTCGAGCTAAGTCGACTGTTAATACTGTCTTCTTGCTGTGCAATGTTTTGGAATATGTGTGTGGCTTCTTGATATGTCTGTTGTTCCTTGCTAGGGTCAGGGTATGCATTTGTGTTTTTTATTTTGCTAATCTAAGGGTTATCAGGCCCGGTTTTGGTGCCTTGTCGAGTGACAATGTGCAAGTTCTTAGTAGTTATTACATCATTCTTCTGGACACAAGACAAGACATTAACATTTTTTTTATTGCTGATTTTTTCCAACATGGTAGGACAATCCTCCAAGGAGTGATTTCCTACCCCACAGTGTGTACAAAATTTTAGGTCAGTTCTGTCCTTGTACGGACAGTCTGCGCATCTGTGCCCTTCTTTGTAACAAATAAAGCATTGTGTGCGTCGACGACTCCATATTTCATGATTCCCAATGAATCGACCTGTTCTTCCAAACCCTAGTCATCGATTGTCATGTCGTCGTTCATAGCGTCGGCCGTCATTGCGTTTCCCGTTCTGGTTATTGTTATTGTTTTGCTCTGTGTTCTGTGCTACCGCATTCGTCTAGTAAACGGCCTGATAGTTCTGTCGATTTTTCAGGTTAAGATGGCAGTCGGCCGTGTTGTGATTTGCAGTTTCACAGATAGCACACCAGGAAGCCTTTCCATTCTTCATATTATAAGGACAGTCGGCGGTAGAATG
>LPNX010306132.1:0-87734 GCA_001517045.1 Pseudotsuga menziesii
TTGCGAAAATATGAACAGTCGCATTCGTTAAGATGTTTGCTTCCCCTTTTTCACATTAAAAAACTTGAATGCTTTCATCTTCACCCTCAATCTATGGGGACTAGGTAAAACTTCTGTAACTATTTGGTCCCCATCTAATGCCTGCTTTAAAGGGAGTCTTTTTAAATCTGTAAAGGCAGCTACACCCACCTGAAACCTCAATTGTGAGGCTTGCTTGTCTTTTTATTTCCAAATATTGTTGTCATCATAATTGCCTGGCTTCTCTCCTCACGTGGAACACTTGCATTTCACCAACAGCATAACCAATCATATTATCTTGTTCCTGTAGCAATGATTTTGACAAATACAACTCTGATGGAAGCGTCTTAGGAATAGAGAGTGATGGAATTAATTTCATATGCAGATAGTAGTGAACAAGAGTGGATATCTATGCCTGGGGATGTGTTCTCCTCCTCTACCACAAATTTCCCAAAACCATAACATGTTATTTTCCCCACAGAACAAAATGACTTCAGATCTTTCTCTAAGATGGAAGATGAATGGTATTTAGTCACTACTGGTGTGCCTCCTCCACAAAAGACTTCTCCAAACCAAGTGTGTCTCACTCTAAAACATCAACAAAATGCTTGAAAGATGGTAAGATCTTCCAAGTAAAGAGGAATTAAAGAGGAATTATGATGAAACTTGGGAAGAAATCCTTTAGCAATTCCTAACAACTCATGAATATTTGTTTCTACTACAAGGTGAAGCATAGACTATATGTCTATGAGGAAAAATCCTAGTAATCATATGAATACTTACAGAGTAAAAGTGTTTAAAGATGACAGAAGATGTAAGGAAAATTAGATGACCTAATGGGATATTGTGTATAAACAGACTCGTTGAGCATATTTACAAGTGTGTTGGGAAGCCTAGCAAAGCTTGTTGAAATCTTGAAGAAATAATGTTAAAATAAAAGTGTTATCAAGAGTACCTCTCTAGATTGGCAATGAATTGAGAGTTTAAGGACTATTTGAAATAGACCTTATTCACTTTGCAATAGGGAATCTTCTCATTATCAAAATCATTGTGACATTTTCTAGGAGTGACTATCATAGGACCAAAAAAAGACTGGATTGTGTATAGAGCAGTTTGTAATGGTAGGTATAAGCTAGGAAAATGTAAAGTGTACAAGAATAACAACAATGATGAAGATCGTGAACAAATGAAGCATGAACACAGGGGGGATATGATTAAAATGTCAAAATTCCTGAGCAAAGCTCATAGAAGGAGAAAAGTATGCATCTAGATCTTACGAAAAAATTAGAGTTTAGCTGGAGAAAAGGAAGGATGTGCAAACCCTACATTACTAAAATGTCCCTTTTCAGATGCTCGTGGTGCCATAAAGTAGGACATGTTTGGAGGGTTTACCCTTACCTTGACAAGAAAAAATTCTAGAGATAAAAATTGAAGACAAAGAGCATTTTTATACCCCATGAGGAAGAATCCTTAATAGGAATCTCCAATGAAAACACGGGGAATTCTTGAGAATGTGGGATTGAATGCCTCCCTTAAAATAAAAGTGGAAAGAAAGATTCAATCCTAATTAGTTGAAATAGGAACTCTAAGAAAATCTATCAAAATCTAGGACCAAGATGATGCATAATTGGAGGAACATAGAGCAATGGGGAAAGGTATGGAAATTTTTGCTTCAACCATTAACTCTCAAATTCCTTGGAAAGTTAACATCCTTGATGAAAAAGCATGCCCTAGTTCTAAGTTCTCTTTGGCTTGAGGTATAGGGTACATTAGACTCCCTAAAGGGATATCTAACAAATGAAACCTCAATGAGTTGCATCTCGTTGGGTTCATATATGAAATCCTTCCTCGACAAAGCTTATATTATGCCTACTTGATTATGAAATCCTTCCTTAAACAGTTTAATTTAGCACATGGTACACAAAAGTTTACCAATATGTTGTAAAAAATGCATCAATTCAAAAACCCTACTATCAAAGTCAATACAATTCATTTCACGCCTTCATATATATAATAGAAAAAGGGGGAAATAAAACATGCTGGTCATAAAAGATCGATGGAAATGCATAAGCAGCAACCATATTTAGATTATTACAGGTAGAATTTAATATAGCAGCAGGACCAACAACTACTTGAAAAATATAAACAAGCATAAATAAGGCAATAATACCCTTCAAATATCCATAAATTATCTCATTATACTTAACAATAATATCTACAATGCTATGGGGTATGGAAGTATCTACAAGAACCATTCTCACACAATATGCATAAGTGATCATCATAAACCTTCAAAACGCATAGATAAGTCAATTAGCATAGACCTTCAAAATGCATAGATAAATCAATGAGGAAACCATGTTACCAAATAAATTAGTTAAGGAATTAGTTCTCATACTCTAAATAATCCTAATGCTACCAACTAATTTGTAGTCGAAGGATCCCAGAACATTATGTTAGTCGAGGAAGATGATCAGATAGTGTGTGACTATGAGTGGTTGTGTTTGAGATTAAGAGTGGGTATAATCATGCCAAGGAAATTGAAAACATTATTACAGTCAAGGAGAATAAATGTACTCTGTTTTGCATTGAGATTGAGATTTGAAAAAGGAGCATGATCCAAAATCATGAGGTTTCCAAGAAGATAACTACATCCAAGATCATAAAAACCAAGCTAGGAAATAGCTACAACCAAGGTTTTAACTTTTAAAGTCTCAAATGTTTGCTGCAAAACATGAGACTAAACTTTGTTAGAGATACAACCATGGGTGTTTAATTTTGTTTCAATATCGTATTTCCATTTATGATTGATTTCTACTATCTAGAAGTTGGGAAGTAGGGTCAAATAACCTTTGTTTTAGTATTTGTCCTATAGATTTTTCATTTTTGTTTCATGTTTATCATTTCCATCCTTAATCCTGTCAGCAAGGAATCATCAACCTAGATAATTCAAAAAAACAATTAGGTTGGCTTTGTTAGCCGAGATTAGAGGGGAACGTGTTAGGAGTCACAAGAACAGTGTTTATCAGTTGGAAAGTTGAACTAGAGACAGTGAACGTTGGCCAAGAAATAGAGTTCTCCATATAAAATACATGTTGAGCACCTTTTTTTGATGTAAAGCGTAGGTTCAACCCAAGTTCAGTGATGCACAATATGTGCATCAAGCATTAAAGATAACACTAAAAGGAAACTAGTTTTCATCCTCTTTTAAAGAGAAGGTTTTTCCTCCAACATATGCTCATGGTGTTTTTAGTATTTTTGTTGGCGAAGCACGACATACCTGGGATGCAATATTACTATCGATGCAACATTTGGGATATAAGCTCCAATTGTGATGCTTCTTTCTCCCACTATCGAAAATCCCCATATCGTCCACCTTTATTTCCTTCCTTCCATATATAAACATTTTGCGGGTCAAGGAAACACATTCTGGTTCAAAACATTCTGCATAAAGACATGGTTATCTATAATCTGGAATTAGGAGTGGGACAAGTGCTAGTGATAAATACTAAATAGAAACCCTTGATGCAGGTTTCCAAAAAATTAAAAATATGTACATATAAAACAAACCCTATAACATCAATCAATCCACCGATAGCCAGCATAATTAGTAATCTACATTGGATAATAAGGAAGAATTTATGCACAAGGTGCACAAATAATGCAAATAAATAAATCAGGGTTTTTACCACAAACTTTAAGCCATGAAAAACCTGGAAGCAAAGAGCAAAAGAACATTATAAGGAACTTACTCTGCAGGAGAAGACATTTTGTTGCGAGTCTGTTATGTTGCTTCTCATCGCGAAGATGGATCCCGATCAAAGAATTGTCTGGGTAAACTCAAGTCAACAATATTTTAGTAGACAGTGATGTGGGGTAGCGAATCGCGATGCTTCTTAAAAATATGAACAACGGAGAACCTGATGGGAAATGGGAAAATCACACAACCTTTCTTCCGAGTCCCTGCCTAAAGGCTGAACGGAAATAATAGCCACAATGATTATGAAGTTGAGGCAGTAGGCCACATTGGGGAATCAGTTGAAATTGAGACTAAAACATTGCCATGGTTAAGAGAAACCTAACCTAAGCCAATATATTCCGACAAACACATTCTCGATATACCCACACCCAAATTTTCCATACATATGAAGGAGCGCACTTCCCACAAATATATCTGAATCCGATCCACTTTAATGATTTGGGTATGTATCTGCTTACCTTCTTCAATGTATGCTATTCATGTACACGCACTACCAACTGAGGAGAAAACAAATGGGGTTGGATCCAATTCTCCAACTTATGTTTGGTGGCCAACTAACTGCAAACTGAGGCGAAAACAAATGGGGTTGGCTTCAATTCTCCTACTTTTGTTTGGTGAAAGAGATGGAAGGATTGATGTCATGTCCAAGCTATGAATATGTTGCAATTGTTGAATTCCATACAACTTCAATGCGCATATGCATATTTTCGAATAGAAATTGCTTAGATCCTATATCCATTAAAGCCACGCTATAGAAATAGAGAGTATGTCGGCTTATGCATATTTTCGAATACCATTCTCTTAGATCCTATATCCACTAAATCCAGGCTGTAGAAACAGAGAGTATGCGGGCTTCATGGTCATTATGGTTTTGTGTATATTGGATTGTCCATTTGTGTATATGGAATGTGTAATGTTTGTTATGTTTTTGTTTTTTAATTATAATTTTTTATTATTTTGTTTTATATTATTTATATATAATATATACTTATGTTTAACATAAGTTATATGTTATATATATTGTTTTTAAGTTATATATTATAATATTCAATATAATATATAATACAAATACATTATAATATAAAGAGTATTAAGAGAAATAATCTTTTTTTTTTATTTTACTTATAAAAAAGATTAGAGACTAGATAAATGGTATATTTTTTTATTTAAATAGGGGAATAAGGAACTTAGATAAGACAAAAGGATCTCTATGGAGAAGACTTTTTTAAGGGTAAGGTAATGGGGTTTGGAATTTAAAGGTATTTTATTTCTTTTATGTGAATGAAAATGAGAAGGGGTGAGGACTTTAGATAGAAAAAGGTTTAAAATCTAGGATAGGGGAACCGCTCATAATTTTTTAATAAATAAGGGATATTGGTTTCTTTTGCTATAATACTTAGGGGGATACTTTTCAACTTTCAAAGCATAGATGTAATGAGAAGACTATCAAATGGACGCATCATACAAATTAATAAAGGACACAAAAATAAAAATAAAAATAGTTTTCATGCGCCTTTTACCTACCTAAGCTTCAATTGAGTGTCGAAAGGGGAAAATGATGACAATTTTGGCCAAATTAAATATGAACATGTTAAGTGTGATAACTTGAACACAGTGGTATAAAATTCAAGACATGATGATTCTTTTAATGAGAAATGACCAATCTTTGAGACACAACACTAACTATACTATCATGACGATATTGTAAAAGAAACGACTTAGAAAATATGTTAAAGGGGTCATACGTGCTAAGGTTTAGTGGGTTTTTTTATATGCTAAGGTCATGTCAAATTAACATATAGTTGGGTTGTTTTAATCCAATTTTGTTAATATAGGGATGTGTAAATATATATTTTATATATGTTATAATTTAGTAAAATGTACAAATTCATTGTCAAATTTGTAATTTTTTCATTGCCGGAGTGACAACTAAAAATGACCAAATAAATGACCAATTGTTATGTGGTCATTTTTCGTCTAGATATCCTATGACCAAATTTGGTCATTTATCTTGGTCGTTTTTAGTTGGTTTTTATCCTGTGACCAAAAGTGGTCATTTATCTTGGTCTTTTTCAGTTAGCTCACTTAAATTTATCAATTTTGGTCATTTATCCCTTGAAAAAAACTGTGGTGACCAAATTTTTTTGTCTCCTGGTCACTAATCTCTCATTTTCCACTAGTGATGGGATGTTGTAAAGATCATGGAACTTCCTATTGCAACTTAAATAACCTATAATTCCTGAGTATCAATTTTGATGCTTACATTGTATGTCCCAGCAAATGGACTCCAAGTGTTCTAAACGAAGGCTGAAAATTCCTGCAGATATTTAAACTCGAACTCTACCAAACCCTCATTCCCATGAAGAGTGTACCTGCTCCGATGCCATTGATCAAGATCTTGGGGGCTAAGACCCAGAAGGATTGGATGATGAGAGAGAAGGAGAAGAGATAACATAATGGACCAACTATGATAAAGACACATCAACAAGATCTAGGATGTCAATATCCTAGAAAGAGAAACATTAAATATGTCACATGGAGGGGTGATGCTCAAAGAGGGTTCTTTGAGACTCACCTCTCAAACCATACTAAGAAAAACACTCAAGAACCAGTAACCCAATAACTCAATAGAATAAAAGAAGTGTAGGATGCAAAAAATCCTTGAATGCTTTATTGAGAAGGAATATATTCTTTTTATAACATTATTACAATGTTCCTTGGGGCCATACCATGGGTTGTGAAATACCATGGACGAAAGAGGTATAATGTTCCTTAAAGCCATACCATGGAATAAAAACATGGTTTTTCAAATACCATGGATGGGAGAGGGTGGCCTCTCCATTTAAAGCTTTTATGTCTTACACATCGGAATTTATACCATATTCCCCCTAAAATTCAGATCACTTTCCCTTGCAAACTTAGACATAAGCACTGGTACTTTAGAAATGGAAATTCATAATTATTATTTCATTAATTAAAAGGTTTAACAATTATCCATTTTAGGATGTCTAAGGCACGATTTTAGTCTAAACTTTAGTGTGATTAATGTCTTAAGTGGACATCGACATCTTAAACAATTAAAAGATGCCAATATTTATTCTAAAATAATACTTTATCAAAGAGCCCCCCAAAAGTGGATAATTATTTTGTTGATTATTTCAAACATGGGAATTTTCGGGTTAAATTATATTAGTTATATATATGGAAAGATAAGCTATTAGGGAGTAATGTCATCCTATCTTATTGCATGCCCTCTAATTATAATTGTCCGATATATTCTACAAAGCGTGACTCCACGCCTATATTGAGGCTCCACATCTTTGTTGAGACACCACGTCTCTATTGAAAACTCACTACTTATGAGAAAACACCCATATGTTGGATGCTTGGGAAGTATTCTACCTATACCTTACACAAGTATTCACTCATGCATATCAAATACATGAAAGTATAATATAAATGAATCAATTTCAAGTGACATGTTACCCTCAACAAGTCAGTAGTTTTCAACTAGACTTCGTACTCCCTCAATGTTTAGTCAGAAAAATACATAAGTATTGGATGATAAAATATAATTTTGAATGAAATACTAATTATTTCATTAATCCTTCACAACATTTGGTTTCAGATTCCACAACCTTCCTTTTATTTAGTCAACTCTTCCTAGGATCCCTACAGATCCTAGTGTCCTGTCATAATTCATACTTGCTTTCCTTTATTAGTAATAATTGATCATCAGATGATAAAATTATATCATCTAGGAATCCAAGTTATCATTCATTAATCCATCTTATTAAGTAATCATGTCATCATTATGCTACACAACTACCTACTCAATAACCAAGAATACATGAAAACATTCTTATATAACATTCCACATGTCATAAGTACAAATATTCACCCTATCTATAATGATAAAACAATAATGGCATTAACACATTCTAGATTTAATCTTCTTATCTATGCCAAATAAAATTTTGTAAGGAGGGGCATTACATAGGATCCCATTACCACCAACAATTGTTCTTTTGGAAGGCCCACTTACATTTGAGAGGAAGTGTGTTATGTCTTTAGGGAATTTACATTATCTTTTCAATATCATGTAACTCATAATTAAAATGAACCTACATTAGGGATCACTTTATCTAAACTGAAATAGAATGTATCACTCACTTTGTACCATTTTAAATCTATTTTGGTTGACATATTTTTTAATTTGTTCTATTGTGCTTATTCCCAACATCAATCTCATTTTCTACACAAGACTTCCACCATTGAGCAAAAATACCAACCAAGGAAGACTTGTAGACTGCGAGGCCTTTCCTCTCTCTAGAGGGGTGCTTTCTCACTCTCTCCTCATGGTTCATCATGGAGATACTCTAGTTGGGGTCATTCCCAAGAAACATTGATATGATCTTTTGGAGGAGGTCACTCCTTGCTTGATTCATTTTCTCCCCTTTGAGAGAATTTAGATAATTTTTCTTCATCCTGTCATGGAAGAGGCATTCCTTTATTTCCACCCCTTAGTATAAATTCTCCCCCTTCTTATCCCTCTTGAATGGGAAGCCAGACATCATCCTATTCTTCACATTAGAGGTAGAGATCACCGCCACATACTCCCCATTCTCCTGCTCGGGGAAACAATACAGAAAGTATGATGGAAACACCTAATACCAACTTACCCTTCATGGATAGCGTGAATCTCTATGATCTATCCAAAATTATTAACGACCCTATAGAAGATGATCCAACATGGATATATATGCCCAATAATCTCCCCTCAAACATCCCTCAATTGGAATGGAAAGAAGGAGTCGATCTTGCAAAGCATGTCATGTCTTTCTACTTATGGTGTTCTTCCAATAGCATAATGCATAACTCGGCGAGGTTTTTCCTCTCCTATTGAACCCTTACATGGAGAGATACAAAATGGTACATTAGTTTACTAAGGGAGTCCTATATGCCACCTTGGGATAGTATCCGTGTCATTTCTCACCTACTCTCATCTTCACATACACCACAATCTCAACCTCATATTATCACAAAAAAATGATAGAATACCTCTACCCACATAGAAGAATACATCCATGAGTGGTTTAGATGGCATACGTTGTAAAAAATAGACATACAACCTCATTTCCCCAAACCAAGGAATAGGTCATCCTAAAGGACCAACACTTTGACCCCATTTACACATAATCAAGTTACTTATACACCATGCTACTGGATTCTCCTTAGCATAGATCTTTGGATATTCCCCATGCAAGGTCATCACATTTAGCAGATGGGATTATTGGGTCCATTTCCCAACAGGGAAAATTTCTCCCTCAACCAACTTCTAAGCCACCCAATATTGCAATGAAGTACCCACCCATCCCTTCTATGTGACGACCCCATACTAGTATACCAAATCCTCAGTTTGGATAGCTACAATATGGACTCTACATTCATACCTACCCCAATGTAATCTAAGCAATATCAATACCTCCACCAAAAATGGCACAACCAACTCCAACATCCACGTCATATGGAGTGCAAAATACATATACCCCACCATACGTGTATAATCCTTATTACATGTTTTAGTGTCCTCTTGGTTCTCCCCCCATGCCACACATGGGGGTCAATTTAATCCAACCTTCATTTGCAAAACAATCTCAATAGCTTGAGCAGGTGAACATTTCTAACCCTTATAATCCTCAAAACAAACGGAAGAAGAAAGGTAAGAACAAATAGAACCAGTAGTCAGGGCACGGGGGAAATCCCCCTTCCCAGTATAATCAAAACCAGGGTAACCAAGATGCATGGACCAATGATCCCCCCAAAACAAGGAAACAATGCTAATATGAGGAAAAATTATTCCTACTCAATCTGTGGAGAGTATGGTAACTATACTCACCATTTTCCACTCATCCCCAACTTCTTTACAATATGTGGAAGAAAATAAAAATAAAACAACAAATAGCCCTTAGGAACCTAAATCACCATATCCATATGAATTTGTCTTACGACAACCCTTTTCCAACCAATGGGTGGCCACCCAATAGTTGGACCCTCACCCCTCACACGATGTCTCCTTTCAAAAATTTTACATGAACATAGTATATGTCAACCTTCAAACTCAAGCCAAGGGATATGGTGGGAATGAACCCCTACAAGGGGAGGATGTAGCTATTCCATTATGAGGCCCTTTTCAAATACTATTCCCAAGTGGTGAACAAATATTGAGGATCCCAAACTTGTCACTTATGAATACCCCCCATAACCCTCACATGAAATTCACACACAACAATAGTATGGTGGATAACTTGGATCAATACCTAGCTTCCATGTATGCTTTAGAATTTATCTAGTCATGCCCAACAAAAAGGAAGGCATTACTTAATGAACTTGGTGTTGTTATCCCTTCATATTCATGTCCTATGAGTTTTGATTGTGATAAGGAGAATCACGACTACCCTCCTCAGTCACATTCAAACTTCCAATTACAACTAAAAACATTATGCTGCATCAATGCATTATCGATGAAGGTGCATCCACATGTGTAATTCCATCTAATGCATGGAAATGGTTGGTCTCACTCGAGTTATCTCTCTCATATTTAACACACCACACATACGATGGGATACCATTAAAACCAAGAGGATTATACCAAAATATTCCCATCGATATAGGGGGGAAATGCTAATGATCGATATTGAATTAGTTGATGCACAACTAAAGGAAAATATCATTTTGGGTCGTAGTTATATGTACACCATGAAGGTGGTTTCCTATTAGGTAGTGTGCATCATGATGTTTCCCTACAATGGGAAAATAGTTACCCTTAACCAACTCAATTACTATGACCCTCATTTCTACACGAATCCTGAAAATTTCCTACCCACTATAAGAGAGGTGAATCAACCCCCATATGTTGATATATGGATGGGAGTGTACAAATATTATAAGTTGTTAGATGCATGCATAGGTCCTCGACCTAAAATCCCCACAACAATAAATGACTTTATGTGCACTATTTTCACCTCTAAAAATGCATCCCCAAACCCATTGGCATCATCACCAACCCCTCCAACTAATCAGCGATTGAATTGGCAGTAATTCCATCAGTACCTCCCATTTTTTAGATACCATTCTTATCCCCCCCCCCCCTCCCGCAAGAGTGCATGACATTCCAGTCATGGATTAGCTAACTCTACCTTGGCTTACATTGGGAATACTTATGTCGTACCTTATTCCACCCTACCCAGACATGACCTCAAAACTAGTGGCCCACTATAATTTTGTACCAGTTAGTATAGTTAAACCATTTGGACCACATGTCAAGTGAATAATACATGTTACCACACCCCCACCGACTATCATTAAACCCAACAATGGGGGCATAAGGAAACGCAATTTGAAATCCCCCAAAGTTACTAACCCTATTTGCGAACCACCATCGATGGTTGTTAATTGAAAATAAGTGGATGTAACTCAACCTAGGTTGAAATCCCCAATCATAATAGAAACTCCCACAATGAGGGTCACCCTTCGTATACATGAAACAAGGTCATGTGACCAACCTATGCCCCTCCTCGGTGGAACTAAGGAATTTGGTTGATACCCATGTTAGTGTGATGAAATAAACCCATACTATAGTAGGGGCACACCTTGAACCTCGTCTTGTACCAGTCACATGAGTCTGATTTGCTTTTAGTTTGGGCACTATACACACCATTTCGATGACCTCCCTCGATCTTGGGATGCCTTGGCAACCATCCACCTCACCTGCCCTTTTGTTTAGAGTCCTTCACCTCAAGAGAATTAAATGGATTCCAAGAATGTTTTCACTACATCAGTTGCAACACCAGTTACGCCCACTTCATACATGATCTTCTCAAAGATACCTACTACCGATACACCTACACCGCCAGTACCACAACCTACAAATATGGAGCCAAAACAACAAAATAATGGATGTGCATCCCATGGGAACCATACTCATACAATCACTAACCATATTAGTACAATCATATCGAATCATTCTACCTCACCATCAACTTCAACACATGAGGCTATATGTGCCAGTATCCCATGCCCATGTCGATGGTGTTGGTACTTCCAACTATTCATTCAAGTGTCCAATCGTATGTGTCAAACAAGAAGTATTCCTTGAGAATATGCATCTATAGGATCAAATTACTCACCTTATGGTATTCCCACAAAGATTACCCACAGAGGAAATCATTCCTCCTTTAGTGGATACCATCAACAAGGTATTCTCCCTGGTCGGTCTACTCACTAATGATTGTTCATCATCCTCAAACAAAGACTAGGATCCACCATATCCCTTATAGGTTTACTAAACACCAAGGGATATCCCTTTAAATGTTGGATTCCTATCAATACACACAAGCATACTTCCATTTTTACATAACTCGTGATTCAAACATAGGGAAACCCCATCATTAGAAGGGCGGAACTCTATTTCACCTTTACGTCATACATTCACCCATTAAAAAGAACAATGTAGCATTTTATTGATTGGTATTGTTTTATCCATTTGGTTGAAATAAGAGCACCCTTTGTTTGAAATAAAGATGGTCTCCTACTCAAATAACTACATCGACTTTATAGATGGCACAAGTCATTGGTCAAATAATCTTACATCAACTACTTATGCCATATATACGGCATCCCAAACTTTATACCAAACTAGAGGAGTTTGTCTGGGGAGACTCACAAATAACCAAGAAGAGTATGATCCAATTATTGGAATTTTAAGTGATTCCATCCATCTTGTCATATGTCATTTACATGTGTACCTAGACTATTCCCAACTCATTGTCTCCCAACTCAAAAATGTATTTTGTGTTCTCAGCCTACTCCTCTTTTGCAATAACAACAATTTAATTTAATATTCATCCAATATTATTACATATCTATTCATTTTGAATATGAGTACCATACATTGTTTCTACATAGCAGGAGGTTAATTTAACCATTTCCATTGGTTTGTCCAAAATCTAGCAAATCTAGCTTCTCCCTCTCAACATCTAAGATGTCATAATCATAAATTTGAGTCCTCCATCATAGATACCCATACTCCTCTATATCTAAGACACATATCAATATAATTGAAATAAATACATTATCTTTAGGATTCTTTACATTTCTCCAAATAGAATTAGGTTTTTTATTATGTCTTCTTCCTAAGAAACATAAGAACCTCCTGATTTGCTCTCTTTCAGGATCAACCATCTGATTGAATCCATGTCATTCTCTTGTTGTAGGTCAGGGCATATGTTTTTCCATACAATAAAAATTATTCACATGGTTAATAACATTAGATAACCAAGAAACGTTCTTACATAAAAAAATTCTACATATTTCCAATGGTTCACACAATTATGTACATAGAGTAAATCAATGTTTTGACATAACCCCATACATATCTTATGTGATGTTTTGAAACCCTAAATCAGTTCTATATTCACAACTCATGAAGCAAGCATGCAACCTTCTATCTCATGTCTTATGAAGTAAATTTTCAGCTTTATATCAGTCCTATATAAGTATATATCATTCTTGCATAAGTCTCACATCAGTTTTATATTATATCACATACGACATACTCATGAGATCAACAATATGCTAATAAAATATAAACAATAATGTATATGTTCAACACAATTCCAAAGTCCAGGAATACAAATCTCAATATAATAGTCATTAGTCATAAAATATATTAAAAAACACTTAGATCTCTTTAATAACGACATACAACAATCAAAATATAAATTACTTATATTTTATTAATTTGTGTCGGCTCCCTCTTGATATTTGCACCCTTCCAGAGAATACTAGAGTCCTTCTTTAGTCACTTGAATGCAAGAGATTCTTTGTAGTGAAAGTATTTATCCATTTCTTGATTCTTGCCGTGAAGAAATTTCTCTCCTCTTTAGGGTACACAACCTTTCTTTGGATGCACCCATTTTCTTGAATTGAGGCCTCCTTGAAAATATTGGTGAGTGTATCAAAAGACTCTATTGCAGTCTTCAACACAATGATCATGAACATGAGATTGTCCTTAACCAAATAAGAAATTATATGCTTGGTCTTTTATTGATTCTTCTTGAAGTTGATTCACCCTTCATTAGTAGTAGTCTCCTTTACCATTGTGGATACACAACCATCAAGGTTATGCTCTTCAAGAACATTCAACACCCTTTTCTTGCATGCATTGAAGTTAGAAGTACCTTCAAAGAGGTACTTTGGTCGAACAAAGAATGATGTCATGGATACAATTTTCTTCTCACCTCTTCAAGATCTACATATTATATATGAAAAACCCAACAATTATTTGAGTATGATAGATATATTTGGAGAGAGTGGTTTACAACACATAATCAGATTGCCTAATAAGAGATATATTCGGGTGAAATCATGAATCTAGGTGTCTATTTGTTTTTGTTTTTTTTGTTTTTTTTTTTGAGGGGGGGACGGGGGGCATGAGAAAAATAGTGTTGTTTTTGCAATTTTCTCAACTTAAAGAAAATAAAAATTAGATTTGTTTTTAGAATTTCATTTTGTAGTAAAAACAAAAGTTGTAGAGAATTGTGTTAGCTTTCTATCAATTATTTTTGAGATTTTTTTATTGCCATTTGATATGTCATTTTTGCAAGTGTTTGATAGTATGTTGTTAATTAATGAAATTCTAATAAATAGTCATGTTTTTAGACTATAATTGATTCATTATTCAAGTATTGTTCATTAAAAACAAAATATGTTATGATGATCTATACAGATTGTACTAATATCTGGCTATATGTTTATATCCAACAACCACATACAATAATTATTAGATTTTTTTGAAGTGGACCAATATGAAAAACTAGCATAAAACTGACATGTTTATTTTGACACAACATCTTCCTTGATTTCCAATTCAAAACAAAAAAATGGAAAGTATCATTTTGAAGACAACGCGTCAAGGTTTTATACCATGAGATTTCCAAAAAATTTCATCATGTCTTTATGAAGTTATTGAATTTTCATTTCACTGAACTCTATTAAATTTTGAAGCAATCCACACACCTTCTAAGAAAAATAATAAATAAAATTAGTGTATCACACCAAAGTCAACAAAATTCGCATCTATAGAATGTAGATTGAATTATGCAACTAATGGTATTATTTGTCAAGAGAAATTCTAAGTATTTCATATGATTCAATCTCTCTGAAATTGGAAGAAGACACATAAATGTGATGGAATACCATTTCTGAATATTTACAGGTTTCGGCCAAACAAATATTTAGGCCAAAATGTATTTTACTTCAACCGAAAGTTAGTTTTAACGGACGGAAAAGAGTTTGACCGAACTAATAGTTCGGCCGAAAAACCTTTATTTTTTATTTTTTTTGTAGGCCAAAAAAAAATTGAAGTTCCTTTTTGAAAAACTGTTTAGATTCATATTTATAATAATGATGTTAACACGTATTTTTTCATTTTTTAAAAGAATACCATTTTACACATTTACAAACAATGGGTTAATTTTTCTGGTAAGTATTCTTAAAACTTATCTTCTAATATGGAGGCTCTTTTTATTTGATAGTAAAGATTATTTTGGAAAATTTATGGTAAAATGTTCTTAGAAACTATCTTTTGAGATGGAGGATCTTTTTCTTTGATAGTAAATATTCTTTTGGAAAATTTGTTATGGTAAAAATTTCTCAAAAACTATTTTATGAGATGGAGGCTCTTTTTCTATGATAGTAAAGATTATTTTTGGGAAATTTTTTTATGGTAAAATGTTCTTAGATTTTTTATGCTAAAATGTTCTTAGATATTATCTTCTATATGGAGGCTATTTTTCCTTGATAATGAATATTTTTTCGAGAAACTGTATATCACCTCAGCATTAGAGAAGATAGATCCAATGTAACCTTGCAAAAATAGCTATATGCAAGTGTATGGAACTTTTCATATTCCTAAAATATTAATAACAAGCAAAAAATCCCAACATGCATAAGGTAATGTAGAGGAGGCTATGTAAACACATCGAGAGCACCACATAATGCATTCACAAGGAGAAACTAACTATAACTCCCTCCATGCTAACATTATCAAACTTCCTTTCCTCAATTATTTTTAACTGAATATTCACTATCTTGAACTAAAAGTGAACTAACTTGGACTGAATGTTAACTAACTTTAACAAAATGTTAATTGTCTTGAACTAAATGTTAACTTTACTTGAACTGTCGGTTAACTGAATTGAACTGAATGTTAACAGAATGTGAATTGAACTCAATCTTTAATTGACTTCTGATCACTTAGTTAATAGGATAACTTAAGTGTCATCTAGCGCTTCACTTTTAGTGCCATCCATGAACAATTTCTATTATTAAGTTTTGCATGGATCTCTTTAGTTAACTAAAACATGTTAATTTATGAACATTAAGCTCTTCTTTACTTAACTAATTACTTTCATTAATAGTTCAATCGATGCTTTGACTCCGAAATTGATTGAGGCATTCATATTTTATTCAATCTTTATAACTTGAGTTCACTTAGACATTTGCATGGGAAATTTGAATTCTCTTTCTCTATGCTTTCTCTCATTTTCATTAAATAATTAATGAATGGCCCATATGTGCATTATTTATCCATATTATCATATCATACTCAGAATAATTATTCCATACATACTAATGATCATACAAATTACCCCGGGAAATATAGTCATATGCTAAAGTAATTCACTCTAAGGGTCGCTAAGAACTAAATGAGACTTATAGAACTCAATGACCATGACTAGCAATATATCACATAGCATAACCACCTCAACAAATGGAGTTCCACAGTCTTGATACAACACAAAAACGTCTCTACAATTGGAGATCCATTCTCATAGGGTACCTTCTATGAGATTACTTGACTTGATATTACTCACAAATCTAATCTTCATATTACTCACAAGACTCAGCTTGATATTACTCAAAATTATGGAGAACTTTATACTCACAACGAGAACTGTAGCCCCCAAAATCTATTTGTTTGTGTCAAAAACACTTAAACCAACCTTCAAATATAAAAGTGATGCTATCAATAGCACACTTTTTTGTTTCAACGTTAAAAATACAACCATGGCCTTAAAAACCCATTTTGTTGTCAACCATAGCCTTAAATCAAACATTGAATAGAAAAACAATGTTACTTTTAGCATGTTGGTTTTTTCAAAGGCCATAATCTTAACTTGTTTGAAAGCACGAACTTAACAATTACTATCATTGATAAAAATATCTTACAATCAACCTCTAAACAAAAATGTCGTGCTAATATTGCAATATTTTTGAAACCACGGCCTTGAAAAAAAGCGCCTCCGCACTTCATGGCCATGTCTCCCCCTCATTTTTTACATTCTTTTATAAAGTTTTTATATATTATAAATTTTAATTATAAAGAGATTAATATTTAAAATAAAGATTTTTTTACTAATAAACATGATTTATTTTACTCAAAATATGAAATTCATATTAAAAACATTATTTTTTTTATAAAAAATAATATAATTGTTCTATTAAAAGAGATGAAAATTTATAAATTAAAAAAAACATATTAACAAAATTTTAAAAAAAATCAAATAAAAATTAAAAACATTGAAAAAATTAATATCAATATCATATGATGTAACGATCTTAACCAATACCAAATATATCATGCATCTTGACTTCAAAAAAGACTTGTTGGAATTATATAGAGAGATTTCGTGTAATTTATGTGAATATGAAAGATCAGCACCGACCAACTGGTTGTGGGTCACAACTGCTGGAAGAGAGGAAGAGAGTGTATATTCTATTCCCCAATGTTAATATTTATATCTCTGCATTCCATCTCATGATTATATATAATGATTCATTCTGGTGTTCTCAACTGGTATTACTACATATTTTTTATGGCTAATAGTGATGAATCAAAAGTATCGGCATTGGCTGAATCAGCCGAAACTGGTGAGAAATCAGCATTGGAAACCATGAGCAACGACGAAGTTTCTGCACATGCAAACAACGCTGCAGACACATCAAATAATAATCTTGATTCAACTACGCAATCATTGATGATCCAAGCATCGAAGCATCTGAAAAAACCGAGAGTTTCCCAACCAAGTTCACCAATGTCAAACATGATATTCATCTATGAAAAACTCTTTCATTTCTCCATCAATGGGAACGATCAACTTTTGTTTTAATGTTGCGTAAACATGGCCATCAATTTCATTGCATCCACAAAACCCTACGTGCTCTTTTAAGAAAAAGCATATGTTAAAAATATCCGCATTAAACCGTCTTAGACCTATAACTATCCAGATTGATTTGAAAGTCAGATGCCACCCTTAATTTAATAAGTAGTATATGATAACCTCTGGATGATGGGAGGATTAAGGTGAATCATGGATAGTTTATTGATTGAATTACAAGTTAATTGTGTTGTTTTTTAATCATTTTGGATGACGAAACTCATGCATTTGTTTCTAAATCTATGTCTATGCAGGAATCAGACCCAGACTCCGAGTACACGAATATTCCCTAGCCCTACCTCTCTCTATCAGTTCCCTATACTTCCCTCTCTACATTCTTGCATGGTTTAGCAAATTTTTAGTAAAAAATGCTTTATGTTTTCCAGTAAAACCCTAGGACGTAAAGAACTGGAGGTGAACCCTAACTCTGTGAATGATGACCTAGTAGATGGCCCTGAAGTGCAGGAACTTAAAGAATTGGAGGTGAGCACTAATGCTGTAAATGAGGACATACCAAGTGATTCCTTCATGGCCCTTAAAAATTCCATGAAAGAGCCCTTGCATGTGATCAATAGTGCTATAGAGCAAGAAAACCTAGTAGATGTAGTTGAACATATTGAGGACAATAATGCTGTAAATGAGGACATACCAAGTGATTCCTTCATGGCCCTTAAAAATTCCATGAAAGAGCCCTTGCATGTGATCAATAGTGCTATAGAGCAAGAAAACCTAGTAGATGTAGTTGAACATATTGAGGACAATGATAAGGCCGTTGAACATCCCATGGAACAAGATGACCTAGCAACTATAGATCACAAGACCAATGAAAGTGGTAAATCTATTGAAGCAGCAAAGAAGAATATCAACGAAGCTCTTAGCATTCAAGTGGGTATAGTGGAGGATTATGTTGGAAAATATACGAAGGCCATCAAATCTCAAGTGCATAGTAGACCTGAGGATTCAGTTGGAGAAGGTATGAGAGCCTTTAAATATTATATGAATGGACTAGAGGATGAGGCAAGATCATTTAAATTTCAAGCGAGTACAATGAAGGATTAAGTTCTAGAAGCTACAACCGTCATATAGATCTAGGGTAGAGGCATTGAAAATTAAATTAAACCTACAACGACGTATAGATCTAGGGTAGAGCCACACGGGGGCTTTTGTGGGTACCCATTGGGAAACGAATCAATGCCTAGCATCGAGTTGTTGCTCGATGGGAGCCACCGAGGGGAGGGGATGAGTAGGAAGTGGGTGGGTGACGGGGTCAGGGTGTGTGGGGTGGGTGCGAAGTGGTAGAGGGGGACAAGGGATGGTGGAGGGGATAGCATATGGTGCAGGGGGACGAGAGGGGGCATGTTAATTCCCATTAATGTTGTAAGATCAATATCAATAGTGATGATCATAGGGTGTTAATTCCCAATAATGATGTGAGATCAATATCATCATTGAGAATAACATGTTTCCCCCATGGTTTTGTGCACCACCGCAACCCCTTTTATAATTTAACACCCATGATGTCTAACTACCACATATTCGAGGAATTTGATCTAGCTCGAAAAGTTCAACCATAGTTCATAATTTCATAGTTGTGCATTTACTCCCCCACTTTCAATAGGTGATGCCATCATATTCCTTAGCAGATGTTATGATAAAGATTCACAGTTGTTCACTCATACCCCCATGATCCATCTACAATATCCCTTATATCATCACCCTTACAAATACAACAATGGGACCCCCACCCTCTAAATAAGCCAATTCTATTCAATTATTCCCTTAGGAACAATCTACATGGAATTGATTCATGGGGAATCCATATTCATATTTACAAGAAGCTTTACATCATCATGGTAAAATTTCCCCAACCTACTCAAAACCTATGGAAGTCTAACCATGATCAAATTGATCCTCGAATTAGAAAAAACTACAAGAATCCCACCCATCATCAAATTGGCCCCCTGACACATTCAAAATCGTGGGGGATACACAAATCATTCTTTATGTACAAACACTTTCACACTCCACAAAAAACCATGGGAACCCTTTATTCTTTTGGTAGTAACCCCTCGTTCCATTTGATCAATGTAGGTGAGTAACGAGTCTCAATATTCCCAACATTTGTATTTCTATCCATCACCATTACCCTTAGTATCATGTATCCAACAAATCCCTTCATGTGTAGTTCATCTCACTTGGTTACATATCGTACCTCTATTTGGAATAATGTTGCAATAATATAATAAACTCATATTCTATTAAAATGAATGAAACAAAATAGACTATATAAAAATAAAAGTAGTTAGAATGGTGGTAGTTATATCTATGAGAAGAGATGCGGAAAATACACTCATTCGTGAGAAGCTAAATACAAAAAGAGGCCAAAAGGGCCTATTTATCTTAAGCATGAGGTAAAGAACCCTAAACATCCAAAAACCTAACCCACGGAGATGAATCATCATAAGTTTTGCAGCCCCAAGGTGGTTAATTGAATACTCAACTTCTTGCGAGGTCATAACTTTTTCATATGATCTCGATTTGGGGCATTTAGTAGACCATTATAAATATCTATCTGAGGAAGAAAATAGTAGATAAGGTATATATGAGATCTTTTGGTTATTTTCTAGGACGTTACAGACCTAAACAAACATCATTTGGGGCCTCAAAATAGTCCTGGAAGTTTAGGTCCAAAAAAATCATACAAAATTTACTAGAATATTCCCAAAATGGAAAGCTATTTTGAGCTAATAGAATAGGTGAGTGGCAACCTATAATCACTTGGATCACTTCCCAAGTTTAAATCGATCAAGGGAATTTATGAGCCCAAAGTTATCATCCAGTCTTGTGTCGGGTTTGTCTGTCATATAGTTGGTTACAAGATGATCTTGTCTATCAAGATAGGACCATTGTCTTATCATGTATTTCATCTCTCATCGACATCAAACCACCATATTTTAATATTTGTAGTAGTTGCAAGTTGTACCTTGGGATCTCTTTCAATCATTATAAGGGATCTCCCCAAACTATGTAGAAAGACTCATCAGTGCTCCCTACCTTCATGGTATTGCCAATTCTCGATGTCAACACAAGTATCACATCAGGAGGATTCATATGTTTTGAATGTAGTAGTGTTCACATTTACAAATAATGGTAGTAGTACATCTAGTATAGTGATGTTCCCTATCCAACAACTTCACTAGTAATCTGGTCTGCTACCCTAATCATATCCTCATGATCATCGGTAGTTCCTCTTCTTCAACAGCAGTTACATCATTTCCATATTCATCTACTCTTACATGGATTGAAGCCTCCTTCATCCATGTCCCAACAGTATCATGAGTTGACCCATCGGTACCCTCGTATTGTATTCATATTGACATATTTTCATGAGCATGGGTATGCCCACTTGTTTTGTATAAAACACCATTATATGTTACCACTTCACTGGTCATCGACAACAATATTCCCTCATAGGAGGAAATTTATTTACATGCATGCTTCAGAAGTTACGATAACAAGAGAGGACAAAAGAAATGATGATGGATTAATGATCCTACAGCACCCTTTGAACCTCATACATCACATGGCATATTTTAAGGGTTAAATCTTGCACAAATGGAAAATATTAGCTAAACTTGTAGTAAGGTGTAACCAACACATAGTGTGCACCCCATTAAATACATCCTCATAAGATCCAAAAAGAAGTATGAGTCTAAAATGGAAAGAAACAATCAAAATAAAAGGTCACTTTATTAAAAAATTGTTCATCTAAGTTATAGCGTGTGTTATCAGTTCTATGTACACATGAGACTCACATGGATTTTCCTTCAAGACCGTGTAACTATAAATAAATGGTGTGATCTCAGCTACTCACCATGCATTTAAGGATCACTACATCTCCCTCACCAACACAAATACAATTTTGGGCCTTCAACACACTTGAAATCATTAAAAAACCATCTTTGTGTACTTTTAATCTAGATCGTGAGGTTATGGGGTTCACACTTGGGTCTTGATATTTCTTAGCCACCTCTTGGCCTATAAAAAGAATCCATGGGCATGCATCTAAGAACAGAAAATTTGAGTAACGGTTATACTATTGGAATTGTGTTGAATCTCTCTCATAGCTCACCTCTTCCTCCACCTATTGAAATTATCTAAGCTCCCTTTCCTCCTTCCTCCAAGGGGAAATTATTTCCTCTCATTGTTCTTCAAGATATTTAGAATTTAGTGTGGACAAAAAGGACCTCCCTAATGGAGATTGTTGGATTTCGTTGAATCCCTCATGTCCTAGGTAACATTACATGTAACTATATTGATCATTGGGCAATCTAAATTGGTTCTAGCATCTTCTTTTAGTTGTAGTTTACATATCTTCACCTTCTTTGTTTTTATTTCATGGTATATGTTTTTATTTTGTTTTTTTTACTAACAAGAGATTGCAAAACCAATTTGGAGTCAAACTTTTTTCTTAGTAAAACAATAGTGGGCCTTGTCAATAACCTCAAAGGATTTCCCCCTCTAAAAGGGAATGGTTGCACACCTTTGTGCAATTTTTTCCACAAGAGTTCTTTTAAATTTTCCATGTTTTTGTATCATTATGTCTAATAAACAATCACTAATATTAATATTCATGTAGATATGTGCATACATGGAAATACAATATTTATTCTATTCAAGATCATTGTAACATGCCAGGCAACCTAATTTCACCATAGAGATAGTGGGGAACTCCATTTCCATATTCATATTTAACATTCATGTCCAATAACGTTTTTATTCAATTACATTTCCTTTAATAGCAGAAATAAATAAACAATCATGGTTTCTGAAAACAATTTATGCATTCATATATAATTTTATAAGAAGAACAACTTGAATAAACATGCTATTCCAAACAAATATAATACATGCCAACATTTATAAACAATAACTTAAATTAAATAACATAGCAACACCGAATTAAACCATTGCATAAACACACAAACATACACCTATCTTTTTAAGTAGTTATTAGCCAACTTCATGCATGTGAAGGACGTTCCTCCCAACCATAGGAATTTTCAAGACAAAAATTACTTAGACAGGAGAACCTTGAGTTGGGGCTATCAACTCAGAAGGGAAATTTTCTCCCTCAATGTGGGAATATAATAAACCCACTTCATAACTTAGGATAAAATATTTAATCAATTTTTTATTGATTTCCTTGCCACTAGCCTAGATAGTTGGAATCCACTTGCACCACATGGTTAACACTTTCCATATATACTCAAGGAATTATTTAATCATGATTATGGGTTGATACTCTCTAGTTTATTGAATCCTAGAATTAGTAACTTCTCTTTTCTATAGATTATGTATTTTACTGCTTTATTCTAGCTTTATAGTGGATAAGGTAAAGCTAGTGAACTAGGAAACTGCTATCTTTTGTTGCCAACCCATCCTTCATGATTTTCTCTCCATATTATAGGATTAGCATGATTTTCCATCATACATGAAAACTAACTCATGATTTTGCTAATTCATAAGGTCCTTGATTGATTTGGGAAGTTCTTTAGCCACCTATGGGGGTTTCAGCATATTTGGTAAATCTATCTTTATGAGCTTGATGAGTTGCCTCCAATACAAACTGACTTTACCTGTGAGGGATTTAATATTTATGTACACTATTATTCATCATTATTCAAATCAAGGATACATTCCAATATTAATATCTTCATTCATGTGATTCAATCTCTATTCTTCTCTATATTTTTGCTATGTATGCTTGTGAGAATTATCTTAGTAGCAAGATCTACTTCATGTGCTTCTTCTTAGCATATTTACTCATAGCATTAGATATTTTATTTCTACATGGTATCAAAGCACAAGTTTTTTCAAGTTCAACATAGTTGATGATCTATATGTTCTCTCTATCATAGCGCATTGATTCTCCTATCCCTCTCTAAACAAGAGCTTGTTTTTAAGCTTACAAGATTTTCTCCTAGTTTTGTTTGTGCAGGTTGCTGAGAGTTTCTTCTTGAGCACATAAAAATCTCAGTATGGAGTCTTCTTCATCTATGATCCTTACTCCCTTCAACTATCATGAATGGAAATCCAAAATTTGCATTCTATTGCGCAGTGAGGGACTATACAGAGTTACTTTAGATTTGGAGAATGAGCCTAATGTTGTTCTTGAGAATGCCAAGTGGCATAATAGGTTGGATGAAGCATATGTATTACTTTTCCTCTCTATATCCACTGATCTAATCTTTCAACTAGATGGTTTTACCACTCCAAACTAGGTATGAACCAAACTTGAGTCTCTCTTTGGATTTCAAGATGAGTTAAGAGTGCACCAGTTGGAGATTGAGTTATTCTCAACGAGTCCAAGAAATTTCAATTCTATTGAGGGGTCCTTCACAAAATTAAATTCACTTGTTATAATTCTCAAGTATTTTGGTATTGATAATAAATATGATAAATTAGTCCTTTCCATTCTATCAAAATTAGGTCCTAAATACCTAGTTTCTATGTCTACTTTTCATGCTTCTAGGAATTATATTTCTAATTGAAAAATTCCTTCTTTGTGTACTTTATTTGATTCACTCACAAAGGAGAAAGATAAATTGATCCATATGGGTTATCTTAAATATTCCCACGGAAAGGATCATGCTCT
Source organism: Pseudotsuga menziesii (assembly GCA_001517045.1). Taxonomy (NCBI): domain Eukaryota; kingdom Viridiplantae; phylum Streptophyta; class Pinopsida; order Pinales; family Pinaceae; genus Pseudotsuga; species Pseudotsuga menziesii. The sequence goes on from LPNX010306132.1 coordinate 24,719, forward strand.
CACAGTTTAAGGAAGAAATAATATCAAATCCAAATAAAAGAAAATTGTTAGAAGAAGCCAAAGTCAAAAATTGAAGATCAAAGTTTGAATCCTACTGCTGAAGATTCAATGAAGAAAGTCAAGAAGAAAGGGGGAACATATAGGTGTTCATATTTCAACAAGGTATTTCATCCAGAGAATAAATGTTTCAAGAAGAATATGGAAGTTATGTCTCAGCTTTTTGAGAAGCAAGCTCCAGATGAGCTAGAGAAGCATGTTGATTCCTCAGAAGAATGTCCTAGTGCATAGTTCCAAGGTGATATAAACTATGCCTTCAGTTAGAGAGTAAAAAAATTTCCTCATGTATATGATATATATTCATTTTATGATATATCAGAATCAGAAATATCATATCCTTTCTTTGATAATACACCTATCAGTCTCCTAGATTCGTCTCTCAATAATTGTGATTCTTCACTAGATTCTGACTTGTCTTTAAGCGTCTCTTCCTCACTCCATTAAAATGGTTATAATTATGATTTATAAAAATGCTTTTAGGATGATATACATGTCATGAAACCACCATCCGTACCATCTACCAATCCCAAGTTCACTAGTTTATTCCTCATTGGTCTCTTATGCAGTGTTACTTATATTACATGCTTTGAATTATTGCTTAAATTTCATTGGTTGGTTATCCATGACCTTAGTCATCATTGGAATGATATTGCACATGTCTATATATATTCTAAACACTCATGGTTCATATATCAATTCCATCCATCATTCATATTTTTACACTCATCAGTTTTCCCGAGTTGCTCATACTTTTCCTAGTCTATCCCTATATCCTCATAGAATCATTGAAGCCTTTTTATTTATTGTTCCATATGATAATGTTTCTGATATATAATATTTATTTCAGCCTCATATCAGATATAGGAAGGTGCTACATCATATTGAAAGAAAGATATGTGATCCACATCACCATTTTGCAGTTTTTCAAGGAACTAGTTGTGTAACAAATTGTGTTAAATTTTGTACTCTTTGGGAAGGAGTCTGCAAAAATATATTTCCCATTTTAGACTGTATTTTCATATCAAATTTTTTTAGAAGCAAGAAGAATTTATATAATTCTCCTACATCATAAAATGATGAGATACCAGGAGTCTCTCCACTTCTTTCTTGCAGATTCTACACTCTGGTGCATGATCATGGAGTTCATGATTTATTCATAAAGTATTTCACCAAGAAGCAGTTCATTCATCTCATTCAAGTGAATATAAATACCTATTGAAGACATGTTATTCAAATTTTGTTCCTTTTCCTTTCTTGAGGGAGGATTTCCCCATGTGGTTTTGCCTCCTTCATGTAACATGCTCCAATTTTGCAAAATAATATTATCTTATTTTGATTTTATTCCATGACATTATGTTAAATTTAATACTAAGTTGTAAATGATGACTTAGCAGTGTCAAGGATATTGAATGTAATTTTGAATATTTTAATTTTAAATAAATAAAAGTGGAGACAACATCTTGGGAGAGTTGTTAAAAAGAGTGTTACTTGTCAAGTTGGTGGAGGAGACTAGGTGGAGAGCAAATAGACAAGTGGCAGCATCCTCAAACACTTCTAATGTTGTAGGTGGCAACCTCCCTACATTTGGGGTCATGATCCCTCAAGAGAGTGGGATCAGAGAAGGTGGCTCAATTAATGACAACTAACCCAAAAAGACTTAGGCAATCTTAATAAAAAATCCCATTGAAGAGAGACGAGGTTGCTCATTCTAGGAGAAGAATCATTCAAGTGAATGTACTTCAAGGAATTCATTGGGAAGGGAATTTGTGAAAGGTGTTTGAGGGGTAAACTGCAGGAAGTGATCTAGTACATCTTTCCAGCTAAAAGATCTTGCTGCAGTGTGCAGAGTTGGTATTGAGTCATTGGACTAGTAATTTGTTGTTTGCTCCACCTAGTCCCAGCCAAGGAGACCAGGAACAGGCTTGGGGGTCCTGAGAAGTTGTTATTTGAGCACTCTCCAAGAGTTGGTAGGGAGGAACAGCCTCCCAATGCTATTTTCATCCATCTTTAAAACAGGTTCTACAATCTTTCAATTGCTATGTTAAAGTTTATATTTGAGTATGAACAAATAATGAATGATTTATATGTTATGTTGTGAATTGTTAAGCTTGAAATCTCTTAGTTGTTTGAATGCTGAATCTGTATTCTAATGAAAAATAATCCTACCTTTGTTTTTCCCCGTCTGGAATAAACCAGACCGTACTCTAGCACAAGTAGTGTGTTTAAAATAAATGAAGTATGATAGGAATATGAAATTAATAGAGTACTTATGTTTTTCAGAGTATTGAAATCTATTCTTTCAGTAGATAGTTGCTTCTAGAAAGAATATTAATCTGTTTAGTAGGGTTGTTGTTAGAACCAGACTATGTATTAAGAATATTAGAAAAAGAATATGATCATATTATTTTACTAATAGTAGTATGTTCAAGTATGTAAGTCATTCTTTTACACAGTACCTTCTTTTATAAACTATACATCTACACTGAAATAGAAGAAATAGAAATGTCAGTTAAATGCTTGTTATTTATATTAAGTAAAGAATGTAAATATGGTTCTGTTAGTTTATATATTTTCCTAATAATAATAGCTATTTTTACTTGCAACTATTTGTACTCTAAGTAAGGATTGGTAACCTAATTAAATTCTGAAGATAAACTAATTTGAGATAAGGAATATAATAAGTAAGAACTTAATAAATCTTAAAGTATCATTTCTCTAAACATTGACCTTGTTTTGGATAGAGACCATATGTTATTGGAGAGCTCAAGATAACAACTATAGTTCTCCTATATAAAAATGCATAGTTAATCTCTTATAGAAGGGCAATACAAGTTATAACTTTTATAAGTGGCATAATGTAAGAGTTTAGAGAATCATAAACTTTAATTTAAACATGTTTATGACCTTGAATTAATTATAGACTGAATGTCTATTAACAAAATAGAGTATGCATGTTTATAACTCACATAAGAACTAATAACTCAAATGATAGTAGAACTATGAAGTGGAAAAAACATATTGTAAGAACAATATTATCAAATTCTGTTACATAGTTCAAAGCGGCGATACTTTGATGAATTTTTGTTGTGACTCAACTTGGTAATTATTAAAGATTCACCATGTCTATTGGGTAGTAAAGTAGTTATATAATTGTACAAAATAACTAGAAAGTTGACCCATTTCGAAAGCATCAATCTTAGAAAAATTGTTTGTAGACAATAATTTAATTCAAGAGAAGTATCATAGAAAAATTAAAAAATTTAATAGGAATGATCCTATTTAGTCCAAAAATTATTAGAACCACACGGTTCGACATGAAATTAAAATATAGGCAAACAATGATCTCATGTAGGAAGGTGTTATGGTTTTTAGTTTGCACAATCGAACTTATACTGTCAAAAGGTTAACAGGCTGTGATTTATCTCGTAGAAGCGAAATGTGGAACAGTTGTTACACAGATAAGATAATGTATTATTGTATAAATACTGAAAAAACAATCATTATAACATTTCAATTTATATAGACTAAATTAGAAGTACTTTGTAAATGAGATTCTAATTCTTAGAGTCGCAAACATATCTTACTCTCGCTACTTACTTCTGAACTTTAGTACAAGAAAAACTGAAGGAAGCCAAATGGTTTTACCTCACGGAAGCTATTTAGAGTTGAGCAGCTTAATTACTAAGCTTTATAATTGCAAATAAAATACTTCTAGATACTTTAAGAATTTTTAATACGTACTTATTCAATCATACCTGTAAACTTGTAAGAACCAGTAATCTTCTGCATTACCATAATTGCTAAGTAAGCCCCGGATTCAAAAGTTAGATTCCACCTACTTGACAAGAAGAGACTCATCAGTAAACTGAAATAAAACAATACATAAGTAAACTTTATTTTTGTTACAAAAATTAACTTTTGAATTAACATAGTTGAGTTTTAGTAGAACTAATTACTTGACTGTTTCTTTTATTGCTAACCTATAGCTGTTAGTGAAACCGTAGGTTTTAGCATTTGTGGTTATCTCAAAATTTTAAATTTGTGCATAAATTTGGGGTTTTGACATGTGGTATCATAGCACAAGGTTCAAAAACTAGGCCTTGATGAAGCACAACTAGCTTTCATAAAATAGTAAATTAAATTATTGTGCTGATGTATTTTATTTTAAATGTTATTCAACATAGAATTGTTTTTCTGAAGTTTGATAGGCAGGTATGGAAAGGCTGGAAGAGTATGCAAAAGAGGAGTCTCCAGTTACTGAAATAGGAAATTTACTGAGAGATCCTATAACAGAGGATTTAAATACCAATTCCTCAAAGTTGTTACAAACTTTAAAAGACTTAAAAACTTAAATGGAGTCTGTAAAGAGAGAAAATGAGAGGATTCTGAAGGCTCAAGGAGAGCAGAATCAGATCCTAACTGAAAAGTTTCAAACTGAGGGTAGGGGTAGAAGATTAGAATCAGAAGATGCTAGTCATCAATGAAAATATAAAAAGATGAAACATAAAAAAATTGAAAGTAGTTCGTCTTCTGAAGTGTTAGGTGAACAGCGAGATTACCATACTACTAGCGACAGTAGTGATGATAATCTGTGCACTAAAAAGAGGAAATACAAACCTTATGAGGAAATTTCCAGGGAATTCAAAAAGATAAAACCACCAAATTTTAATGGAGAGACTGATAAGGGGGAGGAAGTTGAATCCTGGTTATCTGGGATGAAGAAGTACTTCCAAATATATAATTATTCTAACTAGTTAAAGGCTAGAATGACTATATATAACCTCTCAAGAAAGGATGACATTTGGTGGTAGGAATTGAAGAGAGTTAAGGGTATAAAAGAGAAAGAAGTTAACTGGAGTACCTTTAAGAGGTATTTCAAAAAGAAATTTTTGTTTGAGCAGTATTATGAGGAGAGAGCCAAAGACTTTTATGAATTGAAGTTAGGTTCAATGACAATGAAGGATATTAACAGCAAGTTCTTAAGTCTACTTAGGTATGTACCCTACCTTGTAGATGAGAAACCAAAGGTACATCGATTCCTTAGCTGTCTACCTTATCATAATAAAGATAGAATTGAATATGATAACCCAAACACCTTGGAGGAAGCTATGAGAAAGGATAACTTTTTTTTTTAGCATAATCGGAAGAAAGAAAGCTTGGCCAACTGGAAGGCTAAGAAAATAATAATTAGTTTGAACAAAAGAAGAAGGATTTTGTGCCTAATAGAAATTTTAACAACAATAAGGCCAAAAAATATTCTAATAACAATAATTTCCAAGGAAATAGGAACAATACACCCCACAATCAGAATAATTCTAAAGGTAAGGAAACTGCAAATAATCATGGAAAGTTTACCAAGAACTTTGAGCGCAAAGAGCCTGTCAAGTGTTGGGAGTGTAATGGCCCACACTATGCTTCATTCTGTCCAAACCAGAAGAAGACTGTTAGCAATATTCATACTATATAGGAGGATATGACCATTGGGGAACTAGCAAGGAGCATGCCTAGAATCAACGCAGCCTTGGAGAACCGACAAGCTGAATATGAAACTTCCATGGTGGAAGTAGAAGGTATGATAAATGAGACCCTTGTAACTATTTTGATTGATCCAAGAGCTAGTCTCAATTATATTGCACCTCAGATAGTAGAAAAATGTAAGTTTTCTATTAGTTCAGTTAGCCACTAGAGATAAAAGAAAAATAACTTGTTTTGTGAAAGAATGTGCATTGGTTATGGATAAATTTGGAACTGTTTTTAAACTTAATGTTTTGCCGCTTGGTTCTTATGATTTGATGATTGGTATGGACTGGTTAGAACAACATAGAGTAATTCTAAACTTTTATGATAAAACTTTCACATGCTTAAACAGTAATGAAAAACCAGTAAGTGTTAACGGAATTCCTAGAAAAACTACTGTAAGGCAGATTTTTTCTTTACAACTTAAAAGAGTTGTTAGAAAGGGATGTAAAGCTTATGCAGTAACAATTATTGATGAGGAAAGTAAAATTTAAAAAGAAAATTTAAAAGTGGAAGACATACTAGTCTTAAAAGAATATGTTGATGTATTCCCAGAAGAAATTCTGGGATTACATCCGAAAAGGGAATTGGATTTCACCATTGAACTGGTACCGGGTGCAGTACCTAGCTCAAAGGTCCTGTATCGAATGAACATATTAGAACTTAATGAATTAAAATCACAATTAAAAGAGTTAATTGATAAAAAGTATATTCAACCAAGTGTGTCTCCCTAGGGGGCACCTGTCATCTTCGTTAAGAAGAATGATGAAACTATGTGACTTTGCATAGATTACGTCAGTTAAACAAGATGACCATCAAAAATCGATATCCACTGCCCCACACAGATGATCTATTTGATAAACTACATGGAGCCACGATGTTTTTGAAAATAGATTTAAGGTCTGGATATCATCAAGTGAGGACTAAAGATGAATACATATTTAAGACAACTTTTAGAACAAGATATGGTCATTAAAAATTTGTCATAATTCCATTCGGGCCTACTAATGCCCTAGCTGTCTTCGTGTGTTTAATGAACAATGTGATGCATAAGTATTTAGATAACTTTGTGGTCGTGTTTATCGACGATATTCTAATCTATTCAAAAACTGAAGAAGAACATAAAGAACATCTAAAAATTGTTTTGCAAGAGTTGCAAGAACATCAACTCTTCGCAAAGTTTAGTAAATGTGATTTTTTCAAGGATAAGATTCAGTATTCAGGTCATGTAGTGAGCAAGGAAGGAATTTCTGTAGATCCTGAAAAGATAAGGGAAATCGAAGATTGGTTGATTCCTAAGGATGTGATGGATGTTCTATCTTTCATGGGCATTACCAGTTACTATCAGAGGTTCATTGAAGGTTTTTCAAGGATAGAAAATCCGATAACTTCCTTGCAGAACAAAGGAAAGAAGTTCGAATGGAATCAGAAATGTGAAGGAGGCTTTAAAAAGTTAAAAAATTTATTAACCATCCCACCTATTTTAAGAATAGCAGATCATAATAAAGAATTTGTAGTGTTCACTGATGCCTGTAATGATGGCTTAGGCGGTGTTTTGACTTAAGAAGGGCATGTTATTGCCTATGAGTCTAGAAAGTTAAAAGTTCATGAAAATAATTATGCAACTTATGATATGGAATTAGTAGCTATAATACACGCTTTAAAGATGTGGCGACATCACCTAATTGGCAGAAAATTTGTTTTAATCACTGATAATAAAGGATTGAAGTATATTTTAGATCAACCTAATTTAAATGCCAGACAAACTAGGTGGTTAGCTTTCTTAAGCGAGTATGATTTTGAAATCCAGCATATAAAGGGTAAAGAAAATAAAGTTGTTGATGCATTAAGTAGGAACGCAAGTCTAAATTTGGCAACAACAATCAGCACCTATGTCTCAGACTTAGATGAACAGCTTAAAGAAGGAATAAAACAAGATGAAATTTACCAGAATTTCCAAGCTAAAGATAAAGAAAATCCAACAGAAAACTTAATAAAAGGTTACAGTTTAAATGAAAATTTATTTTTACTGTATAAAGATAAACTGTATGTACCTAATGTACCTAAATTCAAGTTGTTAATTCTGGATGAAATTCATAAAACACCACATTCAGGTCATCCAGGTTATCAAAAGACTATAACCATGTTAAGAAAAGAGTATCTCTAGCCAAATATGAAAACTGAAGTAGCAGATTATATTGTTAGGTGTCTTGAATGTCAACAAGTAAAAACTGAACATCAACACCTAGCTAGTTTGCTTCAGTCTTTACCCATCCCCAGCTGGAAATGAGAGATAATTAGTCTAGATTTTATTACTGGACTTCCTAAAAATCAAAATCAGAATGATTCTATCATGGTAGTAGTTGATAAGTTAAGCAAAGCAGCTCACTTTATACCTGTTAAAACTACTTACAAAGCTGCAAACATAGCTGATATTTTTCTAATACTGATTTTTCGATTACATGGAGTACCAAAAGTCATAATCTCAGATAGATATCCTAAGTTTACAGGAAACTTTTGGAAGTCTTTGTTTAAAGGGTTAAGCACCACATTAAATTTTAGTACTTCTTTCCATCCTCAAATAGATGGACAAACTGAAAGGGTAAACCAAGTATTAGAAGATCAATTAAGAATGTATGTGAAATACCAGCCTGGTAAATGGGATGACTATTTACATCTGGTAGAATTTTCTTATAATAATAATTATCAGACATTAGCCAGATTTAGTCCATTTGAAATTTTATATGGATGGAAATGTAATACTCCTATCTCTTGGAGTAATCCAATAGATAGATTGGTATTAGGTCCAGAATTGTTAAAAGAAATGGAAGAAAATGTGAAACAAGTGCAGGAAAATCTGGAAGTGGCACACGATCGATAGAAAAGTCAAGCAGACTTAGAAATAACTCCAAAGGAGTTCCAGGTAGGTGAACATGTGTTCATCAAGGTAAGGACCAAAAAGAGCTTTCTAAGATTTGGGAGTTGTGCAAAATTGGCACCTCGTTACTGTGGCCCATTTAAAATTTTGTCTACGATTGGACAAGTAGTTTATCAATTAGCATTACCACCTAAATTAAGAGTACATAATGTTTTTCACATTTCCATTTTAAATAAATATGTTCATGATGCTACTCATGTTGTTAACTGGAATGTTGTAGAGGTGGAACCAGAAGGAGAATTTCTGGTGGAACCGGACTATATCCTCGGGAGGAGGGAAATTACACTTCGGAACCGCACCATTTGACAGGTGAAGGTGCAATGGAAGCACCTTAGTCCAGAGGAATCCACCCATGAATTGGAAAGTAAAATGCAAGATGCATATCTAATTCTATTCCATGGGAATTCGGAAGATGAAGAATAAATAACATCGAGGACGATGTTGTGTTCTAAGGGGGTGTGTATGTCACATGCCCCAATTTTGCAAAATAATATTATCTTATTTTGATTTTATTCCAAGACATTATGTTAAATTTAATACTAAGTTGTAAATGATGACTCAGTAGAGTCAAGGATATTGAATGTATTTCTGAATATTTTAATTTTAAATAAATAAAAGTGGAGACAACATCTTGGGAGAGCTATTAAAAAGAGTGTTACTGGTCAAGTTGGTGGAGGAGACTAGGTGGAGAGAAAATGGACAAGTGGCATCATCCTCAAACACTTCCAATGTTGCACGTGGAAACCTCCCTACATTTGAGGTCATGATCCCCCAAGAAAGTGGGATCAGAGCAGGTGGCTCAATTAATGACAACTAACCCAAAAAGACCTAGGCAATCTTAATAAAAAATCCCATTGAAGAGAGCTGAGGCTACTCATTCCAGGAGAAGAATCATTTAGGTGAATGTACTTCAAGGAATTCATTGGGAAGGGAATTTGTGGAAGGTGTTTGAGGGGTAAAGTGCAGGAAGTGATCTAGTACAGCTTTCCATCTGAAAGATCTTGCTGCAGTGTGTAGAGTTGGTATTGATTCATTGGACTAGTACTTTGTCGTTTGCTCCACCTAGTCCTAGCCAAGGAGACGAGGAATAGGCCCGGGGCCCTAAGAAGTCGCTCCTTGAGCACTCTCCAGGATTTGGTAGGGGGGAACGACCTCCCAATGATATTGTCATCCATCTTTAAAACAGGTTCTACAATCTTTCAATTGCCATGTTAAAGTTTATATATGAGTATGAACAAATAATGAATGATTTATATGTTATGTTATGAACTGTTAAGCTTGAAATCTCTTATTTGTTTGAATGTTGAATCTGTACTCTGATGAAAAATAATCCTACTTGTGTTTTTTCCCATCTGGAATAAACTAGATCGTACTCTAGCACAACTAGTGTGTTTAAAATGAATGAAGTATGATAGGAATATGAAATGAATAGAGTACTTATGTTTTTCAGAGTATTAAGATCTTTTCTTTTAGTAGATAGTTGCTTCCCAGAAGAATATTAATCTGTTTAGTAGGGTTGTTGTTAGAACCAGACTATGTATTAAGAATATTAGAAAAAGAACAGGATCATATTATTTTACTAATAGCGGTATGTTCAAGTATGTAAGTCATTCTTTTACACAGTACCTTCTTTTATAAACTATACATCTACACTGAAATAGAAGAAATAGAAATGTTAGTTAAATGCTTGTTATTTATGTTAAGTAAAGAATGTAAATATGGTTATGTTAGTTTATATCTTTTCCTAATAATAATAGCTATTTTTACCTGCAACTATTTGTACTCTAAGTAAGGATTTGTAACCTAATTAAATTCTGAAGATAAACTAATTTGAGATAAGGAATATAATAAATAAGAATTTAATAACTCTTACAATATCCTTTCTCTAAACATTGACCTTGTTTTGGATAGATACCATATGTTATGGGAGAGCTCAATCTAACAACTATAGTTCTCCGATGTAAAAATGCATAATTAATCTCTTATAAAAGTGCAATACAAGTTATAACTTTTATAAGTTCCATAATGTAATAGTTTAGAGAATCATAAACTCTAATTTAAACATGTTTATGACCTTGAATTAATTATAGGCTGAATGTCTATTAACAAAATAGAGTATGCATGTTTATAAGTCACATAAGAACTAATAACTCAAATGATAGCAGAACTATGAAGTGGACAAAACGTATTGTAAGAACACTATTATGAAATTCTGTTACATAGCTCAAAGTGATGATACTTTGATGAATTTTGGTTGTGACTCAACTTGTTAATTATTAAAGATTCACCATGTCTATTGGGTAGTAAAGTAGTTATAGAATTGTACAAAATAACTAGAAAGTCGACCCATTTCAAAAGCATCAATCTCAGAAAAACTGTTTGTAGACAGTAATTTAAGTCAAGAGAAGTATCATAGAAAAATTAAGAAATTTAATAGGAATGATCCTATTTAGTCCAGAAACTATTAGAACCACATGGTTCGACATGAAATTAAAATATAGGCAAACAATGATCTCATGTAGGAAGGTATTATGGTTTTTAGTTTTCACAATTGAACTTATACTATCAAAATTTTAACAGGCTGTAAGTTATCTCGCAGAAGCGAAATGTGGAACAATTCTTACACATATAAGATAATGTATTATTGCATAAATATTGACAAAACAATCATTATAACATTGTAATTTATATAGACTAAAGTAGAAGTACTTTGTAACTGAGATTATAATTCTTAGAGTCACAAACATATCTTACTGTCGCTACTTACTTCTGAACTTTAGTACAGGAAAAATTGAAGAAAGCCAAATGGTTTTACCTCACGGAAGTTGTTTAGAGTTTAGCAGCTTAATTACTAAGCTTTATAATTGCAAATAAAATATTGCTGAATACTTTAAGAATTTTTAATACGTACTCGTTCGATCATACCTGTAAACCTGTAGGAACCAGTAATCTTCTGCATTAGCACAATCACTAAGTAAGCCCCGGATTCAAAAGTTAGATTCCACCTACTTGACAAGAAGAGAATCATTACTAAACTGAAATAAAACAATACACAAGTAAACTTTATTCTTGTTACAAAAATGAACTGTTGAGTTAACATAATTGAGATTTAGTAAAACTAATTACCTGGCTATTTCTTTTATTGCTAACCCTTAGCTATTAGTGAAACCGCAGGTTTTAGCATTTGTTGTTACCCCAAAATTTTAATTTTTTGTGTAAATTTGGGGTTTTGACACTTCCTCACTTTTTTGGACATGAATAATTGTAAAGGGTGACCATATCCTTATTACTGGGACCTATATACATATGTATCTCAGACATAAAAATCATAATGTCATACTTAAAGTGGGGTGTGAGAATATAATAAAACCACTTCATAACCTAAGATACAAATATTTAATCAATTTTTTATTAATTTCCTACCCACTAGCCTAGATAGTTGGAATCCACTTGTATCACATGGTCAACACTTACCACATACACCCCAGGAGAATTTAATCATGATTCTGGGTTGATCATTTCTACTTTATTGACTTCTGGAATTAGTAGTTGCGCTTTCCTGCAGATAATGTCTTTTACTTCTTTATTCTAGCTTTTTCAGTGGATAAGGTAAAGCTAGTCAACTAGGAAACTGCTATCTTTGGTTTCCAACCTATCCTCCATGATTTTATCTCCATATTCCAGGATTAGCATGTTTTTCTATCATACATGACAACTCACTCGTGCTTTTTTTAATTCATGAGGTCCTTGACTGACTTGGGAAGTGCTTTAGCCAACTATGGGGTTTTTTCATATTTAGTAAGTCTATCTTTTTGAGCTTGATGAGTTGTTTCCAATACAAAATTGATTTTACCTATGAGAAATGTACTATTTATGTACGCTATTATTCATCATTATTCAATGGAAAGATACATTCCAATATTGATCTCTTCATTCATGTGATTCAGTCTCTATTCTTCACTCTATTTTTCCTTTGTATTCTTTTGAGAATTATCTTAGTAGCAATATCTACTTCTTGTGATTATTCTTAGCATATTTACTGATAGCATTAGAGTTTCTATTTCTACACTGAAACCCAATTTACTTAGCGGAATTCTCATGCAAACCATTGGTTCCTCAATCCCCTCCACAGTTGTCTCAATCCTTAATTCACATTCCCCATCAACCTGCACAATGCTAGGATCAAGCTCCATTGTCTAACTTAAAAATCCATCAAGAAACCTCTAGTTCCATTTTGGTACTCAAGCACAAGTGGGACAAGAAGTCTCTAAATTTTGGAATCCAAGGAACAAGTTGTAGGCCAAGGTTTTCTCTCACCAGTCTACTCGGGTTAATGGCATGCATAATTCGTGTATATCCATGGAATCCTAATTCATTGATACAATATATGACTATGGCTTCCAAAGGTGATGGATAAAAACTCAAATTCAAAATGGTGGAGGAGTAGCGAAGAATGAAACCATGCTCTAGATGAAAACCTTAATTTTATAACCATAAAAATAAACTGGCCAAGTGGCCATTCCACATGGAGCCAATTTTCCCACCTTAATCCCTTCTTCAGTTAATGAAATAAGAATTAAACACAGTATGGCTTTTAATTATAGTTTAATAACTTGGTTTAATTTACTCAGAGAGATAATCCACCTCTAAAATATTATATATGTAAAAAATGAATGATGAGATTACAAAAGGCTTGTCCACCTATAAATATGGTTTGGCCGTTAAAGATGAGGAGTCACGTCCTCTTGTTAAATATAACTATGTTTTTATTATTATTGCTTATTTTCAATTTTATTTATTATTTACTGTTTAAATTTGTTACATTGCCACCCTCTAAGGGAAGATTTGTCCTCAAAGTTGAATTTGGTGTTTCCTTTTATTATGGATCTTTGATATGCACGCTCTAGTATTATCTCTTTTATTTGATGGTGATCTGGATCATTTTCATGCCGTGACTCCTTTTGCTTAGGTATAGAACCTTATGAACCATACAGTTAGTGCTTAGTTCCTTTCCACCTAAATTCCATGTATTGTTTTCCTAAATTGGTATAGTATGTTCCCAATGATGTTAACCAGTCAACACCTAATATCAAGTCTACTTCCTTGAGAGGTAAAGAAAAATATTTAAGCTGCAAGTTTAGGCTTTGTATCTACACTATGGCCTTATGACATTTTCCCACTTCTTTGATGTCTTCATCAGGGATGGTTGGGGCTTTCAGTCCTTTTGCAAGAAACACAAAAATATTTCTCTCTTTTTTCCTTGTTGTTATCAATCACATTATGGGTACTTCGAGAATCAACCAAAATTGTGATGTCCTTATTATTAATTGTCCTAGTAAGTTGTAATCTCTTTGGTTCTGACTTCCTTGATTATGTTACTCAAGGTAAGGTTTAAGACCAGAGACATATGTCTGAAGACGCTGGCCATTTGTTAATTCTGGTACTCAGTATCCCTAGGGATTCCCATTCATATGTGTATTCTTCCACGTCTCCTTTTTGATATAACATAGTATTTTTTGTGAAAAAGTCTCGATCTGTCACATCTTCAAATCATTTTTAAAAAATCAGTTTTGATTTTTTCATAACGGTAAATGATTTTTTCGTCTTATTCCAACACATGTACTAGTTATACGCCTGACCTTCGAGATGCATGGAGACATATTTAACCTTTTCATCGTGAGATACGTTTTTGTGAATGCAAGAGAATTCCTCCGTGTAATTGATCCATGCAACAGTTTGTTTTGTCTCGCCATCCTATTTGGCTAATTCCAATTTTGGCTTCATCGGGTACTCCCACATTGATTGCAATGCAACCCAGTATGATTTTTTATGGTTGTAATCTCGATTGTATTCTGGAATATCCACTTTGGAGGAATTTTATTGATGATTGTTGGTTTCAACTGAATTGCGACTTGAGTGGTCTCCCTTCGACATGCTGACATTTTTTTAGGAATCTCTATCTTTGAACAACTGGATGATTTTATCTAGCCCTTCTTCGTATTATGTTTTCATTTCATCTCTTTCCTTCCTCATTCCCCATGAGGCTACTCCAGCAACTTCATATTGCAAATGTCATGATAACTCTTCTTTTCCTTCTCATAATTTTGGTTCAAATTGATGAAGTATAGAGTTTAGACCTTCAATAATTTTCGATTCCTGCTTGGTCTTTTTCCAATTTGTCTAGTCAATCCTTCATTTCAGACATATTTCTTTTGTAAGTTCGATTTTTGGCTTCTCACAACTCAATTTAAATATATAAATTTAAAAATGACTATATTTAACAATTATTTGTATTTTTAATATTAATGTTGCTAATAATAATATTTAATATTAATAATTTTAATTATTAAAAATACTGAATTTTTTATGATGTCTCATATGTGGTTTTATAAACCATGTGTGGTTTTACTTGTCCTTTTTTGTTTCAAATGTTTTCTTTCTTGTTTTTCTTTATAAAATTTTTTTCACAAGTATTTTTTTTCTACTTTTTTTCATTTTTAAGAAAACTACTTTTTCAAACTATGTGATGGCTATGATACCAATGTAATAACCCCAATTTGAGGTTTATTTAGAGAGATAATCCATCTCTAAAATGTTATATATGTAAAAAATTGAATGTTGAAATGCTTTCGCCTTTTATAAATATTGTTGCCATTTTACTTGTCCTTTTTTGTTTCAAATGTTTAAGTTTCTTGTTTTTCTTTTTACCTTTTTTTTTCCTTTTAAAGAAACTTGTAACACACCTAGAACTAAAAAGTAAATATTTTTATTTATTTGAGAAAACGTTATGTTAAATTTATTGTAAAGTATTTATGACCAAGTGGGTTAGATATGACTGTAATTGAATATTTATTTATTTAAAATAATCAAATAGAAGAGACACCTATCCAAAGGAGACTATTGAATGAGTGTTCATTGACCCACTAGGAGGAATGAGCATCTCTAGAAGGTTGGGTGACAAGTGGCAGAACTAGCATTTCACTTTATAGCTGTTGTAGGAAGAAAAATACATAAAATTGTGGTCATGTTCCCGAAGAGGCGGAACTAAGAAAATGACTCATTTAATTCCAAAACTACCCCAAAAACCTAGTAAATCTTATAAATACTATCAAATTGAGCAAGAATCTCACTACATTCTATCTTTCAAGTGAATGAACCTTGTGACTATTGCAAAACTAAAAATTCAAGCACACAAGGAATTGGAAGACGGGATAGCTAAAGTGGAATTGCTAAATTAATCCTGCTACTGAGTGCTACGTGAAAACAAGTTCTATGTGTGCTATGATCCATTGATATTCGTCCTAGTGGTTCAGTGAACAAGATATGGGGTCCTAAGCATGTAATCTTGGCTGCTTTAGGAAACGGTTGGGTGGAACGGTCTCCCTTGTGTGTTTGTCCCCTTCTGCAAATTATCTTGTTTCTAAATATTTGTTATTTATCTATGATGTAAACTTATATTTGTAAATTGTTTATAAGTAGGATTAGCATTTATAGAGTTTAATGAAAATAGTGAGCTTTATTTGTTCTTAGAAAGGAAAGTTGTAATTTAGCTAGTTTGGAGTTATCCTTTAATGACTATTGATCGAACTTTACTATTAGGATAATATTTAACTTTAAATGATTTTTTTTCCTTCTCTTGAATAAAAATTATAATACCTATAATTGAGTTAGTCTTATTTCTACTATACTGTTTTTATCATTGTTAGCTTTCACTAATACAGGTTCAAAGAATAAAACATATATCGAATCAAGACTAGAGAAAACCATACATAAGTTTTATTACATAGGTTAATATCATATATATATATATAGTAACCAATAAGTAACTATACTAAATTAATCCATCTAAATTACTGTAAGGACAACCTCTCAGATAGATTCATTGTCTAAATATATATTTCTTTTTAATAATCTAAACAGTGTTAACTTTTAAACAAATCAAGGGTTCCGACCTGTAACCATCAATAGAACAAAATATTTATATATAAGGGTTACAAATTAAAAAACCAAAACATTAAACTAAAAACAAAACTGGTTAATATATTTTATATAGCCATACGACTCATAATTGCATCGAATATATCATATATATATTTAAATCAAAATTCCAATTTACGATAGAGCTTTGGCCTCACGACCTGAATCCTAGTTCCAGTTTGGTTAAACAAAGATTCTAGAATAAAACACTAAATAAACCAGGGTTAGAGATCAAATCCAACTAAGGATTACGATTAGACAAAGTTACATTACAAAGGTTTTATGGCCCAACTAATACAAGTTTTATTTCAATACTAAATCGAGATAATCCACAAGCCATAGCTCTGGTTACAGGATGAAGGTCTTTTGAGTATTATCAACCACATTTTTCTTTTCTTAAACATACAAAATAATTTGCAACATCCTTATGGCTTAGTATTTAATATAAAAAAAAGTAGCACCCATTTAAAAACTTGAATCGACTTAACAGTAGCCTTGCAACCTTCTTTAATTGAAAACGAGATAAAGTAAAGGCCTCACGACCCAAATATTTTCCTAGCAATAGAATCATGGCCCCATGGCCTAAAACCTATAAATCATATATTTTACATGCTAAAGAGTATCCACGGCCTCATGACCTGTTTAAATTTTCATTTTTTCATCCAGAAACCAAGTACAAATTCCCATAGGAATTGTAATACACCTAAATGATAAATTATAACTAAAACAGAAAAATAGGGTAATGGCCTCACTGCCGTAATAGTTTTATAATAACATGAAATTATAGAATTGCTAAACAAAATAGGATACAAAATCCTTCACGCGTTTTCTTAAAAGGAAGGAAAATATTTACATATGGACAGATAGTCGTAAAACTATTCAATACACCTTCGAATAAAAACTTTAATCCTGTCACAGTTTCAAGATAAAACTTTTATTGCATAGTCATTTCGACTCCACAGTCGAAAAGTATTCACAGTTACAAAACATAAATGCCTCATGGTTACCAAAGGGAATTATCACTTTCATACGAAAAGGCAAACGCAGAGATGGGTTCTTAGCTCATTCCAAGAAAACGTAGGAATTAATTCCATCCAGATAACACAAAGCCACAACACCCACCGCCATAATACCACAATGAGCCAAAAGGTTACAAGAATGGGTCTTACGGAAGACATGGACGCTTACTTGCTTGAAGAGTACCCACCCATCATCTGTCGTAGCCATGGACGAAGAGTGATGTTCAATGCACCCACACTAGAGGTCATTACTACACTGCATTTTTTAAGGAAATAATGTTTCTAAAACAAGAAAAAATAAATCAAAACAATAAATTTTACTTGTAAACACTAATGACGAAGGGGATTTCCACAACATTCTATAGTTGGATTTCAAATTCATAGAGTAGCAATTTTCAACTAGCAGTTTCAAAACCCTGGCAGATATACTTTCAATGCATGGGGAATTAAGTAGCGTGAACAAGGCCTAGATCCATCACAGACCCAAATGCTCATGTTAAGAACCAGATCCGAGAAGCCATGGCTTTCACTGGTAGAAAAACAAGCAATACAACGTGAAGAGGAGGAAAAGTTAAGTTAAAACTTAGGGTTTAGCCATGTTACAGATATTCCTCTGAGCTCGAGAATTTACGCCATTACATGTACAACAAATGGCCACATTTAATTAAAAGTCATAAAACTTGAAACACGTAACTCCTTTGTGAATCAAACCCTTTGCTTCGGATGTTTAGTCAAGGGAAAACCTTGAACATTTTTTCAACCTTGATTTCCTTTGTTCTCTCAACCTTGTGATTGTTATAACTTAGGTTTTTGTATGCTCTTGAGTGTTCTAGGTAGCCCCTTTATTTTTTCCCTTGTCTAGATCCTTGGACGTGGCTTAACAAGGCAATGAATCACCTTCATAGGGTACTTGCATGTTTAAAAGAAATAGGTCTATGCATTAGCTCTCAAGATAAGTAAGACCGTAACCCAACCCTTTGGCTCATCGAGCAGTTTAACAAACAATTAAGAGCATAATTGACAATTAAATAATCAAGACAATGAATTAGATTTCATAACTCGACACCAATATAAGGACTGTCGACATAACATTTAAGACAAGAAGAACTAGAACGTAAACGAGCAAAGTACATGAAACTCTAACTGATAGTAACTAAAGGTAGCGTATCATAAATCAAAATAGTGTTGCTATAACAATAAGTCACATAATATCGGTATCGGAATATGACAGTTTATGTACGATAAATAAATGACTTTAAACACAAAAACTAAAGACCACATGGTTGAAGGATTTCAAGACTAAATAAAGTTGAAAATGTTGTTGTTGTTACGGAGAGAAATTCCTATGGCTTGGGGTACCACAAGAGATAGCTTGACTCCAGAAATCAATCCTTTCCAATATGCAAGAGAAAGTCGATATCTAACACTAAAGGATTATACCTTGTACCTTATTCCGGGCAGTTGAAGTAGATCCCCGTTGAGCTTTCCAACTTCAGATTGAATTGATAAATCACTTCCTCAACAACAAGTAAACAAGACAAGCACACTATATATATGGGCGTTAGATCTACTCTAGCATATATAAACAACAATGTATAAGCATTTGGAAACATCCATGGATACGATACTCATTCAAACATACATTATTGGACAGGAAAAGATATTTCTATTATATAAAATTAGAGATTACAATGAATACAACCTCTATCGGTACATCTACGAATCGGAGAAACTAAATCCCCCACTTGGGCCTCCACCACCTCAACACTCCATCTCTCGATAGCAAGATCACAAGCAAAAGGAAAGCTTTGGAAGAACACCAAAGTGCTCCAAGGGACAAAGGGATGCAGAATCAAGCACAAGTTCCGGCAACAATGGACTATAGTTTCTTTGCTCTCAATTCTCTTATGCATTCAATGTATCCAAAGGGTTCCTTATATAGATTTTAAATGGGGTAATGAAAGGTCGAATCCGAGCGATCTCAAGGCATATGGAAGGCTAGGAGACAAGTGAGTCGGATCCATGTCAAGGAAAGCTCCAAAAGGATTTGGATTTTTGTACACATCCCAATATACACGGTTTTAGAGGTCAAACCCATGTATATACGCAATAAAGAGTTTAAAAGTTGCGTATAGTAATTTTCAAATGTTTTTAGGGATGGTCAAGGGAACATCAAAGGAAAAAAAATGGTCCAAGGGGTCTAAGGACTCTGCATAGGGACATGGGGAGGCCATACAAGTGTGATTCACAAGGTGCGGTAAAATATTCTATAGCAGATGCCCCCTAATGTGTGAGGTCAGAGGGGTCATAGGATGGATGAAATACATTATAAGTCCATCCCAGAAGTGGAGTGATGAAGAATCCCAAATGGAATACCAGCCACCCAATCAGCATAGTACAATGATATAGCTCTGCACATAACTGCAAGCAGTCTCGGATACATAAGAGTACAATGGCCATGAATGGGCATGATACAAAATATGACATGAGTGGTCATCGCCACGTACAATATACACAGATCAAAATCTCCATGATGAAGATATACAAAGCATCATGATCTCCATAATGGCTGAAGATATACAATGGATCAAGATCTCCATAATAGCTGGAAATCTATGACATATACTAGAATCAAATCACGAGAGCTGAATTCCCATGAACACTGGCATGATCAAGGAGGTAGCATAAAAGAGATGCCACCAGTCTAGAAGGTCTTCTACACAAACCACTATGAGTACATGTCCTACTATGTGAATAGAGGTGTCGAGGTCGAACATAGTAGTCCATCCTCTGATTATCGGTCATTGATGTATACTGTTAATAAACGTGAGATCACCCACCGATAATGATAATGGGAATCAAGGTACTAGAGTGAAAACTAACAAGTGTGAGTAGATGTGTTGAGTTCAAACATTTGAGAGGATCCATCGATTAGGGGACATTGATGTATTCCCATAAAGTGTTGATAGCGAGAGAACCTGCCACCAATGACTGCAAGTCTCAAGGCACTCAAAAATGACTCTAGATTCCAATCCCAGAATAAATGATCTGAAGTCAATGGGATGAAATTGGCTGGAAGGAGGGCATTAAGGCATCCCCCATCATCCAACACGAGATACTTAGAAAAGTTGTATAATGTGGAAGGACTTGATCATAAGGTGCACAAACCCGTAACTGTATCAAGAATGGCCGACATGCAAAGTCAAGATAACTGAGGAATGGCCGACTCAGGTTTCAACTTCCTTCGAACAAGAGCGTAATGGTGAATGGTGACTGAAGAAAGGTAGCATAAACTCGATATACAAAAACTGGGACATCTCTCCGACACAATAGGCATCGACAGAGGATCCATGGGGACTGGAAGCTTAACCACTCAGTCGAGATAAAATCAGATAAATGAGTACAGCTCCTAAAGTCAAACTATAAACCCAAGAAACATAAGTGATATACAGTGCTCTATTCGAAGGTGACATGATTCGACAGCTGCCAAAGATAACATCTTTCCTTGTCCATATTTTTTGTTTTTTCATTTTTTTTTGGACTTTTTCAAATATTTAAAAAGCTTGAAAAATAATAAAATGGCTTTATAGTTATAGACTAGGAGGAGATGAGTGTCATATGCACAAACAAACTAGTTCCAAGCAGTGAAAAATACCTATGCTCAATGCAAGGATACATGTGTAGGAGCGACACTCGACGGAAATTCCCCTCCCTATAAAATAGGGAATCAAGCTGCAAAGGATAAACAAGATGGCTCTACATGGATAGTCATGAGACAAGCTTGGGATATTTGGCTAAAACTTCAAAGTCAGGGAAGCTGGTATAAGGCTCAATAAGGTAGGCAAAGCTCATGATAATGCCATTACAACTTGACACAAGGGACTCCTGAGGGAAATAGGCCAGCAAAAGAACAAGAGGAGTATGAGTCTCTTGCAAAATGTCATGGCAATACTATACAATGGACTCCCACACCCTAAGGGACAAAATGTCAGCATGGGCACAAAATGCAAATAAGGCGCTAACTAGGGTACCCATGTAAGGTCAAGCTCTACCACTCATATCCTGCCACTTTTAAACAACAAGAAGGTTCCATGACATAATAGAGTGTGTTCGTACCTAAGGCTATAATGAAATGGTCATAAGGTCATGCAAAATGCAAACAGAAGTGATCCTAACCGATATGCAAATTTGAACATCATACCTGTAATGGGTACGAACGAGTCAAAGTAACAGATGAAACGGTGCTCAAAATGGTCTCCTGCATCATAAATTAGTCCAAAAATGGTCCAAAAGGATTAGAGATGGTCCAAACTATGGGAAAGGGGGTAAAAATTTTAAAAAATTTGAAAAATTTCTATAAAGAGTAAAAAATTCAAAACATTATAAAATATTTGAAATTTTTACCCAATTGAGCTTAGAACTTCAACAGCGAATTCCAGGAGATCCGGTCGACGGAATCCACTACCGTTTTTTCCAGGTACTTACCCATGCTCTAATCTTTCATTTTGATGCAATTTTTGTCAAATTCCATGGTGTATCTAGGATTATAGGCCAGTCTAAGATGAGCGCCACGGCCCACATGCAAATCGAGGGTTTTTTCGTGTATAGGGATGGATATACACGAAAAATTCCCTCAAAGTCACGTACATACGCGGTTGTTTAGCAAACAGTCATGTATGCAGCCGTGGTCAATGATTTTTAAATATTCTAATGGAAAAAACTCAATTTTTATGTGCAGGATGGTCCTAGAATGGAGAGAACGTGAACATGGTGATGTAGAAGAGGCAGTAAGGGCAAATCTAATGGCTCAACAAGCATTATGTGCATGCGGGATTTACAACTTTTGGTGTCTTGGTGGCTTAAGAACCAAACCAAGACTGTTGCATATGTTGGTAGACTACTGATATCCAGACTCAGATTCATTCCAGATAGACGAGATGTCCCTCACCATAGAAGTGGAGAACATATATTTTATCAGTGGACTTTCGCGACGGGGGGAAGTGGTGAACCTACACTCTTGCAGGCCCAGAGGTGGCCTGACTATATATGAGTACATTGCAGTGTACTTCAATCCAAACATGGAGAAGGTGGGGAGTGAGATCCCAACTAACTCCATACAAGTGCTGGGCCTAAATGCCATTCTACAGACATTGGGCAGGATAGCAGGCTTACCTTCACTCCACCAAACCTCGCGACCTTTGATGTTCTATGCAGTGGAGTGCATGAGACCCACGATGTACGATTGGATCAATTCACTACTAGGCAACATGAAACACCAGCTCGGTGAGTGCAAGATGCGCAGAGTGCGAAACTTCGGTTTCAGCAGCATACTGAGCATGTTTTTCTTTGAGCGTGTTCCAGGATTGGGCCATAGAGTTGACGTTCCTCTATACAGGGTTTGATATCTGGCCCAACGGCATTAGGTAGATGCTATGCGTAGGCTAGGTGGAGGTAGGGTGTCCAACCCCTACCTAGATAATTTCTTTCCATGGTGGCGACAACAGATAGTTGCCATCGATGACTATCCCTTTGCGGGGATAGATTTTCAGGGAGATCTCAACATGCCACTACCACCAGGATTGGCATATGGTGACATTGGTAATGAATCTCGACCCTCTTTTTAAAATTTTTGAGTTATTTAATTTTTTTTGTTTTCTAATTATGTAGAATCAAAAGACATGTTTTTGGGTGACAATACATAGTGACATCTACCATATGCATGCATATGTGGGACCACGATGGCCTGAAGGCTTCCCTCGTCATAGACGAAGGGGAAGAGGAGATGGCATCATGGGTGTGCATGTGGAGCAGATGCTCCAAAGCATTCATACCAACTTCATGATACTAACACACAGAGTACCCATGGCGCAAGTCGACGACTTTCCTGAGGCCATGTAGTTCCAGGTGGTGGGTGTACCACGAGCATGGGTGTGGCTATTTCGATGGCTAGCTAGAGCCGTAGTGACATTCCACGATCACAACCCCCCTCCTCCTCCACAGGCTTAGATACATGGGAGTGATACATTTTGTACTATTGTGTATTTATAGTTTGGTGGCTCGAGAGCCCCATTTTTGTATTATGACAGTATGTATTACAACATTTTGGATGTTTATAAAAAACTTTTATGATGATCGATTTATTTATTTACATGTGTAAAAAAAAAAAAATTATGTTTGTGATGAGCTTATTGTGTATGAAACAAATGCCAATCTAACATGTAGTTAGCATATGAGTCAGCAACTTGATTATTAATTCTTGGAACATGTATATATGTTATATTGTCAAATTGTTGTTCTAACAATATCACACGTAATAATCTTCTTAATAATGTCATATCTCTAACATGGTACAAACCATTAAGCTATGACACTACTAACTCCAAATCAAGACGTACCTCAAGAGGGAGAACACCATGTGAAATGGCATCACATAGAAGTTCAATAATGGCACTATATTCAGCAACATTGTTTGAAGAGTGACGTAAACATATTCCTCCAAAAGACAATACCTGACCCATAGGAGTATAAATCACCCAAGCAGCAGAGGCTGAGTGTTGAGTGTGACGGCTCGCACCATCCGCAAATCCTGTAAAGGTGGAAGATTCCATTGACATCTACCAAAATAAATGAATACTAATCACAAACCTGATAACCATAAGAAAAAGACCTACCTATGAAAAACTGTACAATAATATACAATAACCATCCTTGGATGAAAGTCATGCATAGTATTTTTTAGGATAGAGCCCATTTCTAGGCTTCGCCAAGTCCATTCCCTCATAATGCACTAACTCATAAGCGCCCTTCTCTAACACATGTTTAACGACATAAGGACCATGCCACATGGGATTAAACTTTCCTTCCCCTAAGGGTTCTTTCGGTTGATCCGACAAAAGGACAAAGTCTCCCTCCCTAAACCTCCTTGGATAGATATACTTATCATACTGGACCTTAACATGACGCTTATTTACTTCTAGATCCACCAAGGAATCTCGGCGCTGCTCATCAAGTTGCTCAAGGTGGACCAAATGCTCCTCCAATGGTGAAGTGTCTAGTAAGAATTCTATAGCTAGCTTCAAAGAAGGAATCTCGCACTCAATCGGCAATACCGACTCCACTCCATGTACAATTTGATATGGAGAAAAGCCCATGGTAGTCTTAACCGCGGTTCTATAAGCCCACAAAGCAGGATATAATATAATGTACCAATTATTCTTGCTTTGTGCGATGGTTCGTTGGAGAATGGATTTGAGGGATTTGTTCACTACTTCTACCTATCCATTTGCTTGAGGGTAGTAAGAGGAGGAATGCTCTTGTTTATACCCTAACTTCGAATCCAACTCTTCCATCATACGATTCTGAAAGTGCAAGCCATGGTCAATGACAAGCTCTTTTGGAATACCAAACTGAGTAATAATCTAGTTGAATACGAAGTGTGCAGCTTTCTCACCGTCGAATTTAATTGTAGGCATAGTCTCATCCCATTTCGTGAAGTAGTCAATAGACACTATGATATGATGATTCCCCCCAGCAAAATCTGGGTTGCAATCCATAAAATCAAGCCCCCACTCAGTGAAGGTACTAGCGGTGATGATGGGATGTAATGGGGTAGGTTTTGAGCACATATTATGTGCAAACACCTGGCTAGGGTGGCACTTCTTGACTGCATATACACAATCCTTAAAGATTGATGGCCAAAAATAACCCGCTCTTAAGATTTTTTGGGCTGTAAAAAGCCCAGATAAATGACCACCACATGCCCCTCCATGGAAATCATTCAGTACTACCTCATCCTCCTCATGAGTTAAACAACAATGTAAAATGGAATCTACCCCACAACGGTACAAAGTGTTATCCACTATGAGGTAATTCTTAGACACATGACATAACCATCATTTCTCATCCCATGAGAGGTGAGTAGGGACCTTCAATGTTTGTAAATAAATAATAATATCCCCATATACATCCAAATTTGAGATTAAGAAGATGTGCTCATAGATAAACGTATCTTCACAAACCATCTCCTCGGCTTCACTTGGGAACTCCGATATAATCTTTGCAAATTTTAACTATTTCTTCGATTTTGCTGAAACAAACTCGAGGTCAAATTCTTGCAAGATGACAATCCATTTATTATATTTTCCCCCAATCATTCTTCAAGTGACAAGGAATTGAAATGGATTGACATGGGCTACCACCAAGGTTTGGCGAACAAGAATATAATGTCTCAACCATTGGACCGCATGTACGGTAGCTAAGGCAAGCTTCTCAACATGGGAATAATGGATCTCTGCGTTAATAAGATTCTGACTTAGATAGTATATGACATGCTCTTGGATCTCCTCATCCTCTTGAACCAAAACCACACCAATCATCTCCATGGATGTGGCCACATAAAGTAGAAAGTCACGGCTATAGTTCGGAGGACTAATCACCGGGGCTGATGCTAAGGCTCAATTAAGCGCATCAAAGGACTCATGGGCTCACTCATCCCAACAAAAGATGGTATCCTTCTTCAAAAGACGTATAAATCCTCTAGTCAAATTGGCAAAATTGACAACGAATCTCCGTAAGAAGTTTGCCATGACTTGCAAACATTGAAGATGTCTAATGTTTCTCCAGGGAGAGAATTGAAGTATTGCCTCAACCTTCAAAGGGTTGACTCTTATACCCTCCCTGGAGACAATGAACCCTAATAAGTGACTAGAATTCATTCAAAAGATGCACTTGTGAGGATTTAACCTGACCAAATAGTGGTGGAACCTTTCGAATACTAATCTCAAATGATAGGAATGACGCATTCTCATACGAGATTGAGTAGCAAGGTCATCCAAAAATACTTCGATAATCGATTTGAGATCATGGAAGATCAAGGTCATAGCCCACTGAAAATTAGCTCTAGCGTTCTTAAGGTCAAAAGAAATTTTCCAATATACAAAATTTCCCCAAGGACAAATAAATCCGGTCTTATGTTGGTCCTCAGGTTTAATTTGTATCTGATTGTATCTGAAAAATTCGTCCATAAGGAAAAAACATCGCTACCTGCACACTCATCCAAGATCTGATCAATAAATGTTGTGGGGAAATTGTCTTTAGGACAGGCACAATTCAAATCACAAAAATCAGTACATATGCGGATCGCTCCCTGCTTCTCACCAACCGGAACGGGATTTGAAACCCACTCCGTCAAGGGAATGGGATAGATAAAACTAACTTTCAACAGTTTTTCTATCTCCTCCTTAGTCACGGGTGCTTTCCTAGAATTCATTGCATGAAAGCGTTGTCGAACAGGATTAGCATTGGGATAAGTCTTAATCTCATGTTCAACAATGTGAGGGTTGATACCTGGCATTTCATCGTAAGACCAAGAAAATATATCACGAAATTCTTTAAATAGCTCAGTGTATTCTTGAATCTCAGCATGAGAACATTCTGCCCCAATATAGACATTCTCATCCCTTCCAGGATCGCAAGAGATATTGATAGGAATCGTTGGAGATATATTTTCCATGTTCCCATTAGCCATCGAACCAGGAGAGATTAATGGAACCATGGGACTACCAATTCTCTCACTAAGAACCTACCTAAAGTCCTCATGCTCCAAGCAGTCAAGCTTGGGAAAAAAGTAATATCTATGATGCAACTCTTCCCATGGTGGCTCAACTCCCGACATGGCCTCAATAATCACTTCATCTGAAGCAAAAACACTATCAAGGCAGTCGTGCGAATGAGAAGATTGAACTGCCCATGTAGGAAGCACATACGGGTCCTCCTCCACAAAGAGGAAAGATTAGGCTCTGCAACACATCCAATATTATCTTTATAAGCTACCATAGTTGCAGGCAATGGCACGTCCGTCATGATGGGATCATTCGAAGGACTCAGTGTAGGAAGAATCCAAGGATCTTCCATACAGGTTGTGCAAAAAGACACCGATCTCACAGATGTCGAAGCCTCACCAGAGCTAGATCCTATCATAAGGATAGGTGTAGGATAACTAAAGCTTCCCTTAAGGGATGGATACATGCCCACACCCACACTCCCAGTTGCCAGCTAATAGTGCTCAACAATCAGGATAGAAGCTCGTGAAGATGCGGTAACCGCCGGATTCTTGAATGATGTTTGATCAATCGTAACTATCTTCCCATTAAATGGAAAGCATACAATGTGAAATAGTGAAGAAGCTACAGCTTGCATATTGCACATCCAATTCCTACCCAGCAAGAGATTGTAGTCAAGGGGTGTATCAACCACCTTGAACCCTATCGTAATGATCTTCCGTCCCAAACGGACCTTAAGGGAAGGAAGGATCCTGTGCGGCCTAAACGATCTCCCATCAAATGAAGTCAACATGGTACTAGATTTAGACAAATTAGGGGAACCTGAACCCTTCCAACATGATAAATATATCATAGAAGTACCAACACCTTCGTCAATCACAGTGCACTTGACAATCATATTAAGACATTCTACATGAATCAAAAGAGACACATAGTAAGGCAAGAAAGGCTGAAGTCCTACGGTTTCAAATTTAATCACAAAGAAAAAATTATCATCATTCACACCAAGGGCAGAAAGAAAGTCCTTCCTTTGCAAAACACAACTATGAAGTACTTCTAGTGTAGACATCCCACAAGGAGTGTGGCCCAAATCCTCGACCACAGAATAGTTCTGGCTGGCTCGGGCATTAAGATTGTCCCTCGAATTCTTAAGGACTCCCTTAGGAATGCAAGGTGAAAATTTAGGTTTTTCCACAGGTTGTTCAATACGCAAAGGAGTCCCTGGTGGACTAGGTTCCTTTCCTGGTTTGGGTTGTGATGAACCATAGTCTTTTGCACAGGTCACAACCTTTAGAGCACGCACCATGTTAATGCAACCATGACCACTACCCTCCAGTGCATCTTGATCACCACCAGACTAATCACGGGTCCTCGAGTTCATTTTTTGATTGTGAGGTAAAGGGTTGGTCATCACAACTGGGCGCTGCGCTAAGAATCTTGAGGCTTCATCGATACGAGGGCACAAGTAAGTGAGGTGATCGTCCTTACATAGTTTGCAAGGAAATTTAACCTTACGTTTAGCTTGCTTGTCCCCCACAGCATTACGGGCATTCTTGTCATTAGTATTAGCATTTTCATTCCTATTCCCACCCTTAGGATTATTTTTACCCTTATTTCTATTCCTTCCAGGTTGCTGGTTACCCTTCTGGTCCAACAATTGTACCAAAAGCACACTTGCCATTTTGGTGGGATGAGACGAAGCCGTGGCTTGTCCCAAGGCAGAATGGTTGATTGAAAACTATTTAACTTGTTGCACAACTGAATCCGCAGGTTTAGCACTCGCACAACAAACAATGCCATCGGCATGTGGTCCAGTTTTAACTTTGGGGTTGAAACTAGAACGCGGAGCATTAGGAATGATCTCATATAACAAACCGGAATGAGCATAAATCAAGTCTAGCTCCTGCACCCTAAATATGGCTTGTTCCTCATTTTGCACTCTGGATGTAGAAACATCCTTCACTATATAAGGCAATAACAACTTAAGGAACCATTCAAGGAGGAATTCCGATGGTATAAAGGCTTTAATCAACCTCTTCCATCTACGCCACTCTTGGATATGGCCTAAGATATGTGTGGCTTTATCCTACTGAAATGTCGACAAGATTTTTGTACCAACATCGTAATGCACCGGTAGCTGGAAGTGGTTAAGAAAAGTCATGGCTAGGTCATCGAACAAAGTGAAATACCCCCTAGGTAACTCTATATACCATTTCATGGTAGGCCCTGTAAGGGTGCATTGAAACAGCCTTAAACAACTAGAATCATCTTATAAGTAATTCAAAGAGCACCATAGGTGAAACATAGTAACATGTTCACTCAGATCCTCTCCAGGTTTTCCCTCGAACTTACGATTGTTCGAAGGAAGCTTGTTAGGGACAACCGGCCAAGTCGGGTCATGAGACATAGGATCATTTGTAAGTCTTGACAAGTCAAGAAGATTTAGCGTTGCGAGGAAATGGATCCTAGGATGAGCAGGTCGATGCCCCACTCCCATATAGTGTTGGTTCATATAGGGCTATTGAGCATAACCACCATGGCCTTGGCCATAGCGTCCTCCCCCCGTTTGACCCGTGTAGGGTGGCATGGAAGCACCATAGTGTGGTGTACCTTGACTATTCATGGCTAAAAATCCATAATTGGGAGATTAACTGTGTTGTTGATACCCATACCCATAAGGTGAAGAACCTTGTCCATACCGCGTCCCATAATAAGGTTCGTAAGTCATCCCATGAGATGTCCCATGAGACACTCTGTAAGTAGGAATATATGCTCAAGAAGAAGGAACATACGTTTCGGAAGTAGCAATATATGCTCTGGAAGTAGTAACATGACCTTTAGAAATAGGAATATGACCTCCCAAAACAATAGGTGGTACTTGAACCTGAGACACAACTGGTCGAGAAGCAGCAGTACGGACATGACTTGTAGCAACATTCCGGCCTGAAGGACCATGTGAATGAGGTGGAGGTTTAACATTCAAAGAACTAGGGATAGAGGACGAAGGGACCTATGAAATTATGTACCTGTTGTTCCCTATAGTTGCTCATCTTGGATCTGGTATCCTAATAGGATCGCTAACCCTAGGCCTAGCAGGAATATGTGATGTAGCTTCCACCGTCGGGATGGAAGGTGCAATGTGACTTGTGCTCCCAAACCTATCCACATGGTAAGGAATGAGAGTGCCCCCAGGTGTAGTGTAAGGTTCAAACTCAAACTCAACATGAAATGCCAAATCATGTGTGGGAAAACCAGACATACCATAACTACCATAACTAGTGCTCACGAGTTAAAAATGAGTCTCATCATCTTCTGGCATTCCATACCGGTGATGTGTTAATGGGGGATCAACATTAGAGTAAGTAGGTCCATTGTGAAAAGTACCTATCTCAAAATTTATAGGACCTAACTCAGTCATATCAGGTGAAGGATCATAAGTAGGAGTAAACTCCCCATCTTCCACGTGAATGGGAGAGGGTGGTTCAGGAATACCTTCAACATGGTCTCCCATTGTGTGTGAATCAATGTGCAAAGTAGTCCACCTAGATCACATGTCTCTCTCTCCCAAAGGAGGAGGAGATGTAGAAGGCGAAAGTCCCCCTAAATGATGAGAACGAGGAGGAGCTGCACCCAAATCCACAATGACTCAAAAAATGTAAAAGACTCTCTAATTATGCAAACCCTAGGCAAGCTAACATGCACAGAGAAATCACCAATAAAATCTAAAGCCAAAAACAAGCAATCAAGGGTAGGATAAGTGAGCTCCTGAATGAAGCAGGTATTTCTTGCCTCGGAGAGGCTTGAGACTCCCATACACAACAAGTGGAGGTACATAAGCTGTCCGACCCCAACCTAGCCGGGACACCCGCAGAATAACCCCTATAGAGTACCCACTCGATATCTTAGGTAATGCCACTAAGGTCACCTCAATATAATCAATGCTCAGACAGACAGTCGTAGGCGAGATTGACCATATGGGCAGGGTAGCAAAGCTTGAAACTCTCGAAGGAGCCCCCAGATACAAATACAATCTTAGAAATATCTCCGATGCTACTGATTTATGACTAGGGGTCATCCCAATCAATAGCTACTCACACTCCCTCATGCTTAGTTCCCTTTTGAGAGGAGGATCCTGAGAAACACTGGTTATACCATGGAATTTCACACACTCACCTGGAAAGACACATATATGTTGTTGTTTAGTGGTCTTAGAGAATTTACTCACAATGACCTATTCCAAGACCCTAAAACCTAATCTTGTTGGTGAACCCTATCAAATAAAATAGTGTAGTTCATTTTAATTAAGCGTTGACTTTAATTGGCTTTATTACTCAAAAAATGTAGATGGCTATGTAGCTAATGGTGTTATGACACAACATGAAGCAAAATGCACACCTAATAATCAATGTGAATGCATTGTTTCCATGAAAACAAGGTATGCTTACTACGTGAAATGCACAATTCCTCTTCAAATGATAAATGCAAGTTTTCCTATATGAAATCTTGACTAATACTTCAAAGAAAATTTAGTGCAAGTACTATGCAAAATGCAAAATGTAATGCATAATGATAAGAAATTATTTTTGGATTTTTTGAAACAACAATGAGATATTAAAGCAAAAGAATGATTCTACAACCCCCAAACTCCACAAGCACAATCAAGCA
The DNA here is from genome assembly GCA_001517045.1 of Pseudotsuga menziesii. NCBI lineage: Eukaryota > Viridiplantae > Streptophyta > Pinopsida > Pinales > Pinaceae > Pseudotsuga > Pseudotsuga menziesii. Next base: position 56,452 of record LPNX010306132.1, read on the forward strand.
GCACTCAAGCAAATTACTAAGGTAAAAGAAACCTAATGCACTAATCCCAAAACAAAAAATAAAAAATGCAATGACAAGAACATTCTTCAAAAAATAAATTTTATCCTAAAAAAAACGTCTCTGGTCAGAAACAGAGGTGTATACAGAGGCTAGCAGTATCAAAGGAGACTCAACGATCATCAAAAATCACCGAGCAACCATCAATCTCCCTCTAGAAGGAAAAACTAAGGGCATACGCGACTGTTTGTAGTAAACCTGTGTGTGTACGCGGAAATAGCAGTGAAACGCACGTATATACGCGACTGTGAGTTGAAAACTTGTGTACATGAAGAAAAGTGCATAAAAATAAAGGTGAATCGATAGGCTAAGACAAACTTCACACCAATCAGACACTACCAAGCAAACATGCCCCCAGACCCGACACATAAACATAGAAATAAGAGCAATTCAAAGTCATTGAATGCTGATAGAAACCCCCAAAGGACAACTAATAGGAAATCCCCAGTGTAGTCATTAATTCTGTTACAGAGAGAAATTCCTATGGCTTGGGGTACCCCAATAGATATCTTGACTCCAGTAATCAATCCTTTCCAATATGCAAGAGAAATGCAATATCTAACACTAAAGGATCAGACCTCGTACCTTATTCCGACCGGTTGAAGTAGATCCCCGTTGAGCTTTCCAACTTCAGCTTGAATTTATAAATCACTTCCTCAACAACAAGTAAACAAGACAAGAATAATATATATATGGGTGTTATATCTACTCTAGCATTTATAATCAACAATGTATAAGCATTTGAAAACATCCACGGATACAATATTCATTCAAACATACATTATTGGATAGGAAAAGATATTTCTATTATATAAAATCAGAGATTACAATGAATACAACCTATGTTGGCACGTCTATGAATCGAAGAAATTGAATCCCCCACTTGGGAATCCACCACCTCAATCCTCCATCTCTCGATAGTGAGCTCACAAGAAAAAGGAAAGCTTGGGAAGAACACCGAAGTGCTCCAAGGGACAAAGGGATGCAGACTCAAGCACAAGTTCCGGCAACAATGGACTATAGTTTCTTTGCTCTAAATTCACTTATGTCTTCAATGTATCCAAAGGGTTCCTTATATAGATTTTCAATGGGGTAGTGAAAGGTCGAATCTGAGTGATCTCAAGGCATATGGAAGGCCAGGAGACAAGTGAGTCGGATCCATGTCAAGGAAAACTCCAAAAGGATTTGGATTTTTGTACACATCCCGATGTACGTGGTTTTAGAGGTCAAACCCGCGTATATACGTGATAAAGGGTTTAAAAGTCGCACGTAGTAATTTTCACATGTTTTTAGGGATGTTCAAGGGAACATCAAAGGACAAGAAATGGTCTAGGGGGTCTAACGAGTCTGCATGATGATAGGGGGAGGCCATACAAGTGTGATTCACCAGGTGTGCTAAAATCTACTATAACAGTTGTAACCATGTTAAATATTATTATAGCTGCAGTTAAGACTTTCATTTTTTTTATGAATTTTTGGAGATGTTACATGTGGTATCAGAGTGAGTTTCCAAACACTAGGCCTGATTGGCTCACTCGCATAACAAACAAGAAACAAATATACTGTTAAATTTTTATCATTCAAGATAGCATTATGATCTTAGGATCTTATCTGAGAGAATAACATGCACAACAATAAAACACAAGTGACAATGAAAATAAAGATTTTCCTCGGAGAAACCATAAAGGAGAAAACCTCGCAACTTCCTCTAAGATAGAATCAGCACCAAAAGTAAAACCCCAAAAATAGTAAGATGATCTCCTGACAGCAATAGTCTCTCTCTCTTGTCCCAGCAACTTCTTCTCTCACTCATGCGCCCCAGTGAGTGCGTGTGTCTATGATAAATAGAAAGTCTCACTCTCTATTTATATTCTTTCATTCACTTAACCTTTAACTTTGTTATGTAGGATCGAGTAACCAAAACTGGGGTTCTAATGACCCAACTTGCATTAAATCACCTAGGGCCGACTTCTCTAGGAGTGTCTAATAACCCTAGTGCCCCAAAACTGTGGGGACTTCAACCCTTGATCAATAGGAGGGTTACCCACAATGACTTTACAAGACTTGTTTACATTATTGAATCTCCCAATAGGAACATCGAGGCATGATATGACTCAAATACATTACAGACACTCCCGAAATAAACATCGGGGTACAATACATAAGATATACAAGTTAATATATTCCGAAGTTACAAATACATCAACACTCCCTCTTAACCAATAAGGTATTCTCTCAACACAATTTGTCAACACTGGTCTTCTTCTCTATATCATCTTCAAGTCATCTTCATCTTGGATATGGATTCATCACTCAATATGGATCATCATCACTGGATCGGGATCATCACTCGATCTAGATCTTCATCACTGGATCTGGATCATAACTCGATCTGGATCATCATAGGGACATCATCACTGGATCTGGATCATGACGAGACTTGAATCATCATTGCTGGATCATCATCACTGGATCTGGATCATCACTGGATCTGGATCATCACTAGGTCATCATCATAGGTGCTATCTCATGATTCTTCTCATCACAAGAAGTTCTACAGAGACAACACTTTTTCAAACTGGTTGTAGGCCTAGCCTCCATGTAGGTCTTTTTCAATGCTTGTGTCTAATCCTAAGTCAGAATGGATAGCACTTACACCTGACCATGAGAGGAACACATCCAACACCATGTCATAAATGCACAACACTTACATTCACCAGCATGATAGGACACACCTACTATCATCTGTGAAAAGGCACAACACTCACATCCACCAGCATGGTAGGACACACCTACTACCATCTGTGGAAAGGCACAACATTTACAATCACCAGCATGGTAGGACACACCTACTACCATCTGTGAGAAGGCTCAGCACTCACATCCAACAGCATGATAGGACACAACTACTATCATCTATGGAAAGGCACAACACTCACATCCACTGGCATGATAGGAAACACCATCTATGATCCATGGAAAGGCACAACACTCATGCCCACTGGCATGATAGGAAACACCATCTATGATCCATGGAAAGGCACAACACTCACATCCACTGGCATGATAGGAAACACCATTTGTCATCCATGGAAAGGCACAACACTCACATCCACTGGCATGATGGGAAATTCCATCTATCATCCATGAAAGGGATCAACACTTATATTCGACCGTGCGAGGAACCAATATATCCTACATCTCAAAAGCGCTCTCAACCCCAGGTTGAGGATTCCTGGTGACTGAGCAGGTGCCTCCATTCTCCCAGAGAATGGCATCAACCCTTATATCTGATCAAGTGGGAACACATCCCTCAATCACATCGGAATGGCCCTGCAATTATATCTGATCATGTGAGAACACATCCCACAGTCATATCAGAATGGCCCTCAGCCCCAAAATGAGTATTCCTGGTAACTAACTAGGTGCCTCCATTTAGAGAATGGAATTTAGCATTTATATCTAATCATGTAGGAACCAATCCTATAGTCACATCAGAATGGCTCAGCACTCACATCTGACATGGAAGGAACCAATCCTCTCACCATGACAGAATGGCTCAGCCCTTACATCTGATCATGGAAGGAACCAATCCTTTCACCATGTCAGAATGGCTAACGAGCTCATCACTTCCCCTTGGGGGAAACCTTGATCTGGAGAACACCAAGCTTCTATATGAAGTACTCAAAATTTACTCTAGCCAATGGCTTCATCAACACATCAGCTATCTATTCATCCGTCGCAACATACTAGAGCTTCACTACTCTTCTCTACACCATATCCCTGATATAGTGATATTTGATCTCGATATGCTTTGATGGTTGGTCGTGGAGCCTAATCTTCCAGATCTAGAGATATTATTCAGTCATTTTTGTAACCCAGGTGTACTGTACACTCATTCTACCTTCGTTGGGGATGTGTGTTGGCCAACAGTTTTGCGGACCCATGGTATTGGGTTAACCTTACTATTTTCCCATGGTATTTCCCCTATAAAATAAATCATTGTAACATGACTATGTATGGTATTATTTTGTATTGGAAGAGAAACTATGAGAGCGTGAAGAGGAAGTGCGGTGGTTTTGCTGCAGGTTGTATCCCTTCACCTTTCTGGACTATAATGAAAGGACTGACAATTTCTTTGTGGATGTATCCCATCGTTTAGGTGAACCGCGTTATATCTGTGTCTCTCTATAATTTTTTAATGTGTTTTGCATCTTGTTTATGATTTAACTATATATCTGTTATTGCTCTATGGTCCTATTTTGTAACAATTGGTATTAGATCCAAAATGTCTATTTGGTTGGTAAACTCGCGGGAAAGATGGGTTCCTGGTTTGAGTGGGAGCAATGGTGGAATAAGGAAATTTTTAGGGTCGAGAAATTTAACGGCCAAAACTATCAGTTATGGAAGATGCAAATGGAGGACTATCTGTACCAAACGGATCTATACCTGCCATTGGGTGGAAAAGAAAAACAACTAGTGGCTATGAAGGATGAAGAATGGGAGGTTCTTGATAGAAAGGCACTGGGAACAATACAGCTGTTCTTGGCTTCACTGGTGGCCTTGAATATTTCAAAAGAAAAAACAACAGAGGGTGTGATGAGCGCATTGAGTAAGCTCTATGAAAAACCCTTGACTTCTAACAATGTATTTTTAATGAAGCGTTTATTTAATATGAAGATGTCAGAAGGTGGATCTATTCCTGACCATTTAAATGAGTTTAATACACTTGCCAGTCAGTTAATTTCTGTAAAAGTGAACTTCGATGATGTGGTTAAGGCTCTTCTAATCTTGTGCTCATTGCTAGAAAGCTAGAATAGCTTGGTCATGGCCGTAAGTAACTTTGTCCCTAGTTCAAACACTCTTAAGTTTGATGATGTTGTTGGTGTTATTCTTAGCGAGGAAATGAAAAGAAAAAGCACAAGTGAGACACCAAGTAATGTGTTGACCATGGAGAGCAGAGGGAGACAAAACGAGAGAGGAAGGAGCCCAAGAAATCATGGCAAGTCTAAAAAGGGAAGATCCAAGTCTAGATTCAAAAAAATAGAGTGCTAGAACTGTGGTAAGAAAGGACATTTGAAGAAAGACTGCAGATCTCCAAAGAAGAAAGGAGACAGACATCAAGAGACTACTCAGGAAGCGAATGTAGCAGGTGATGTGTTACAAGATTCTTTGATTCTTGCATTAGATAATACTAGTGATTAATGGGTAGTAGATTCAAGGGATTCATGTCATGCTACACCCCATAGGAAATTCTTTCATGATTATGTTCAAGGTGATTTTGGGCATGTGCTATTGGGGGATGATGAACCATGTAAAATTGTTGGAAATGGTAAGGTACGGATTAAGTTAAATAATGGAAATGACTGGCTACTAAAGGATGTAAGGCACATTCTTGATATGAAAAGAGATCTGATCTCAACAGGGAAGTTGGGGGATAGCGGTTGTTTGTCTACATTTGGAGAAACATGGTGGAAGATCATTAAAGGATCACTGGTAATAGAAAAAGGAGATAGGGTAGGTACATTATATTTATGTCCTCATAATACTGATTATTCTATCTCTATAGATTCCACAGAAACAGGTGCGGCATTGTGGCATCATAGGCTTGGCCACATGAGTGAGAAGGGGATGCAGATTCTCCACTCAAGGAAACTACTTCCAGATCTGAAGCAGGTAAGTTTGGAATTCTGTCAGAACTATGTTTATTGAAAAGAGAAGAGATTTAGATTTCTCAGGGTTGGGAAACAAAAGAAGAGTGAAAAGTTAGAGCTTGTCCATACAGATGTATGAGGATCAGCTCAGGTACAATCTCTTGGTGGCTCTCATTATTATGTTAATTTTATTGATGATGCAACTAGAAAAACTTGGGTTTATTGCATTAGACAAAAATATGATGTGTTTGATACTTTTAAGAAGTGGAAAGCTTTGGCTGAGAATGATACAGAAAAAAGGTTGAAATGTCTCAGATCTAATAATGAAGGAGAGTACTACAGCAAGGAGTTTGTCATTTATTGTTCACACAATGGGATTCGCAGAGAGAAGACAGTCCATGGAACACCACAAGAAAATGGTGTTAGAAAGGATGAACAAAACGATCATGGAGCATGCAAGGTGTATGAGATTGCATGCAGGGTTACCCTTACAGTTTTGGGTTGATGCTATAAACACTACTGTTTATTTAATAAATAGAGGGCCTTCAAGCACTTTGGATGGTGGAATTCCAGAGGAGGCATGGACAGGTAAACAGGTAAAATACTCATTTGTGAGAACTTTTGGTTGTGAATCATTTTTCCATATTGATAAAAATGATAGAACAAAGCTTGAGGCTAAATCCAAGAAATGTGCCTTTATTGGATACGGGGTTGATGATTTTGGTTATCGCTTATGGGATCTTAAAAATCACAAAATCATTAGGAGTAGAGATGTAGTATTCCATGAAAATATCATGTACAAATATTAGTTGTAGGGAAAGAAAGAAGAAAGGAAAACACAGAGTACACAGTGCTTGATGAAATCAATGAAAATGAAGTTCCAAAGGCACCAAAAAATCAAGAGCAGCAGGAGGTACCTGAAACTCTTGCAAATGTAAGAAAATATACCAGGTTAAGTAGACCCCCTGAATGATTCTCTCGTTCACATTATTACTTATTGATGATTGATTCGGGTGAACCAGAATGTTTTGAAGAAGTAATGCAAGTAGAAACTAGAAAGAAGTGGGAGCAAGGAATGGATGAGGAGATGGACTCATTGGTAAGAAACCAGACTTGGGATCTGGTTAAGCTGCCTGCAGAAAAAAGGGCATTGCAGAATAAATGGGTTTACAGGTTGAAGGAATAAGATGGAGGGAATAAGCAGTACAAGTCTATACTTGTTGTAAAGGGGTTTGCACAAAAGAAAGGTATACAATTTGATGAAATATTTTCTCCTGTTGTTAAAATGGCTTCAATTAGAACTATTTTAAGCCTTTGTGGTGGTAGAAGATTTACATCTTGAGTAGTTAGATGTTAAAACAACCTTTCTCCATGGGGATTTAAAGGAAGAGATTTATATGCAGCAGCCACAAGGGTATGAGGTCAAAGGGAAGGAGAATTTGGTTTGCAAGTTGAAGAAGAGCTTGTATGGCCTGAAACAAGCTCCAAGGCAGTGGTATTGAAAATTTGATAAGTTTATGATAGAACAAGGTTATGATAGATGTCATTCTGACCACTATTTTTATTTCAAGAGGCTAGATAATGGAAGATATATTATCTTGTTATTGTATGTGGATGACATGCTTGTTGTAGGGTCTAACATGAAGGATATAAATTTGCTCAAAAGAAAACTAGCTAAATAATCTGCAATGAAGGAATTGGGTGCTGCGAAGAAAATCCTTGGTATGAGAATAACAAGAGACAGGAAAAATCACAAATTGGCGTTGTCTCAAGGTGAGTACATAGAAAAGGTGTTGCAGAGGTTTAGAATGCAGAATGCAAAACCAGTCAGTACACCTTTGACTAGCCATTTCAAACTAAGGAAGGATATGTTTCCAAAGACACGAGAAGAGATAGATTACATGTCCAAGATTCCCTATTCATCAACGGTTGGAAGCTTGATGTATGCCATGGTGTGCACTAGACCAGATATTGCACATACAGTGGGAGTTGTGAGCAGGTATATGAATAATCTAGGTAAAGAGCATTGGAAAGCAATACAGTGGATTCTCATGTATTTGAGAGGTACCACTTCACATGCATTATGTTTTGGAGGTTCAGAAACTATTCTATAGTAATATGTTGATGCAGATATGGCTGGTAATAAATACAATAGGAGGAGCACCACAGGGTATGCGTTTACTATGGGTGGAACAACAATAAGTTGGATTTCAAAGATGCAACAGGTTGTTACACTTTCAACAATGAAAGAAGAGTATGTTACGGCTACAAAGGCTAGTAAGGAGATGATTTGGTTGCATAAGTTCATGGAAGAATTGGGTAAGAAGAAGGAGAATAGTAGGTTGTATAGTGATAGCCAGAGTGCCATTCATCTTGCAAAGAACTAAGCCTTTCAGTTGAGGACTAAACATATACAACTCATGTACCACCTCATAAGATCTGTTCTAGATGAAGAACTATTAAAACTGGAAAAGATGCATACTAGCCACAATCTTGCAGACATGTTGACCAAGGGAGTAACCAAAGAGAAACTAAGTTCCTACTCAGTTTCTATTGGCCTTCAAGCATGAAGGTGAAAATAAGAAATTTGCCCAAGTCCAAGGTTCAGAGCATAGTCCAAAAATCGTAGTAGTGGTGGAGTTGTTGTGATCAGTCTCCAGGTGGGAGATTGTTGGTTGTGGAGCCTAATCTTCCAGATCCAAAGATATTATTTAGTCATGTTTGTAACCCAGGTGTACTGTACACTCATTCTCCCTTCCTTGAGGTTCGAGGGATGTGTGTTGGCCAACATTTTTGCGGACCCATGGTATTGGGTTAACCGTAGTATTTTCTCATGGTATTTCCCCTATAAAAGAAAGCATTGTAACATGAATTTGTATGGTATTATTTTTTATTGGAAGAGAGAATGTGAAAGCATGAAGAGGAAGTGCACTGATTTTGCTGCAGGTTGTATCCCTTCACCTTTCTGGACTGTAATAAAAGGATTCGCAATTTCTTTGTGGACGTATCCCATCATTTCTGTGAACCACATTACATATGTGTCTCTTTGTAATTTTTTAATGTGTTTTGAATCTTTTTTATGATTTAACTATATATATGTTATTGCTCTGTGGTCCTATTTTCTAACATCGAATTGTCATGGAACACTGGTTTCTTCGAAAACTTCACATAACTCTGGTTGTCGCAATATATACAAGCAACATCCAACTGGAGATCAAATAAATCAGATAGTATCTTCCTCAACCATACTACCTCACAACTACTTGAACAAGCTAGGGACATACTTTGCTTCAGTTGTACTCAGTGCCACGCAAGACTGTTTCTTACTAAACCAAGAGATCACACCTGATCCCATATTGAAGTAGCACCCTGAAGTGCTCTTCCTGTCGATGGCACTACCTACCCAATTGAATAAACATAACCTTCCAGGTTAATCTTCTGATCAGCCTTATACTTGAGCCCATAGTCAACTATGCCCTTTAGGTACCTCACTGCATGTTTTGCAACCATTAGGTTAACATGTCTCAATGTGTTCACAGCAAAGAAAATATCTCGTCTCATATTCGTCAGGTACATCAAGGATCCAATCATCTAATGATACATCATAGCATCAACCGTCTCTGATGAAGCATCACTCAATAGCATCAGGTTCGATGCCAAAGGTATGGTCATGGCCTTGTAGTCCATCATTCTGAACCCCTTCAGGATCTCTTCTACATACTTCCCCTATCCACATCTCCATGCCTAGAATGTAGTGCATCATCCCAAGTCCCGCATTTCAAACTTAGCAGCAAGCTTTCTCAATAACAAGTCATCGACATATAACAGGAGCATCACTGGTATTTTTCCTTCAACCTTGAAGCAAAGGTTGGAATCTGCTTTACTCTTAGTAAATCCTAGAGTCATCAGTAATCTGTCCATCCTTTTGTACCATGTCGAACCTCAGGATCTTCTGTAGTCACTCCCTCTGTCTTTCGTACTCTATGCACTGAAACATTCTATACTAGAGTGACAAGTAGCTTCCTTTGCTACTAATATTCTATGTATCCATCTAGGATCACTAGATACCAAGATCCTCTATCTTGAACCTTTTCAAAATTTCTTGTCGCACCAATCTGTGAGTTTCTTATCCTCTATAGACATCCATATTCAACCTTGTAGCAAAGGTTCAGATCTTCATCAAGATCCTCATGTATGTGTTATCCCATGGGTGTCTTCTGAGCTCATACAAGGCCTTCTTTCATTTGCACACATGATTCTTCCTGTGATCATGTGTCTTAACTTCTAGTGGCTACAAATGTCTCTTCATATTCTATGCCTCCTTTTCATGAGAAGCCTTGTGTTACGAATCTTGCCTTGTATCCCGTGATGTTTCCATCTACTGCATGATGGAACTAAAAAATTCATTTTACGTATCGATACTACATCCTAGACATCATTCTTCTTGAACTGGTCTTCCCTTTCTTCTTGGTTACTTCTTCAGGGCTGGAAGGTTTTGTCTCAATGATTTCGCTGCATTCATCATATTATTCTTCATCTTGAACTGTCGTCACTTGTTCTTCAAAACAAGTCTCATCCTTCTTTTCTTGTAGGTGATTTTACATGATCTTTCCTACAAGTCAAATGCATTAGTTGTATGGTTAGAAACATTGCATAAGGTATATTCATAATGAAAAATTCTTTTGCATCAAGATATATGATTATGCAACTATTTTAGCCAATACAACATTCATCCATATCTCATGGAAACTTTCTATATGCCTTCCATCTCTACCAGGACAAAATTGAGATTGTGCACTAATCTAATATGTTAGCAAAGAGGTTTCATTCTAAATAAGTAGCAATGGAGATTTGTATAGCACCATGAGCTACTTACCCATCACATGCATATTATTAGTATACTATCATTAATGCAAACATTCTTTCATGCATAATACATCAATTGAATATAAACTATTGCATAACAAAAACAATATCATGAAATGACAATTGAATACTTTTCTTTATTTGTTTCATGGGTATACTCCTTCTTGAGCCTCCGTCTTCATCATCTTCTTCATTCATAATAGCATCATTTCTTATCCAAATCATAATATGGATAACAAGTTCTTCAATAGTTGAGTTCTTAATATTCCTCATCACTTGAGGGATCTTCTTTGGATGGTAAGAGCTTGATCTTCAGTTGCTCCCATATTCTCTTCTCTTATTATGAGTCAAGCTTCTTCTTCTTCCCAGAGTCTGCTTAAAGTAATCACTTCTTTTCGGAACACATTCCTTGAATGAATGAATCCCATGATCCTAGGAGGCCATTCAAGGTGTTTATCACCACTTCTGCATTCTCCACTTCTTCTTCTACTGCTTCAAGTTGTTCTTTGATTTGAGAGACCCTTGTAAGGTATGATTGCATGGCCTCTGCATTCTGGATCTTCACATTCTTCAATTGTTTTCTCAAAGTCATCTTTTGATTTATGTTCTTCCCTTCAAATAGCTTGGTCAAGGAATCAAACATCTCTTTAGGTGTCTTTAGGGAAGACACTTATGGTATAAGGTGATCCTTAATAGAATCAACATTAATCCTCTTGGCCTTGACCAAGTTCTTTTGGTGTAAGGCTTTTAGCCTCATCTCCCTTTGGAACTGGAACCTCTCTTCTTATGTAAGTGTCCAATTCATTTTCTTCAGAGAGATCATATACTTCAATGCTTGGAAGTTTTCAAATTCAACAAGCTTATCATAAATCTGATGTGATACATCACTTTGAAATGAGAACCTCAAATGAAAGTAACAAAAGATTAGATCTTACCGATTTGAGGTGTCCATCTTGGTTCTGGAGTTGGTTGTTCTAGGGTTTGTTAGAGAAACCCTAATTTTCAAAACTTGGAATCTTTAAGATCTGATTGGATAGAAATATATATCTCTTCGATGTGAGCTTTCCAATGTACTCGTTTTGGGAAAACAGTGGAGGAAAGCGCTCAAAACAGGAATCCTAGTTTACCAATTTCTTTTGTAGAAATTCATGCTACTGTATCTGCGGTATATCCAAAATTACTGCTCCTATATGTATGACCCTTTGCACTGAGGTATCCTTTCCTATCCTTGTTTCAACACCATAGGTTTCATCAGAATTAGTTTCACCAATTGGGACTTGTGATCATTTTCCCAAGGTGACCTATTTCAGGACTGTTCAGGCTAGAGAAGTTGTATGACCTGCCACGTGTCACTGTTTCATCTTCAGGGTCTGAAACTTCTATCACAAAAGGAACAGTCCATTCGCTTTTTGGAAAATCTTTATAAATTTCATTTGGACATTTGTATCCCAATATATAACAATTCTCCTTAGGTGTCCTGTTTAGGGATGAATCCTAGAAGAGGCTGGAACCCTAACTTGGAGGGATCATATCTCTTAGAATATAGTGAATCTGATACTGAAATTTGGAAACAGTTTAAATTGGTATTCGATATTCGGCCTCTGAAATTTTCAGCTCTTGATCCTTCTCCAATCCTGAGATATAGAGAATGTAGCAAAAAGTATTAGTTTTAGTATTTTAAGGTTTTTCTGGCCCGGGGTCAAACTAGGGTTTGACTTTCCTGGAGTTATAACCAACCAAAAATATCGACCCAGGTCTCTAAAATTCAATTTTTATGAGGTGATAAATCCTATCCCGGGCTCACTCAAAAATTCCTCTTCTGTAAGAAGCTCCAATTTCCCACACAAAAAATTGAAAATGCTCGGAAATGAATTTTACTTTGACACAAAGATGCGCCCTTCAATGGAGAGCTAGCCTAACATACTTTTGCTGATGGATTGTGGAGAGAGACCCAAAATTTAAGAAGCCCTAGCTTCTGCAGCTTCACAATGTCTTCTTCTTAGGATAGCTCTGATACCATGTTATATTTTTATCATTCAAGCTAACATTATGATCTTAGAATCTTACCTCAAAGAATAACATGCACAACAATAAAACACAAGAGACAATGAACACAAATATTTTCCTCGAGGAAACCATAAAGGAGAAAACCCCGCAACTTCCTCTGAGATAGAATCAGCACCAAAAGAAAAACCCCAAAACAGTAAGATGGTCTTCCGAGATCAGTAGTTTCTCTCTCTCTTGTCCCAACAATTTATTCTCTCACTCATGTGCCCCAATGAGTGAGTGTGTGTGTGATAAACAGAGAGTCTCACTCTCTATTTATTTCCTTTCATTCACTTAACCTTTAACTCTGTTATGTAGGCTCGAGTAATCCTAACTCAGTTATGTAGGCTCGAGTAACCACAACTAGGGTACTAATTACCCGACTTACATTAACTCACTTAGGGCTGACTTCTCTAGGAGAGTCTAATAACCCTAGTTCCCCACAACTGTGGGGACTTTAACCCTTGATCAATAGGAGGGTTATCCGAAATGACTTTACATGACTTATTTACATTATTGAATCTCCTGATAGGAACATCGGGGCATGATATGACTCAAATACATTACAGACAATTCCTGAAATAAACATCAGAGTACAATACATAAGATATATGAGTGAATACATTCTGAAGTTACAAATACATCAACATATACTGATCATATTTTAAATTTATTTATGTACGGAAATATAAATTTTGTTTTGCAGGAAAATGGAAGGTGTTGAAGCATTTGCTAAAATTGGATCTCATCACAATAATCCAAGTAACATTTATGTAGAAATAAATAATCAACCCTCAGGGTTACTACAAGCAGTGAAAGAGTTAAAGGGTGAACTACAAATTGTGAAAATAGATAATGAAATAATTTTGGAACTAAAACAGATTTTACTTTACAAAATACAAAATAGAGGTAAACATAGAAGAAATCCATATGAAACTAATTTTGAAACAGTATCATACAAACACAAGGGTAAGAAAATAAAATTTTCTGATAGTGAATCTTCTTCAGGAGTTAACATAAGGTCACATAGAGGAAATTATAAATATACAACTGAAAGTAGTGAGAGTGATCATAAACCTAGGAAAATAAAGTATAAACCTTATGAAGAAATCTCACGAGAATTTAAAACAATAAAACCTCCCATGTTAACCAGGGAAGTAGAAAAGGGTAAAGAAGTCGAGTCTTGGTTATCGGGAATGAAAATGTAATTCTAGATTTATAACTACTCTAATAGAATGAAATCCTGGATGGCTATCTACACCCTAACCGGAAAAGATGACATTTGGTGGCATGACATAAAAAGAATTGAAAACCTTAAGGAAAAGTATTTGGGCATGGAGAGTCTTTAAAAATTACTTTAAAATGATTTATTCTTATCTGAACTATTCTTATAAAAGATCTAAAGAGTTTTATGAACTAAAACTTGGTTCAATGTCAATGAAAGAGTTAAGTAGAAAATTTCTAAGTTTACCAAGATATGTACCATATATAATTGACTAAAAGCCTAAAATAGAAAGGTTTTTAAGTTGTCTTCCCACTAGCTTCAAGGACATAATTGGATTTGATAATCCAAATATCCTTGAAGAGGCAATGAGAAAAGATGACTTTTATTACGAACATAGTAAAAAGAGAGAAAGCATACCTACCTAAAAGAATATGAGAACAAGTAACTTTGATTAAAAGAGAAAAGGTTTTAAGTCTAGTAAATGTTTTGGAAATAACTCTCTAAATTTATCTAAGAATAATTATCAAGGAACCTATTTTAAAAGTAGAACATAGGGAAAACTACATCATGCCTAAAAATCATGTTAAAAATAATGAACATAAGGAACCTGTAAACTATTGGGAATTTCAAGGACCGCAATATGACAAGTATTGTCCGAACATGAAGGGGAACTTCAACAATGTGCATACCCATCAGGAAAAGGAAATAGTTGGAGTTGTAGAAAATATGTATCCTTGGAGAATCGACATGCTCACCATCAAAATTCCATGGTGGAAGTACATGGTATGATACAAAACCAGTCTGTTTCTATTCTGATTGACCCAGGTGCTAGTTTAAGCTATGTGTCACCTAGCATAGTGGAAAAATGCAAATTATCTTTGAAAAAGTTTGAAATGTCTAGGCCGGTCCAGTTAGCTATAAGGACTAAAAGGAAATTATTTAATTATGTTGAGAACTATGATCTGTTTATGAGTCATTTCAAAACTAAAGTCAAGTTAAATGTATCACCATTAGGATCTTATGATGTTTTAATAGGTATGGATTGGATAGAAAAACATCAAGTAATTTTGAATTGTTTTCAGAAAAAAATTTACTTGTTTAAATCATAAAGGAGAAAGGATTACAATCAAAGGAATACCTAGGAAAGTTTCTATTAGAAAAATATCATGCTTACAAATGAAAAGGGATGTAAGAAAAGGTTGTAAATTCTTTGTTGAACATGTAATAAATAATGAACCAATGGATAAAGAAGATAAGCTGAAATTCGATGATATTCCTATCCGACAAGATTTCTCGGTTGTTTTCCCAGAAGAAATTCTAGGATTACCTCCAAATAGAGATCTGGATTTTACGATTGAATTAGTACCAAGATCTGTACCTAATTCAAATCCTCCTTATCGAATGAAAATTTTAGAAGTAAACAAATTATAGTTACAATTGCAAGAGCTAATAGACAAAATTTATGTAAGACAAAGTGTATCCTCTTAGGGAGCACCTGTCTTATTTGTTATAAAGAAAGATGGTAAATTATGTCTATGTATATACTACCATCAACTAAAGAAAATGACAATTAAAAGTAGATATCCTCTAGCTCGCATCGATGATTTTTTTGATCAAATACGCGAAGCGACGGTATTTTCAAAAATAGACTTGAGATCTGGATATTATCAAGTCAAAATTAAAGACGAATATATTTTTAAGACCGCTTTCAGCACTAGATATGGGCGCTAGGAGTTTGTGGTTATTCCCTTCTGGATAACAAACTCTCCAACAAATTTTATGTGCTTAATGAACAGTGTCTTCAGCAAATACTGAGATAAGTTTGTAGTTGTCTTCATAGATGAAATACTAATTTATTCTAAAGCGAAAGAAGAACATGATGAACACTTGCATATAATACTAAAGGTTTTAAGAGAACATAAACTGTATGCCAAATTCCGTAAATGGAAATTTTATAAAGATAAGATACAGTATTTAGGGAACGTGATATACAAGGAAGGGATATCAGTAGACCTGGATAAGATAAAAGAAATAATTGATTGGTATGTTCCCAAAGATGTAACTTATGTACGATCATTCATGGGAATAACGGGTTATAACAAGAAATTTATAGAGGGATTCTCGAAGATCGTGAATCCCATAACTTCATTACAGAAAAAGGGAAAAATATTTTTTTGGGATCAAAACTGTGAAGAAAGATTGAATATATTAAAATAATTACTAATTGTTGCACCCATACTAAAGATATCATATCCAAACAAGGATTTTGTTGTATGCACATGTGCATGCAATGAAGGCTTCGGTGGAGTACTGACACAAGAAGGTCACGTAATTGCTTATGAATCGAGGAAGTTAAAAACACACAAAAAGAATTATGCAACTTATGACTTAGAGCTAGCTGCCATAATCCATGGTCTAAAAATGTTGCGTCATCATGTGATGGTTAAACTATTTTTGCTAATGTCGAATAACATAAGTTTGAAATATTTTTTTGATCAACAAAATCTGAATGCTAGGAAAGCTAGATGGTTCGCTTTCCTTAGCGAATATAATTTTGAAATCAAACACATCAATGGGAATGAAAATAAAGTGGTTAATGCCTTAAATGGAAATGCAATAACAAGTTTCATAGCTTCCATTAGTAGTTATAAAAAATGAATTAGATGATAATTTGGAAGAAGGAATAAAATTGGACACATAATACCGAAATCTAAGAGAAAAATAACTTATAATGAATCTAAAAATGTAAAAACAGATTACAGTTTAAATGAAAAATGATCAATGTTGTATAAAAATAGACTTTACGTGCCTAACATACTAGAAATTAAACTGTTGATTTTAAATGAAGTACACAAAAGTCCTTATTTCAAACATCTGAGATATCAAATGATGATAACAATGTTGAGAAAAGAGTATTTCGAGCCAAATATGAAGAATGGAGTTGTTGAATATATATCTAGGTGTATAGAATGTCAGCAAATTAAAGTTGAGCATCAACACCTAGCAGGTCTTCTACAACCATTACAAATTCCAAATTGGAAATGAGAATTCATCAATATTGATTTTACAACTGGTTTGCCTAAAAATCAGAAACAAAATGATTCAATAATGGTAGTTGTGGGAAAACTAAGCAAGGAATCACACTTTATAGTTGTCAAAACAACTCATAAAGCTGTTAAAATTGCTAACATATTTATGAAAGAAATCTATCAGATGCACGGAATTCCGAGGGTAATAATTTCTGACAGAGATCCTAACTTTACTGGTAATTTTTGGAAATCTTTGTTTAAAGGACTAGATACTAAATTGAATTTCAGTACTGCTTATCATCGACAAATGGATGGACCAAAAAAAAAAGTCAATTAAGTACTAGAAGACATGTTATGAATATATGTTAGAGATTATCCCAAAAAATGGGAATATTATTTGCACTTAGTTTAATTTACATATAATAATCATTCTCAAGATTATGCTAAACTTAGTACTTTTGAAATATTATATGGTAGGAAATGTAATACTCCCATTACATGGAGTAATCCAATTGACAGATTTATGTTAGGACATGACTTGTTAAAAGAATTGGAACTAACATTGAAACAGGTACAAAGCAATTTAAAAATTGCTCAGGATATACACAAGAGTCATGCAGACCTTAAAAGAACTCTGAAATAGTTCCAAGTAGGTGAGCATGTATTTGTTAAGGTAAAATCGAGGAAGAGCTCATTTAAGTTGGGGATCTGTGCTAAATTAGCACCTAGGTATTGTGGATCATTCGAAATATTAGCAAGAGTGGGGCCAGTGGAATATCAGTTAGCTTTGCCACCTAATCTTAGAATACATAATGTCTTTCATATTTCCATATTGAAAAAGTATGTGCATGATGCTACTCATGTGATCTGCTGGAATGTTATTCAGGTAGAACCCGAAGGAGATTTTCAGGTGGAACCGGACTGTATTCTTAACAAGAGGGAATTTTTTCTTTGGAATCACACCATTAGATAGGTAAAGGTGCAATAGAAACACGTCAGTCCAGATGAAGCAACCTGGGAATTGGAGAGTCATATGCGGGAGGCATATCCAACTCTGTTCCAGAAAGACTTAGAATAAACTTAAGCAACATCGAGGATGATGATGAACTTAAGGGGGGTTGTTTCTAACACACCTAGAAATGAAAAATATATATTTTTATTTATTTGAGAAAACATTATCTTAAATTTATTGTAAAGTTTTTATAACCAAGTGGGTCAAGGATGACTGTAATTGAATATTTATTTATTTTAAATAATCAAATAGAAGAGACACCTATCCAAAGGATATTGTTGAATGATTGTTCACTAACCCACTAGGAGGAATGAGCAACTGTAGAAGGTTGGGAGACAAGTGGAAACACTAACATTTCACTTTCTAGTTGTTGTAGGAAGCAAAATCCCTAAAATTGTGGTCATGTTCCCTAAGAGGGGCAACTGAGCAGGTGGCCCAATTAGTTCCAAAACTTACCCAAAGAACTATGTAATCTTATAAATACGATCAAATTCAGGAAGAGGCTCACTACATTCTATTTTCCATGTGAATGAACCTTGTGACTGGTGCAAAACTAAAAAATTCAGGCACATAAGGGATTTGATGAGGAGATAGATAAAGTGGAATTTTTGAGTTAGTCTACTACTGAGCGCTAAGTGAAAAAAATTTCAGTGTGTGCTATTATCCAGTTCTCTTCATCCTAGTGGTTCAAGGAATAGGCTCAAAAGTCCTAAGCAAGTAATCTTAGCTGCTTCAAGAGACAAATGGGTGGAACGATCTCCTTTGGTTGTTTTTCCCCTTCAGCAAACTATCCAGGTTCTAACTGTTTGTTATTTATCTATTATTTAAACTTTATATCTGTAAAAATTTTATAAGTAGGCTTATCATTTACAGAGTTTAATGGAAATAGTTCTATATTTGTTCTGAGAAAGGAAAGCTGTAATTCATCTAGTTTGGAGTTATCGTTTAATGACTATTGATTGAACTTTCCTATTAGGATAATCTTTAACATTAAATGATGTTTTTTTACTGCTCTTGAATATTAATTATAATACCTCTAATTCAGTTAGTCTTATTTCTACTATATTGTTTTTATCAGTGTTATTTTTCGCTAATGTAGGTTCGAAGAATAAAACATATATTGAATCAAGACTAGAGAAAACCCTACATAAGTTTTATTACATAGGTTAATATCATTTAGACCTATATATACTGTAACCAATAAGTAACTATACTGAACTAATCCATCTAAATTACTGTAAGGACAAACTCTCAAAGAGATTGCTAGTCTAAATATATATTTATTTTAAATAATCTAAATAGTGTTAAATTTAAAAAAAATCAAGGGTTCCGACGTGTAACCCCCGACATAATAGAGGATTTATATATAAGGGCTTACAAAGTCAAAAACCAAAACATTAAACTAAAAACAAAAACCAATAAATATATTTTATATAACCATACAACTCACAATTGCATCGAATATATCGTATAGATATTTAATAAAAATTCCAATTTACAGCAGATCTTTTTCCTCGCAGCCTAAATCCTAGTTACCGTTAGGTTAAACAAAGCTTCTACAATAAAACACTAAATAAACCTGGGTTAGAGATCGAATCCGTCTAAGGATTATGATTAGATAGATTTACGTTAGAAAGGTTTTATGGCCGAGCTAATACAAGTTTAATTTCAATACCAAATGGAGATCATCGACAGTTCATAGCTTTGGTTGTAGGATGAAGGGAATTTCGGTATTATCAACTACGTTTTTCTTTTCTTAAACATACAAAAGAATTTTCAATAGCCTTATGGCTTAGTATTTAATATAAAAACAGTAGCACCCATTTTAAAACTTGAATCGACTTAACAGTAGCCTCACGACCTTCTTCAATTGAAAATGAGACAGAGTAATGGCCTCACGGCCCAAATATTTTCCTAGAAAAATAATAATGGACTCATGACCTACAACTTATAAATCATATATTTTACAAGCTAAAAAGTATCCATGGTATCCTAACCTGTTAAATAATTAATTTTTTATCCAGAAACCAAGTTCAAATTCCCATAGGAATCGTAATACACCTAAACAATAAATTATAACTAAAACAAAGCAACACGGTAATGGCCTCATGGCCATAATAGTTTTATAATTACCCGAAATTACGGAACTGCTAAAACAAAATAGAATACAAAATCTCTCACATGTTTTCTTAAAAGGAAGGAAAACATTTACATATGGGGACAATTGTAAAACTGGTCAATACACCTTCGAATCAAAACTTTAATCCTATCACAGTTTCAAGCTAAAAAATTTATTGCATAGTCATTTCAACTCCACGGTTGAAAAGTATTCATAGTTACAAAATATAAATGCCTCACAGCTACCAAAGGGAGTTATCACTTTCATACAGAAATACAAATGCAGAGATGGGTTGCCCACTGATGCAAAGAAAACACAGGAATGGATTCCATCCAAATAACAC
Organism: Pseudotsuga menziesii; assembly: GCA_001517045.1. NCBI lineage: Eukaryota > Viridiplantae > Streptophyta > Pinopsida > Pinales > Pinaceae > Pseudotsuga > Pseudotsuga menziesii. Next base: position 76,803 of record LPNX010306132.1, read on the forward strand.
AAAGCCACAAAACCCATTGCCACAATTCCACAATGAGCCAAAAGGTTGCAGGATCAGGTCTTACTGAAGACGTGGACGCTTGCTTTCTTGAAGAGTATCCACCCCCCCTCTGCCGCAACCATGGATGAAGAGTCTTGTTGAATACACCCACACCAGAGGTCATTACTACACTGTTTTTTTAAGGAAACAGTGTTTCTAAAACAAGAAAACATAAATAAAAACAAGAAATTTTACATGTAAATGCTAATGACGAAGGATATTTCCCCAACAGTTGACAACTGGATTTCAAATTCACAGATTTCAGCAGTTTTCAACTACCAGTTTCAAAACCATGGAGAAGACACTTTCAATGCATGGAGCATTAAGGAGCATGTACATAGCCTAGAGCCATCGCACACCCAAATGCTCATGTTAAGAACCAGAGCCAAGAAGCCATGGCTCTCACCAATAGAAAAACAAGAAATACAATGTGAAGAGGAGAACACGGTAAGTTAAACTATACAGTTTAATGATGCGACAAATATGCTTCCTGGCCGGATCATTTATGCCATCACATGGTCGACATATGGCCACATTTAATTAAAATTCATAAACCTTGAAACACGTAACTCCTTTGTGCATCAAACCCTTTGCTTCGTATGTTTATTCAAGGGAAAACCTTGAACGTTTTTTCAACATCTCTTAAATTTACTTTGTTCTCTCGACCTTGTGATTGTTATAGCTTATTTTTTTATACGCTCTTGAGTGTTCTAGGTGGCCCCTTTATTTTTTCCCCTCTCTAGATCCTTGCACGTGGCTTAACAAGGTAACAAATCACCTTCATAGGGTACCTGCATGTTTAAAACAAATAGTTCTATGCATTATCTCTCAAGCTAAGTAAGACCTTAACTCAACCCTTTAGCTCATCGAGCAGTTTAATAAACAATCAAGACCATAATTGACAAGTAAAGAAGAAAGATTATGACTTAGTTTTCATAACTCGACACCAATCTACGTACTGTTGACATAACATTTAAGACAAGAAGAACTAGAACATAAACCAACAAAGTACATCAAACTCTAACTCACAGTAAATAAAGGTAGCCTATCATAAATCAAAATAGTGTCGCTATAACAATAAATCACATAATATCGTTGTCACAATATGACCATTTATGTACGATAAATAAATGACTTTAAACACAATAGCTAAACACCATATGGTTGAAGGATTTCAAGAGTAAACAAACTTGGAAATGTTGTCGTAACCATGTTAAATATTGTTACAACTGCAGTTAAGACTATTTCAAATTTTATTTTATTTTATGAATTTTTGGAGATGTTACAAAACTAATTTTTAAAACTATGTGATGGCTCAGATACCACTATAATAACCGAATTCGAGGTTTACTCAGAGAGATAATCGATCTCTAAAATATTATATACGTAATAATTGAATGTTGATAATACAAATGGTTTGGCCATTAAATATGATGAGTCATGTCCTTTTGTTAAATATAAATGTTTTTTTTATTATTTATTACTTATTTGCAATTTTGTTTATTATTTATTATTTATATTTGTTGCAACCCATCTCTATCTCAAAAACTCACTTCTATAAGCATGAATAACCTCGCCATGTTCCCACTCCACATGGAGCCACTTTTCCCACCTTAATCCCCTTCTTAATTTAATGAAATAATACTTAAACAATGAAATAAGTGTTAAACAAAGTATGGTTCTTAATTATAGTTTAATAACTTGGTTTAATTTCCTAAGACTAGGAAGATAAACTAAGGGACACTCCCACTTTCCCACTTGTGAACTCAAAGCCCTCCATCTCTTCTTCATCCTTCTTCCCATGCGACCATTTAGATATTATTATTTTAATATCAAAATATACATATTAGCATAGTCTTGGTAATTCCGACCATTTGTTTGCAACTTTTAGTTGTTTACATCAATATATACAAATTTACATTGTGGGGTTAAACTGGGGTATTACAATCATACTTAAAAAAATATGCCTAAACCATTTTGAATATCAAGCAGATAAAAAAGCGGGATGAGTGTTTAGGAGGTTTACCCAAACTGGCATTTTGGATGAAACCATAATGGAGGGGTTAAAACCAAGATTCGATATGGTAATAAAGAGGCTCACTCTTCCCTAAAACTATGTTCACTCTTAAAAAAAATCTCTTGATAAACTACAAAATATCATTTGGAACACAAAAGGATATCACAATGTTAGATAAAATTGAAATAAATCCGCTAATGGAAATGGGATGATCAAATACAAAATTGATTATACTGATAGATTATTGCAACAAACTTATGGGATGAAAAGCTTTCATTTATCTCTACATGCTTGACCTCCAAAATGTGTTGAACTTGAATTAGGTTGCATCCTAGTAAGAAACTGACTTTAATGAAGAAGGCACCCTAGATCCAATTGACCCTTCCCTCAAATGCAACACTAAAATAATAGTAGAGCCCTTATATACATTGTAATCCATCTACTAAACTTAATCCTACAAATGTCTAGCGTCATATATAAGACCGCCTCGAAGATCCTTCAAGGATCCAAGAAAAAAGATAATTATCTAAAATGCATGTCGAAAAGTGTATAAGATATTCCATCATTCCATTCCTCATGAGTCATACCATGGCTCTTAGTAAAGCAAGCATGACATCACTAGTGGAAGTTAAAAATGTCCAAATCCAAAAGGCATGCAATCAATCCTTAACCAATGATTTATATATTAGTGTGCACTACCCTAACACTCACTTCGCCGACACATGCGCGGAGGTGTACACGATCACGATATAATTTTTACACCACAATATATAATTTTTCTTTTTATTATTTAATAAGCCAAACTACTCGTACACGAAAGGAAGAAAACGACAGCTAGTCTTAGAGACCGCAGATGCATTGCATAACGCCGCTAGATTTTGGGAGGCTATACTTCAATTCAATGAACATAATGGCATTAAAAAACAAAGGGTTCCAAAACCTTTATATATATATATCAAATTTAAAAAAGCACAGTAATGTCACTGATATTATTAATTAAGATGAGCCATTATAAAGGGATATATCAAATTTAAAAAAACACAGTAATGTCACTGATATTATTATTAATTAAGATTAAGATGAGCCATCATAAAGGATATATAATGTTTGTTTGTCAAGTCCAAAACAATAAAAAAAAGAGTGATTGCTTAAAGCCTAAAAAATATGGGTCTAACGTAACGTAACTCCAAATACCGGGACTAACGTGACACATGCTATACAAAATATATGGAAATTCTACTTCAAAGTATTTCATTATTGTTCTCCTTGTAACGCTACTATTGTTAAAAGTTCTTTAGCATTATATTTGTATAATATTTGCTATTGATTTTCACTAATGTAATGTCCGATAACACGAAATTATTATAATACTATGTAGGATGATGTTTAAAAATATGGGTGTATGATTTATTTATTATATTATTTATTTATTTTTAGTTATGAAAGTTATTTTTTTTTATAAAATTGATGAGTAATATACTAGTATTAAGTAAATATTAGAAAATTTTAACTCAAAGTTTTTAATTTTTAATTTTTTGTAATTTATTAAATTAAATTATATGGCATTTTAAATTTATAAGAATTTTATTAATTATTATATTACTAAGAGATTAAATTAGTCAAGTGGTGACATGATAAGAATTCATTAATTATTATATTACTAAGAGATCAAATTATTTAAATGAAAACTATATAATTGTTGGATTTTAATAAATAGATATTTTATTAATTGATTGAGTTTTTAACTTATTAATCAAATAAATAAAAGAAATTGGTAGATAGAATTTAGTTCTATTTACTTCTTAAAAAAACTTATAAATAAATTTTACAACGCTAATTTTTTTCAAATAAAATATCATATATATATTGATTAAGCATTATATATTACAAGAAATTTATAGAGGGATTCTCAAAGATCGTGAATCTCATAACTTGATTAAAAAAAAGGGAAAAAATATTTTTCTGGGATCAAAACTGTGAAGAAAGATTGAATATATTAAAAGAATTACTAACTATTGCACCCATACTAAAGATATCATATCCAAACAAGGATTTTGTTGTATGCACAGGTGCATGCAATGAAGGCTTGGGTGGAGTACTGACACACAAAGGTCACGTAATTTCTTATGAATTGAGGAAGTTAAAAACACACGAAAATAATTATGCAACTTACGACTTAGAGCTAGCTTGCATAATCCATGCTCTAAAAATGTTGCATCATCATCTGATGGTTAAAATATTTTTGCTAATGTTGGATAACATAAGTTTGAAATATTTTTTTGATCAACAAAATATGAATGCTAGGCAAGCTAGATGGTTCGCTTTCCTTAGCGAATATAATTTTGAAATCAAACACATCAATGGGAAGGAAAATAAAGTGGTTGATGCCTTAAATGGAAATGCAATAACAAGTTTCATAGCTTCCATTAGTAGTTATAAAACTGAATTAGATGATAATTTGGAAGAAGGAATAAAACTCGACACATAATACCAAAATCTAAGAGAAAAAGTAACTTATAATGAATCTAAAAATGTAAAAATAGATTACAGTTTAAATGAAAAATGATTAATGTTGTATAAAAATAGACTTTACGTGCCTAACATACTAGAAATTAAACTGTTGATTTTAAATGAAGTACACAAAAGTCCTTATTCCAGACATCTGAGATATCAAACAATGATAACAATGTTGAGAAAAGAGTATTTCTGGCCAAATATGAAGAATGAAGTTGCTGAATATATATCTAGGTGTATAGAATGTCAGCAAATTAAAGTTGAGCATCAACACCCAGCGAGTCTTCTACAACCATTACCAATTCCAAATTGGAAATGAGAATTCATCAGTATTGATTTTATAACTGGTTTGCCTAAAAATAAAAAATAAAATGATTCAATAATGGTAGTTGTGGGCAAACTAAGCAAGGAATCACACTTTATGCTTGTTAAAACAACTCATAAAGCTGTTAAAATTGCTGACATATGTCACGTCCCCGGTTTTGACCCCATTTGCATGATGTATATATTGTAATTAATCGTGGTGAGGAGCTCAAGGCAAAAGCCCCACCATCGATTTGGGTGTGTGTGTGTTTTAGCAATGGGGATAGTTGCCGATGGTTTATCGTGCTATGTGGCACATTATAATTCGACATCATGTAAATACACACATCAAATAAAACTAAAACCACAACCAACTACGGCAGTGCAACGTTGAATGAAAAGGGCATGGTTCCAAAGGATAAGGGGTGGGGATGTCAAACCTTAGTCTATGGGGGAAAAAAACACATGTTTTACCACCTTTGTTTGTTTGCCACATTTTCTTGTCTCATCCAACCTTGTCAACCTCTTTAATGCTTTAGCTGGTGGTTTAGGGGGGATGGCTGAGTGGGTGAGGGCAGTTATTGCCTTTGGGAGTGGGGTGGAAGGACTGTCAGTCCCTTACCCACACCCACACACCACCCACGACTCCATTCTCACCCTGTCGGTTCGTCCTCCCCACATGGAGCGTTCTGCTGTTCATCCACGCACAGAGGTCACTGTCTGTTTGCTTGCACAGCTGGGCTTCAACCTTCACGATGGTGTTCGGTTTCCTGCTCGCGCGCAGGTTCGTGGTCTGTTCATTCCTCATGCAGAGGCAGATGTTCGTTTTCCTCATGCAGAGGGGCAGGAGTCTTGCTCATCCTCACGCACAAGAAGAGGATCTGTTGGATCTCATGCGGCTAAGAGGAGAGCTGCTTACCTGTGGTCATTCATGTTTTCCACAGAGTGGAATTGGGTAAGTATCCTTGGCGTTTTGTGGTCTGGTACAGGTTGCACTCATGCACAGACTGTTTGGGGTCGTTTTCCCACTTGTGAGCCTTGCTCACTGATTGTGTTTTGGGGCTGTTGTCTTCCCCACGTTTTTGGTTGGCTGTGGTGTCCAATTGCGTTTTGGGCTGCTATGCTCTCCTATTGAGTCGTTTTCTGCAGTGGTCTGCGTCTGAGTTTCCCTGTTGTTTGGGACTGTGTATAGATGCCATCATTGGCACTGTGAGTTGGGGTTGTTGATGGCCACAGTCATTGGCCGAGTCTCCCATGGTTATGCCGGGAGTTCTATTTCCTATCCACTGTGGGTTGTGGATTGTTTCCACTATTTTTATTATGAAATTGAGCTGCTGAAGTACCCTGGTTTTGGGTTGCAGCTGAGTTGTTCTAGCCATGTTAGGGCCAAGAACAAATCTGTGTTTCCTTGTGGGCTTGAGCGGTGCTCACCTTTTGTTGGGATTGCCCTGCTCGTCCTTGCTTCTTGACAGGGATGTGAAGGGTGGTTTTGCTACTGGTATGCAGTGGTTGGTTTTTGGACTGTGCTGGCTTGGCCGATCTGTGGATGGCCTGATAAACCCAGCAGTGTTGGTTTGGCTGTTTGGTGTCCACTTGGCTATGTGTAAGCCTGCAATTGACCCTTATCCTGAAGGAATCATGCCCAGCTCGGGGGTGGCAGCGTTGCTGAGAGATTGATGAGCAAACTGGCCTATGGTTGGGTGGAACGTTGCAATGATGTAGCTGGTTGCGGGATTCTTCATCAAAAGATAAGTACTGTTGTTATTTCATCTCTGCAATTATATCTATTGTTTTATGAACTATGATGAATATGTTAGATGCTGGAATGTATATGTGTTGCTTCCGCAGAATGTTGAGAAATTAGGCATCTATGTATGCTTGTATGTTTACGCATCTTCGTATGCATTGTGATTAAATAATATCATTTCAGTATTGATGATCGTAAATGTTCATGGGGCTTTTTTCCTGGTTCCATTGGTGTTCGTCGCATCCTCTTCGCTGTGACAACATATTTATGAAATAAATCTTTCATTTGCACGGAATTATGAAGGTAGTAATTTCTGACAGAGATCCTAACTTTACTGGTAATTTTTGGAAATCTTTGTTTAAAGGACTAGATACTAAATTGAATTTCAGTACTGCTTATCATCTGCAAACAGATGGACAAAAAAAAAGAGTCAATCAAGTACTAGAAGACATGTTATGAATGTATATTAGAGATTATTCCAATAAATGAGAATATTATTTGCACTTAGTTGAATTTACATATAATAATCATTATCAAGATTAGGCTAAACTTAGTACTTTTTAAATATTATATTGTAGGAAAAGTAATACTCACATTACATGGAGTAATCCGGTTGACAGATTGATGTTAGGACATGACTTGTTAAAAGAACTAGAACTAACATTGAAACAGGTACAAAGCAATTTGAAAATTGCTCGAGATATACACAAGAGTCATGCAGACCTTAAAAGAACTCCGAAATAATCCCAAGTAGGTGAGCATGTATTTGTTAAGGTAAAATCAAGGAAGAGCTCATTTAAGTTGGGGAGTTGTGCTAAATTAGCACCTAGGTATTGTGGACCATTCAAAATATTAGCAAGAGTGGGGCCAGTGGAATATCAGTTAGCTTTGCCACCTAATATTAGAATACACAATGTCTTTCATATTTCCATATTGAAAAAGTATGTGCATGATGCAACTCATGTAATCCGCTGGAATGTTATTCAGGTAGAAACCAAAGGAGATTTTCAGGTGGAACTGGACTGTATTATTGACAAGAGGGAATTTTTTCTTTGGAATCACACCCTTAGATAGGTAAAGGTGCAATGGAAACATGTCAGTCTAGATGAAGCAACCTAGGAATTGGAGAGTCATATGCGGGAGGCATATCCAACTCTGTTCCAGAAAGACTCAGAATAAAATTAAGCAACATCGAGGATGATGTTGAACTTAAGGGGGGTTGTTTGTAACACAGCTAGAAATGAAAAGTAAATATTTTTATTTATTTGAGAAAACATCATGTTAAATTTATTGTAAAGTTTTTATGACCAAGCGGGTCAAGGATGAGTGTAATTGAATATTTATTTATTTTAAATAATCAAATAGAAGAGACACCTATCCAAAGGATATTGTTGAATGATTTTTCACTAACCCACTGGGAGGAATGAACAACTGTAGAAGGTTGGGAGACAAGTGGAAACACTAACATTTCACTTTCTAGCTGTTGTAGGAAGCAAAATCCCTAAAACTGTGGTCATGTTCCCTAAGAGGGGCAACTGAGCAGGTGGCTCATTTAATTCCAAAACTTACCCAAAGACCTAGGTAATCTTCTAAATACCATCAAATTGAGCAAGAGGCTCACTACATTCTATTTCCCATGTGAATGAACCTTGTGACTAGTGCAAAACTGAAAAAGTCAGGCACATAAAGAATTTGATGAGGAGATAGCTAAAGTGGAATTGTTGAGTAAGTCTACTACTGAGGGCTAGTGAAAACAATTTCAGTGTGTGCTATTATCCAGTTCTCTTCATCCTAGTGGTTCAAGGAACAGGATCAAAATTCCTAAGCAAGTAATCTTGGCTCCTTTAGGAGACAAATGGGCAGAACGATCTCCTTTGGTTGTTTTTCCCCTTCAGCAAACTATCTAGGTTCTAATTGTTTGTTATTTATATCTATCATTTAAACTTTATATCTGTAAATTTTTTATAAGTAGGCTTATCATTACAGAGTTTAATGGAAATAGTTCTATATTTGTTCTGAGAAAGGAAAGTTGAAATTCAGCTAGTTTGGAGTTATCGTTTAATGACTATTGATCGAACTTTCCTATTAGGATAATCTTTAACTTTAAATGATGTTTTTTTACTTCTCTTTAATATTAATTATAATACCTCTAATTCAGTTAGTCTTCTTTCTACTATATTGTTTTTATCAGTGTTATTTTTCGCTAATGTAGGTTCAAAGAATAAAACATATATCGAATCAAGACTAGAGAAAACCCTACATAAGTTTTATTACATAGGTTAATATAATTTAAACCTATATATACTGTAACCAATAAGTAACTATACTAAACTAATCCATCTAAATTACTGTAAGGACAAACTCTCAAAGAGATTGCTAGTCTAAATATATATTTATTTTAAATAATCTAAATAGTGTTAAATTTTAAAGAAATCAAGGGTTTCGACATGTAACCCCCAACATAATAGAGGATTTATATATAAGGGCTTACAAAGTCAAAAACCAAAACATTAAACTAAAAACAAAAACCAATAAATATATTTTATATAACCATACAACTCATAATTGCATCGAATATATCGTATAGATATTTAATCAAAACTCCAATTTACAACAGAGCTTTTTCCTTGCTGCCTAAATCCTAGTTATAGTTAGGTTAAATAAAGCTTCTACAATAAAACACTAAATAAACCTGGGTTAGAAATTGAATCCGGGTAAGGATTATGATTAGATAGATTTACGTTACAAAGGTTTTATGGTGCAGCTAATACAAGTTTAATTTCAATACTAAATCGAGATCATCAACATGTCATAGCTCTAGTTGTAGGATGAAGGGAATTTTAGTATTATCAACTACGTTTTTCTTTTCTTAAACATACAAAAGAATTTGCAACAACCTTATGGCTTAGTATTTAATATAAAAACAATAGCGCCCATTTTAAAACTTGAATCGACTTAACAGTAGCCTCACGACCTTCTTCAATTGAAAATGAGATAGAGTAATGGCCTCACGGCCATAATATTTTCCTAGAAACATAATAATGGACTCACGACCTAAAACTTATAAATAATATCTTTTACAAGCTAAAGAGTATCCACGGTCTCCCAACCTGTTAAATAATTAATCCTTTATCCAAAAACCAAGTTCAAATTCCCATAGGAATCGTAATACACCTAAACAATAAATTATAACTAAAACAGAGAAACACGGTAATGGTCTCGCAACTGTAATAGTTTTATAATTACCTGAAATTACAGAATTTCTAAAACAAAATAGCATGCAAAATCCCTCACGTGTTTTCTTATAAGGAAGGAAAACATTTACATATGGAGATACAATTGTAAAACTGTTCAATACACCTTCGAATCAAAACTTTATTCCTATCACAGTTTCAAGCTAAAATTTTTATTGCAGTCATTTCAACTGCACGGTCGAAAAGCATTCACAGTTACAAAATATAAATGACTCACGGCTACCAAAGAGAGTTATCACTTTCATACTGAAAAACAAATGTAGAGATGGGTTCCCCGCTCATGCAAAGAAAACACAGGAACAGATTCCATCCAAATAACACAAAGCCACAAAACCCATCGCCACGATTCCACAATGAGCCAAAAGGTTGCAGGATCAGGTCTTACTGAAGACGTGGATGTTTGCTTGCTTGAAGAGTATCCACCCCCCCTTTGCCGCAACCATGGATGAAGAGTCTTGTTGAATACACCCACACCAAAGGTCGTTACTACACTGCTTTTTTTAAGGAAACAATGTTTCTAAAACAAGAAATTTTACATGTAAATGCTAATGACAAAGGATATTTCCCCAGCAGTCAACAACTAGATTTCAAATTCACAGAGAAGTAGTTTTCAACTACCAGTTTCAAACCCATGGAGAAGACACTTTCAATGCATGGAGCATTAAGGAGCATGTACACAGGCCAGAGCCATCAAGGACCCAAATGCTCATGTTAAGAACCAGAGCCAAGAAGCCGTGGCTCTCACCAATAGAAAAACAAGAAATAGAGCGTGAAGAGGAGAACACGGTAAGTTAAACTATACAGTTTGATGACGAGACAAATATGCTTCCTAGCTGGATCATTTATGCCATCACATGGTCGACATATGGCTGCATTTAATTAAAATTCATAAACCTTGAAACACGTAACTCCTTTGTGCATCAAACCCTTTGCTTCGTATGTTTATTCAAGGGAAAACCGGGTGAATCCACGGACCTGGGTAACACTTTTTGGCAAGCGCATTTCGGCAAAAACATAAAAACGCACCTCGGTCGAGGGCTTGTTAAGCCCTCGACCGA
>LPNX010306132.1:88228-136436 GCA_001517045.1 Pseudotsuga menziesii
CTTGAACGTTTTTTCAACCTCTCTTGCATTTACTTTGTTCTCTCGACCTTGTGATTGTTATAGCTTAGTTTTTTATATGCTCTTGAGTGTTCTAGGTGGCCCCTTTATTTTTTCCCTTGTATAGATCCTTGGACATGGCTTAACAAGCTAACGAGTCACCTTCATAGTGTACCTGCATGTTTAAAACAAATAGCTCTATGCATTATCTCTTAAGCTAAGTAAGACCTTAACTCAACCCTTTAGCTCATCAAGCAGTTTAATAAACAATCAAGAGCATAATTGACAAGTAAAGAAGAAATATTATGACTGAGCTTTCATAACTCGACACCAATCTAAGTACCGTTGACATAACATTTAAGACAAGAAGAACTAGAACGTAAACCAACAAAGTACATCAAACTCTAACTCACAGTAAATAAAGGTGGCGTATCATAAATCAAAATAGTGTTTCTATAACAATAAATCACATAATATCGTTGTCGCAATATGACCATTTATATACGATAAATAAATGACTTTAAACACAATAGCTAAACACCATATGGTTGAAGGATTTCAAGACTAAACAAAGTTGGAAATGTTGTCGTAACCATGTTAAATATTGTTACAACTGCAGTTAAGACTATTTCAAATTTTATTTTATTTTATGAATTTTTGGAGATGTTACAAAACTAATTTTTAAAACTATGTGATGGCTCAGATACCACTATAATAACCGAATTTGCGGTTTACTCAGAGAGATAATCTATCTCTAAAATATTATATATGTAATAATTGAATGTTGATATTACAAATGGTTTGGCCATTAAATAGGAGGAGTCATGTCCTTTTGTTAAATATAAATGTTTTTTTTATTATTTATTATTTATTTTGCAATTTTGATTATTATTTATTATTTATAGTTTTTGCAACCCATCTCTATCTCAAAAACACACTTCTATAAGCATGAATCAACTCGCCATGTTCCCACTCCACATGGAGCCACTTTTCCCACCTTAATCCCCTTATTAATTTAATAAAATAAGTCTTAAACAAAGTATGGTTCTTAATTATAGTTTAATAACTTGGTTTAATTTCCTAAGACTAGGGAGATAAACTAAGGGACACTCGCACTTTCCCACTTGTGAACTCATAGCCCTCCATCTCTTCTTCATCCTTCTTCCCATGCAACCATTTAGATATTATTATATTAATATCAAAATATACATCTTAGCATAGTCTTGGTCATTCTGACCATTTGTTTCCAACGTTTAGTTGTTTACATCAATATATACAGATTTACATTGTGCGGTTAAACTGGGGTATTACAATCATACTTAAAAAAATATGCCTAAACCATTTTGAATATCAAGCAGATAAAAAAGGGGGATGAGTGTTTAAGAGGTTTACCCAAACTGGCTTTTTGGATGTAATCATAGTGGAGGAGTTAAAACCAAGATTCGATATGGTAATAAAGAGGCTCACTCTTCCCTAAAACTATGTCCACTCTGAAAAAAATCTCTTGATAAATTACAAAATATCATTTGGAACACAAAAGAATATCACAAGGTTAGATAAAATTGAAATAAATCCGCTAATGCAAATGGGATGATCAAGTACAAAATTGATTATACTGATAAATTATTGCAACAAACTTATGGAATGAAAAGCTTTCATTTATCTCTACATGCTTGACCTCCAAAATGTGGAATCTCGTTCAGTATTATATAAACTTGGTATGGTAGAAAACTAAGCTCTTGAATAATGAATTTGAATTAGGTTCCATCCTCGTAAGAAACTAACTTTAATGAAAAAAGCACCCTGGATCCAATGTATAGTCCTTATATACATTGTAATCCATCTACTAAACTTAATCCTACAAATGTTTAGCGTCATATATAACACTGCCTCGAAGATCCTTCAAGGATCCAAGAAAAAAGATAATTATCTAAAATGCATGTCGAAAAGTGTATAATTCCATTCCTCATGAGTCATACCATCGCTCTTGGTAAAGCAAGCATGACATCACTAGTGGGAGTTAAAAATGTCCAAATCCAAAAGGCATGCAATCAATCCTTAACCAATGATTTATATATTAGTGTGTACTACCCTAACACTCACTTCGCCGACACATGCGCGGAGGTGTACACGATCACGATATAATTTTTACACCACAGTATATAATTTTTCTTTTTATTATTTAATAAGCCAAACTACTAGTACACGAAAGGAAGAAACGGACAGCTACTCTTAGAGACCGCAGATGCATTGCATAACGCCGCTAGATTTTGGGAGGCTATACTTCAATTCAATGAACATAATGGCATTAAAAAACAAAGGGTTCCAAAACCTCTATATATATATCAAATTTAAAAAAACACAGTAATGTCAATTATATTATTATTATTATTAATTAAGATGAATATATAATGTTTGTTTGTCAAAGGTCATCGGAGACAAAACAATAAAAAAAAAGAGTGATTGCTTAAAGCCTAAAAAATATGGCTCTAACGAAACGTAACTCCAAATATCGGGAGTAACGTGACACATGCTATACAAAATATATGAAAATTCTACTTCAAAGTATTTCATTATTGTTCTCCTTGTAACGCTACTATTGTTAAAAGTTCTTTAACATTATATTTGTATAATATTTGGTATTGATTTTCACTAATGTAATGTCCGATAACACGAAATTATTATAATACTATGTATAGAATAGTATCCAAGTAATGTTTGGATGATGTTTAAAAATATGGGTGTATGATTTATTTATTATATTATTTATTTATTTTTATTTATGAAAGTTATTTTTTTTTATGAAATTGATGGGTAATTTACTAGTATTAAGTTAAGTAAATGTTAAAAATTTTTAACTTAAAGTTTATAATTTATAATTTTTAGTAATTTATTAAATTAAATTATATGGCATTTTGAATTTATAAGAATTTTATTAATTATTATATTACTAAGAGATCAAATTATTTAAATGAAAACTATATAATTGTTGGATTTTAATAAATAGATATTTTTTTAATTGATAGAGTTTTTTAACTTATTAATCAAATAAATAAAAGAAATTGGTAGATAGAATTTAGTTCTATTTACTTCTTAAAAAAACTTATAAATAAATTTTATAACGCTAATTTTTTTTCAAATAAAATATTATATATATATTGATTAAGCATTATATATACAAAACTAATTAAATGCTTTATATATATATATAATTTGACAAAATTATTAATATAATATCATTATAAATTTTAAATATTCAAAAACATTTTTATAATTTTGGAAATCTAGTTGCACAAACATTGTCCAACTTATTCAAAAACATTTTTATAATTATGAAAATCCATTTTCACAAACATTGTCCAACTTATATTAAAAAATTTAATGTCTTAAAATGAACCCAAATTTAATACTTCAATATCCATATTAGAACCACACATCACTAGTAAATTGCTATATAATTGGTTTTATTTTCATTTTTGTATTTTTTTCACAAATGACAATTAAATTTGTTTTATATAAATATTCTATAACTATACCAAATTTTAAATAATAAAACTAATCAAATATTCTTGTTATAACTATTTAATGCCCAAAATCCAACAACATAATGTCCTAAACAATATCTTAAAACTCTGAAATAAAAATTCAAAAATATGCAATGTCTTTAACCATCAATCAACTATTGATAAATAAAACAAATTAACAAATTATTCATATACTTTTTTCCAAATAACAATTTTATTTCATAAAAACTCAAAATATTCTATAAATATATCAATTCTAAATAATATGATTTAAATAAAACTAATCTAAAATACAACATCATGCAACATCATATTGTTCTCTACAATATCTTATCTTAACGCTAAAAAAAAAAGAAAATCTCTTAAAAATATACCATGTTACCAACCATTTATATTACTAACAAAAATATATATATAATTCCAAACACGTATTAGGCCATTAACATTTTTCCATAGATATTACTGCATTCACATGTGATAGTAATGCGGTGCTGCTTACTTTCTTCATAACCAGAGTTTAAGTTAATTCCTATTTTACACTTTCATTTAATTTTCTCTCATGCTTTTCAAAATAGTAGCGTTAAATATTGAAATTCATGAGTAGTACACTATTTAGATGTGTTGGATGGATCCAATGCGAAAATTACCAAAAATATATTTCGTTCCTATCGAAAATAATGTGTTTTATGAATATTAATAAGTTTGAAAGAGTATGCCCATTTGTAT
Organism: Pseudotsuga menziesii; assembly: GCA_001517045.1. NCBI lineage: Eukaryota > Viridiplantae > Streptophyta > Pinopsida > Pinales > Pinaceae > Pseudotsuga > Pseudotsuga menziesii. Next base: position 92,476 of record LPNX010306132.1, read on the forward strand.
ATTGCATAACAATGGATGTATAGAGATGCTCATAAATGATGCTTAATTTTATTAGGATGTCAATTTGTATAACTTATGACGCATAGAGATGCTAGTTAATGATGTAAAAATATATCTTAAAGTGTTTTAGAAGAGTCTTTATTCATCTTAGATAGTATTTTCATCATCATTTTGGGAAACTTTTATATTTATGTTTATATTAACAATAGGTTTGATTTACTATATTTTTTCTATATTATGATAAAAAAAACTTATTTAATATAAATTGTATTTATGTAGCATCTTGCATTTTTGTTCAAAAAATAATAATTAGACATATTTTAGATTAATTGACATGTTGTAGGCAATATATTAATGTACATTTTATTTAAAATATCTTCAAAAATATATGTTATCACTCACTATCTAATTTGATTCTTTTTGAATATGACTATGTAGTATGGAGCTCATTTCCCATGAACTAAGATAAGAAGATTACCATTTCAAAAAGCATGAATATCTTCCCATAATTATTAACACATATTTACCACAACAACATATAATACATTAACATAAAAATATATTTCCACAATATAAATATAACCCTACTTTCCTCCATTTTGCTTATGCATTCATCTCTCCCTCCACCTCATACTTCATCCTTTAAGCAAGATGTGAATCTCGTAACCATATTTGTTTCCTTCATTTATCCTCCACCTTCCACTCCATGTATTTATTTCCATCATCCTTTTAAGATAGGTAAGATGAAGATCTTGTCATTGACATTTACTTTCCCTTTTATCCTTCCTTCATCTCATGCCCTCCACTCCTCCAATCTGCCCCCTTCCTTCCAACTTCACCCTCCACATTTTTTTGCAAATTATAGTATATATATAAACGCCAAACTTTGTAACAAAATTGTGGTGCATGCCCAATTCATTGTCACCAAAAATACACTACAGGAAAGGGTCTAAATAACCCAAACTATCTCCCTAAAAATTTTCGAAACATGAATATATAAAAATTAAAGCATAACAATTCTATTGATTATGCAAATGGTACTCACACAACCAAAATATCAAATTTCTTAGCAAGGGTACATAAAAGGGAGGAAGGAATGATCCCCTCAATATTTATAGCGCCTGAGATAGCTCACGTAAACAATGAATGATCACACAACTCGAATATCATGTCGTGATGTATGAGTAAAAGAAGTAGGAGATGAAGAATTGTGCAACCTGAACATGCCTAAATTTGAATAAGAATCAAAACGTGCCTTGGGTATTGTGTGCATGATTTGTTATATGCTTAAACATTCATTATTGTGATAATTGGCCCTCAAATTTGATGCATTCATGTTGGAGCGCGCACCTTAACGGTCCTTAATTTTGGTAACTTCGCTGTTTTTGTGGAAGCTTGTAAGCAGAGTTGCGACTCAAAATAGTCTTAGGGGTATCGAGGTTGAGTCAAAGCCCTCTTTTTTGTAATTGTCCATAAATTTCGGGTATAAGCCCATGATTTTGTAATAGTGCACTTGTATAAATAGGCACTCGTGTAAAGATGTCAAAGGTATCTAATGATACGAGGATCATATGATGTGAAGAAGTTAGATCTATTTTCGGGTTTTAAGGCCAAGTCCCAGCTGTGTGCACAGATGGTTTTTGTAAGGAAAGGAACTGCAGCTAAGTTCATAGCTTAGAGTTTGCAAGAAAGGAACTACAGCTAAGTGCGTAGTTAGGCTTGAAGGAAGGATCTGCAGCTGAGTGCGCAGATCAAAATTGTTGTTTTGTAAAGAGTTGAATAAAAGCAGTTTTGTGGACGTAGCCCCTACCATGGGGGTGAACCACGTTAAATCTTGTGTTGTGTTATTTTGTGCTATGATGTTTTTATGCTTTTGATAAGTAGGTGAATGCTAAAGTAAGATAACTGTTAAATAGTAACTTCGCTGTGAATTTCCAGTTAAGGGTTAAGCAAGTAACATTATTTATCTAAACTGTGAAGCTATTTTATTGAATGTCGAAGCTCTATTTTGTATAAATAATTGTTGTTAAGGCTAAAGGTACAGTAATATCCCTCTTCTGCTTGCAGAAACCTGATTCTGCGGCACCCCATAGCTATTTCGGGTGAGACTGGAACCTGTTCGCAGGTTGTTGCCGAAAGGGCCAACACTGTGGGTCTTTTTGTTGGTGTGAAGTTAAAGTATAAACCTCGGGTCTTCCCTATAGCCCAACAAATTGGTTCCGTTGCTAGTTGAACAGATCTGCTTTAAGAGGGATTTACGTCGTACCTGAAGGGCTATGTTTTGGAGGCCCTCAGTAAAAGAAATCGGTGATTGGATTGAAGAGACTTACCTGAACTTTGCTGCGAAAGAAAATAAGGATCTTCGTCACAGCTCAAACGACTTTTTGCAAAGGTACGTTTTTACTGATATTCATGAAATTTTCTTTGGTAGTATCCACATAGAATTGCACCAGTGGTTATCAAGGTTGACAGAAAGAAAGACCAACTTCAAGGAAGATCAGTTTCCTAATTGGACCCCCGCAAGAATTAACATTAGAGGAAATTTGGGGTCTAAAATGGGCCTTATAAGAAAACGTGCCAACAATAAATTTCATGAGTTCGAATTCAAGAACCAATAGAATTTCAATAAAATGAGTCAACCATAATGGTTGAATTGACATATTTGTCATAAAAGAAAACTTCCTTGTTTGTTTGTATTTTCGACATATCTCCCTGTGTTGTTACTCAAATTCTGAGCAGGAGATCTCGTTGGATGTGGAATTTAATTCTGCATCCAATGAGTACCCACACTGGATACCTTTGATGGACCCCTCTACCCCAAAAACAAGAAAAACTTGAAAAATGTGATGATGACATCATCATCACATTTTTTCAGGTTTTTCTTGTTTTTGGGGTAGCAGGGTCCATCAAAAGTATGCATTGTGAGTACTCGATGGATGTGGAATTAAATTCCTCATCCAACGAGCTCTCCCGCTCATAATTTGAGTAAAAACAAAAGGAGATATGTCAAAAATACAAACACAAAGGTAGTTTTTTTCATTCTTCTTCCAAAATTAATAACTATTATTTTATTATTTCAACTATTATTTTATTATTTTCCTTAGGAGGCCCATTTTAGACCTCAAATTTCCTCTAATGCATATTGAAAAGAGTGAACAACGCGATATCACGAGCTGTTGATTTCTGGACAACGCGAACCCTTGAAGCATTTGTGACAGAGTTTGCCATCGACACAAGTACCTCTTTTAGCGAAGCTGAAAGACTGTTTTTCAAAGGACCAAGGGGTAAGTACCTAAATTCATTTAGTATGCAAATTAAAATGCTCCTGGCTGAGAAAGTTATATTACTTATAGAATCAGATTGCTAGATTTATTTTTACTAACCTATGTTTGGAAGTGAAAGTAACTTCGACGAGCAAAGTGGTTTGCTGCGAAGTGGTAAAAGATACAAGAGAAACCTAGAATCCTATACCTTAGGCCAGAATATAGATTATATGCCATTAAGTCCAGAAGACCAGGAATCTGAAGAAACCCCTTTTTTTAGAAACCCTCCTAGAACTCCACAGCACAGATTTGTTACCCCTGAGAACCCGTCGCAGTCGAAAAATAACCCTAGCCCGAGTATTCCTGTCGCAGGTCAGTCAACCCCAGTAAGTCCCCCCCCGCCTACTACCAGTCCCCCTCCCTCCCCCCTAGATCTAAAATGGCCCATATGAATGATGACATCAAACTACCAGTCTTCAAAGGAATTGGATCAGAGGATCCAAAACAGTTTTGGTTCTTATGCGAAGCTGTGTGGACTGCAAAGAACATTATGGATCAAGACATAAGAAGAGCCTAGCTGGTTACTTCTTTTAGAGACCGGGATTTGACTTGGTTCATGAATTTTTCCAGCACTCAGAACCATGCCTTGGATGATATTAAAGAAGCAATGATCAAAGAGTTCAAGAAGCCTAAATCAGAGTCACAGTGTATAACTAAATTGAAAGAGATTCAGCAAAGGCGAGGTGAATCAGTTTGGGACTTTGATCAGAGGTTCAAAGTTCTGCTAGATCAAGTTAGTTTCACTATTGGACCAGTGCAGCATAAATAATGGTTCATAGCAGCATTATTACCCCATATTAGAACTCCACTCATGCAACAGAAGGTTGCTGATCAGCAAGAGGCTTTGGAGATTGCTATGAAGCTTGAAACAACGCTTGTCGAAGATAATTCTGGTATAGCCCAAATACAAGCGTAGTTGGCAGAAATGGCTCTGGAGCTTCGCGACATGAAAAAGGGGAAATATATTCGTGAAGAGGTTTGGTGTAGATGATGTCGAACAGATGGTCACGATAAGGAAAAGTGTCCTACGTTAAAAATTTACCTGAATACGGGTGCACCAAACTCATTTAACCCTAGTGTTCTATATTGTGAGATCTGTAGAACAACTGGCCAACATCAACCTGAAGACTGCTATCTGCTACAGAGATATGTGCAAGTACCTAAGAATCCATATTTCAAGTTCTGTAAGTCAGTTGGACACAACGAAGAGGAATGTTGCAGCTTTGACCTTATGAGAGAGCGAACATATGATGCTTATAGGGTACAGAATGATGCACAAGGTAATGATGGATATGGTTACTGCGGTGGTCGAGGTAGTTTCGGAGGTCATGGTCATGGTAGTATGTCGGGAAGAGGACAAAGCCAGGTTGTGTGTTATAACTGTAATTAGGCAGGACATCTAGCTAGAGATTGTCAGATCCCAACTATGACATGTAGATATTGCAGAGCGGTAGATCATGTGATTGAGCAATGCCCGCAGTTGATAGCCAAGATACAAGAAATAAATACTCCTCCTACTCAGAACATTCAGATGATTTCTATGGATCAAAGACCTGTCCCAGCCATTAACATTGTTACGAGGAGTGGAGCTACGACGGAAGTGCAGACTAAGGAAAAACAGCCTGACGAGGCTTGGGTTCATAAGACCCCAGAGAAAATTCCAACCTTCGATGTGGGAAGAGAAAAAGAAACATTTATGGAAGCCAAAAAAGAATTTGCTGATCCGAGCACATCCATAGCACCTGCGCAACAACATCAACAATAGTTACAGTCTGAAGAAGCTTCGGCGGATAAAGTAAGTACACTGTCATCATTTTTACAGAGTTGTATGAAGCTATTAAGGAATCAGAATGCTTTAAATGAGTTACAGAAAGTTATTGCTTCTAGTGAACCTCAGCGAAGCTCTGGTATAGAAAAAACTGTTAATAGAGTTAGAAGAACTGGAAGAGAAATGAGATTCACTACAACAAAAACTGGATTTAGCGTCGAATTTAGCGCCATATTTTAGTGTAGTTTTTCCCAATTGTGATGAAGAATATGGCGCTAAACTTGGCACTATTGTACATTTTCGTAAAACGCCGTCTATTGCATCTCTTTTTCCATCTTTTGTAACATCCATTTTTGCGTCCATTTTTGCTCCCAATTTTTTGCATCTTTTGTTACACCTTTATTTCCACCCAATTTTGCAACTTCTATTGCATCTTTTTTTGCGTCATTTGTTACATCCTTGTTTGCATCCAGTTTCACACTCAGTTTTGCATCCAATTTTGCGTCTTATTTTGCTCATAGTTTTTCATCGAGTCTTGCACCCAATTTTGCATCATGTTTTGCATAAAATTATGTGTCCAATTCTACATCTAACGTTGCATCTAGGATTGCATCCAATTTTTGGCCCAATGTTGCATCTAGTTTTGCATCCAATTTTACTTATAATGTTGCATGCCCATTTGCATCTAATTTTGTATCTTGTTTTACGTCTTTTTTTGTATCTATGTTTGTGCCTAATGTTTCATCTCATTTTACATCGTATTTTGCATCTAGTTTTGCACCTAGTGTTGCATCCCGGTTGATGTCCTTTTTTGCATCTATGTTTGAGCCCAATGTTGCACCCAGTGTTGCACCTAATGTTGTGCCTAGTTTTGCAGCTATGTTTGTATCTAATATTGCATCTAGTTTTGTGTCCAATGTTGCATCCCATCTTGCATTCAATATTACGTCTAGTTTTACATTCAATGTTTTGTCCCATCTTGCATCCAATATTGTGTCTCATTTTAAGTTTTTGTTTGCGCCAAGTGTTCCTTCCATTTTTGCACCTAGTTTTATGTCCATCGATACACCATATTTTGTGCTCAATTTAATGTCCAATTTTACGTCTAGTTAGGAGTCCACTTTTGCATCTACTGTTGTGTTTAGTTTTGGACCTAGAATTGCATCTAGTTTTGAGTCATTAATTGTGTCTAGTGTTGAGTCTCTTTTTGCATCCAATTTTGCGTTGTATGACATCCATTTTTGTGTCCATATTTGCGTCTGACATAAGGTCGACTTTTGCATCCACTTTTGTGTTTGGTGTGACGTCCACTTTTACATCTTGTTTTACATTTAGTGTTGCATATAATATTGCATCCATCTTGCACTACTACATTTTGTACCTTTATAAATACATTCCAATATCATTAGGGCATGGAGGAATCGAACCACCAACCTCCTGCTTGTAAAACAGTCGCTCTTCCTTTGAGCTAGCACCCTTTAAGAATCGGGAAGAGGAGCAATATTAACACATAGATTTTATCATTTGTAATTCTAATAAAAGACAATAAGATCCAAAGACATTCAAACTTAAAATCCAATTTAATTTTTCAAACACACTAATAAGCACAAAAATATACCGTCCTTAGGAAACAAAATATAGTAAATAGTTACACAATCTATTAAAGTGGTCCACAAAAGAGCCTTAGAGAACAACACTGCTACATTTCGACCAAAAATCCGACGGCCGTATTGTCGGATTTTCGACACTTCCCTGTCGCATGTACGACACTATGATTTTTTTTAAGCGTCAGTGAATTTACGTTGGTTATCCGACATCTTTCCAATCCATCAGTAAAGCGACAGCTCAGTTTACCATCGATTAAATGTAAATCATCGGTTATCTGACATCTAATTTATATTAAACTTTAAACACGCGTCGCTTAACCGACGGCTATCCGACGGATTATGAAAACTTAAACGTCGGTTAAGCGACGATATTGATTTTTTTTTTTTAAATCACCTATAGGCCATTGCTTAACCGACGGCTATCCGACGGATTATGAAAACTTAAATGTCAGTTAAGAGACGGTATTGAATTTTTTTAAAGAAATCACCTACAGGCTGTCGCTTAAGCGACGACTATCCGACGGATTATGAAAACTGAATCGTCGGTTAAGCGACGGTATTGAATTTTTTTTTTTTTAAATCACCTACAGGCTGTCGCTTAACCGACGGCTCAAAGTGTTTTTAAAAAAAAAATACAAATGCCAGATTACTTCAAAAACTTACTTATCTGATGCAATGAAAACAGACATCCCAAAAAAATTCAGCTCAATGTCGAAAGGCAATGAACAAAATAGAGACTTAATACTTTAGATATAACTCAACACATGGAAAATCAACAGAAGCATCATTGCGACCTTACAAATTCTCACTGCAACCATAGCTTCATGACAAAACAACTAACTTTAAGTGCAAATAAATGGAGGCAACAAATAAAGGAGACTTACATATCAAAAAAAGCGTTAATATCATCAAAAAAATGAGCCAAATTGCTTTTCAAAGGCACCAATAAGAAGCATAAGTGAATGCCAATGCCCCAAAAAGAAAATAGACAAATTATTGAGTTCATCTTAATTAGCAGTTTCCATTGATAATAATAAGTGCTCACAATATATTAATATAGCATTGCAAGTTGAAATCATGGAGGGAAAGATGTGTAATAAGTATATTCAATGATCAATCTTAGCATTAGTAATGGATGCATCAAATGAAGCTCAAGATAAATCAGCTCAAGACAGAGCTCACTCTAGCTGAAACACTCCAGAGCTAAGAAATTTCACTTTGATGAATACTATAAAATCCAATCTTCCAGAAAAGGTTTGATCAAGGATGTCCATACAACAATTATGTAGAAGATTAAATATTGGATACCTAGAAGTAAAAGGTCTAGCTTCTTAGGCATTTATATCGACATTGGAAGGAAACTTGTTGGATTTCTAGAGAAAAATTCATCCAAATGCTACAAAGCTTTATGTAAAAAAATAAAGTTACTAACAAATGTCAAACAGTTAAAGATGGACCTCAAATTGGTAAGAGTTAGGCGTTAATGAAGCCCCTGCATGATCTCTGGCCAATGAAAATAATAGTTTTTCCTCTACACCAAAATTGTTCACATTTGTCCTCGTAAGAAAATAATGATTGTACCTCTTTGGATCAAATCTGGCCTTGAGATTGAGACTCAATACAAAGTATACAAAATAATTGGGTAGCCTTTGTCCATAAACTACTAAGCCAGGGTGGATTAAAAAAGAAGTGATCAGAGCTTAAAATTGACCTAGAGATAAATAAATACAAATATTACTTCTATGATCTATCTGCTAACTAGAATCCCTTGCACCTCCGGACATAACCTTTTCGTTGCTTCGCAAAGGTCTACTGCATTTTCCCCCTCAATCTTGGGCAACAGTTAGGCTTCTCTAACTTTGATTTTGAAAATGAAGAGGAACTAGGGTGTGATATGATTTTCAAAGATCAATAATTGTCTCTCTAGAGTTTTGTTTCTCTTTTCTCACAATTTTTTAAAGATTTGATAACGTTTTAGGAAAAAATCTTGAAGAAAGCAATTATTCTGAATTGATGAGCAAACTGTTTTTCATCTTAATATCTTCTATATTAGCTGACATATCTTCTATAATAGCTGACATATGCTCCATCCTAAATTCCTAATATCCTCTAAAAATTTTCATTTTTGATGGCCTGGAGACACTTAATTATATATTAAAAACCTAAAGGCTGAGGTATTTAGAAGGCATTTTTGGCTGCACTTTGTCCATTTTTAATAAAAAAGAAAAAATGAAAATGTTACATGATATAAGGGATAGTTGGGCATCCTTGGATGTAAGGGATGTCTTTCAAATGTACTGCCACAATCTACTAAATGCCACTAGGCCTTGGGGATGCCCCCATATTGTTTCAGGGACACTCCCTAATGCCCTTGAGTACACAAAGATATGGGTAACACAAGGGACGGAATTCCCACCCCGAAGGACACATTCCCACATAACACAAAATGCAATTCAATGAACCATGAAACAACCTCTTCATCAATGATGGCCCTTAAAATTGGCCCGGAGTTAAATAAAAACATATATTACTTCTCTCTGCTAACTAGAATCCCTTGCACCTCTCGACATAACTTTTCCGTTGCTTCCCAAAGGTGCAGTACATAACCTTTTCATTGCTTCCCAAAGGTCTACTGCACTTTTCCCCCTCAATCCTGGGCAACAGTTAGGCTTCTCTCACTCTGAATTTTAAAAATGAAGAGGACCTTGGGTATAATGTTTTTTGAAAGAATCTTGAAGAAAGCATTTATTATGAATTGATGACCAACTGTTTTTCATCCTAAAATATTCTACATTAGTTGATATATGCTCCATCATAAATTCCTATTATCCTCTAAAATTTTGCATTTCTGATGGCCGAGAGTTGCTTAACTATATCTTAAACACCTACAGGTCGAGGTATTTAGAAGGCATTGTTGGCTACACTTTGTCAATTTTTAATATAAAAGAAAAAAATGAAAATGTTACATGATATAGGGGATAGTTGGGCCTCCTTGGATGTAAGGTATGTCTTTCAAATGAATTGGCAGTCTCCTAAATACCACTAGCCCTTGGCGATGTCCCCATCTTGTTTTGGGGGCACTCCCTGGTGCTCTAAAGTACCCCATCTTGTTTTTGGGGGCACTCCCTGGTGCTCTACGGGGAACACAAGGGATGTAATTCCTACCCCCAATCACACATTCCAACATAACACAATATGCACTTCAATGAACCATGAAACAACCTCTTTGTTAATATGGTCCTTCAAAGACTTCGAATGAATAAAAAATCTACATCTGAATTCAGACCATAAAATTGCTCTTCTTTAGAATATACCTACAAAAGTTTGGTTTCTTCTTGGTTGTCATACCTACCTTAACAAGATCGCTTCCTTCTGCCTGTGGATTCTGGAGCAATGTTAACCCAATCGACCTAACCTGACAACCATTAAGTCTCTCCAAACTGGAAAAATACATGATCCAGCCACACCTTCCAGTATGGCCACCTTGTTACAAATTCACCCAGCCCTCCCTTCAACATTGCCTGCACAGAAGAAAATCAAGAAGAAATATTCAGAAATTGTGAGGGATCAAACACAGAATTTCATCTTCACAGAAGCTAGGATGGGAGGTTCAACAAAAAAATTCCAGAGTACACTTCCTAGACAAGGGAGAGTGAAGTTACCTGGTAGATTCTAGAAGGTTTCCAATACATCTTATAGGCTATACCATTTTCCTTGCTCCTGCTAGTTCCAAAGAAGTGACTGCCCATAGGAGGGAGAGAGGTTACCTGGCAAATTCTAGGCCATTTCCAAGATATCTTATGGGCTATACCATATGCCTTGCAATTGTCATGGTACCAAAGAAGTGATTGCCCCTTGAAGAGAAGGTTCCTTCAGCTTAGATGCATGTCAATATTTTAGAAAGAGTTTAATAATCAATTGAACTATAAAGATAAATCAAGGCCATAGCATTACAACACGCATAAAATGCCACATTGCTAAATAATCCTAGTCTGTTTTACTTTTGTTCAACCATACATCTGTATACTTGATTCAAGGCATGCAAGCAACAAAGCGTTAAAAAAGGTTGATATGAAAAATAGATAATCCACTAAGTCATGTGACTAGCAATGTCTATTAAGGGGATGCAAAAGAATGCTTCCTTGTTCATTGACAGGAATACTTTGACGAATTTTTAAAGTTTTTTTTTATGAAATAAAGGGTCAATTTACATAGACCATTATCGTAGGATTAAATAGTTATGTATATTCTATGATGGAATGAATAACTTCAACTTTCAAGAAAATTTCGAAATTACAGGTATCAGCTACATTAAGATTCAATAAATTTAAACCTAAGTTGCCAGGAAACTTGGGTACGGGTACGGGGACACCACTTTTTGAAAAAGGGTACTTGGGTACGTCAAGGGTACTATATATATATATGTCATAGTCACATCATACATGCATGTAGATTTATTCATAAATTATGAATCATGATTCATAATTATAAATTTGATGATAATGAACAATGAACATTCAGATTGAAAATTTGAAACATAAAATTTGATAAATTATAGACTCAGTAGATATCAATTGGAAGACTGGAAGTTACATAAAATTTGATCAATCATTGTACCAGGCAGCTGTAACAGACAATCAAACTCACACATGAAGGTATACTTGAAATCTTATTTTAAACACCTATTTGGAAGAACACTCCAATTGGGCGATGGCACTGCTCGCAACCACCAAAAGTCGTCAACATTAGCCCACATTCCAGTTTCATCCATAAGATCTAACTATTGCAACTCCTCCTCGATCCCTCGGTAATTTTATTAAAGCAATTATTCAAGGCCTTGGCTACTAAACAACCTCTATTAAAAAAGATAGAGGACCACATAAATCAACAACTCCCAGACCTGCTATGATGTCATCAACCATGTCAAAACTACACCAAGGACTCCGCCACCCAATTGGAGCTAGAGGTCATGGGTTACTCGTATTACAGACTTGCCACACTTCCAGTCTGACTGCTTGAGTGAGAACGGCATTTCTTTTGGGCAGATTTGTGGGATATAGTTGCATGTTGCTGGAAAGAGTATGGTCTGCTCCCCCCCTCCCAATAGACAATCAGTTATGGAGTTGGTTAAGCTCATCCCCCAGGGGGTCATGTTCAAAATGAGCATTGTAATGTCAGAACTGTTTTCGAGGGATAAGGAGTGAAGATTTGGTCAGCCCTTGCAGCGGTATGGTTCACAGAGGCTCTATTCTTCGTTGCATTGATGGCATCCAATATCCCTTGCAAGATGGGTTTCAGTTGATCCATAAGATAGGTGAGTGCACAGACTACACAGTGTCTAGTCCATTCAGCTTTCGTATAAGCTGCAAGTCTTGGCATGGCTTGTCATTTACCAGGGGACCCCCTCTAAGTCCAGATTGGCAGAGCAGGCTTTCTGATGGACTTTACTTTGTTTTCCACCATTCTGAGATGGTGAAACATATTTTTGGGAATGTCATTAGGATTTGGCAGTGCTCGAGAGTCTCCTCTATTTTCCCTGTAGGTTACATTTTTACCAAAAGGTTAGTTCTTTGCCTGCTTTTTGTACCATGAGGCATGATAAGGTGCATCACCAGCTGTTGGCTAAGGGTGCCTTACCGATAAAAGATGCTCAATCTTTAGATCCAGTAGCTTATTCAGATTTTATTTCTGAATTAGTAGCCTTACGGAAGAGGATATAAGCTCCATTGTATATACCATCCATCTTTTGATTTGCTGTTTGTATATACTTTTATGTAAATATATGATGTATTTTTAACACAAATAGTAAAAATAAAGACTGACATTGCTCAAGCATTTATGCACGACTAGAAAATGGTTTTTCATGCCCAAGAGATATCTGAGGAGCACAAGGAAGCAATTCAAACCTACCAGGATGTGGTTCCAAATTACTTTAATCTATGTAAATGGCCCAATGTGACCCACAACTCTCCTTGGATGAAATTGTAGAACCTCTAAAGGTAATCGGTCAAGATAACTCACCATCCATGTACATTTTATAATGCCACAAGGAATTTCACAAGACCTGATCTCTATAAAATATAGCTGAAATCCTTAGGGAATCAGTCATGGCAGAGATGATTCACAAAGAGGATATAAAAATGATACCACAAGGAGGCAATCCTAAACAAATTTCAAGCTGAGCTGGTTCCCTATCACATTACCTAACATTTCATACAAGACTTTACTCAAGTCACTGACAATGAGGATTTAGTACATTTCAACTCAGATTGTGAGGATGGCCTCAAAGGAATTTGATAGGCAACTATGGGAGGAGTGAAGGAAATTAAGAATGGATTTATGACAATCCATGACAATGATATGGGGTCTTAGACAAGTTTTTGTGCCAGTAATAAGTCTTCATGCTCATGATTTGTGAATATAATCATGTGTATGGACCTTGTTAAGGTCAGATTACCTCATATTTTGCTACAAGTTAAGGGTTGTGAGGATAGTTTATAACAACATACTAGTTTAAGGGCACCTCACCATCTTTCCCATGAGAAGCATGCCTGCAAAGAGCATAAATCAGATAAATTCTTTGAATTACCATCAGTTATGCAAGGTGGTGAAGATGAGCTAGCTGAACCAGGCTCCACCATACGAAGCCCAGTGATAATCTCATACAACAAAGTCTGCAAAATTCACCAAAATCTCAGAAGAAATATATAACAAGTCAACCACGCCTTTAGTTTGTCTTAAGAATACCCCTCCTTATTTAGGAATATTTATGAATTATATTCTGCTTAAAATCCTCAAATTCTGAACCTATCAATTCCAGACCTTTATTTTATTCTCCTTCTAACACTATGCTACCTTGAGTGGAGAAATGAGTACAGGATTCATAAATGGTAGGGCATTTAGTAAACAATACATATTTTGGAAAAGGCACTTTCAATTTTCAGGAAATGGGGAAACAATGCAGTCACATAAAACATCAAAAAAGCAATTCACAATGAACACAGTATGAATACAAAAAAAATTACTGTATATATCGGACAATATTATATCACAAGGTGATTACATCTAACAGATTAGGCCTTGTCCATACATAAACAACAATTAAGTTTTAATAAAATTTATAAAAAAAACAAAAAACTGAGAACACAACTCACAAGGTTTTACAACAATATAAATAAATAAAAAAGACCTGACAGGGTTTTACATAACAAGAAGGAAAAGTGTTCTCATATTTCAATTTGCTGGGATTTTTTCTTTGGGTTTTGCTATTATTTCTTTGTTTTAGCTTTTAATGTATGGGCCCACCCAAGCGTTACTAAAATGGAAAAAGCTGTGTTGTTTGGAAACAAGATTTCCATACAGGAATATGCAAAGGAATGTCTGGGAAAGGGTTCTGAGATGTTTCCAATACAATTACACATGGGAAATATTTCCTAGACCCCTCTATGGAGTTTCTTCTCTGTTTCCATACACGACATATTTCCTGTAATAAATATTATAAAGGGCAGAAGTTTCAGATACACAATACTGACCCCTTCAGTTATTATTGTTGTCATAAAAATTCCTATCACCCATTTTAAGTTTAGATGAAAATAATAAATTTATTATTCTCTTCTAAATGAAACCCATATTTGCTGTCTCTATCTCTCTCCCGCTCTTTTTCCTCTTCCATTGGGAATGAGTGGAAGGGAAGAATGAAAGAATGGAAAACTTGAACAAATTACCTCATCCAAATCATGGCCCATCTGTAAAGCTCCAAGATCAAAATATTTATCAGCTGTAGTAGTGCCCACAGCTAACAATTATGGAGGATGCAGGACATTGTAGAAGAAAATAGAAACTGAGTCGTAGTAGAACTGGGGACGTGCAGAGTTATGATCACCCTCAAACTTTATAATATTCTTATCCCCCTATATAGAACATCCATCATTATCTATATAAGAAAAATTCTTTGTTAAATGCATATTAATCTTGCTTTAAAGACATAAGACAATTAGTTTGATAAAAAATGATATTGAAATACCGCGTATAATTTGAAAATGATGTCAGAATGATGTGGCTGGATGAATACATCCTCAGTTGCATGTCCAAACAGTGCTGGAATGAAGCTTTTTGGGGTGATCTGTAATACATAATCTGATTGTCAATAGAAACTTCACCTGAAATAAGATCCAATGCTCATCACTAGAATTTGAAAAGATAGCCTAGTTGTATGGTAGACATTTATTATTTTTATTACAGCTCAGATCCAATTTCATTTCATTAAAGACTTTTTGAACATTAATGCCTAACAACAATCTACATTAACAAAGTAGAATACAAAGATCTGTACATACTACAAACAATATACTGATAATAAAATATGGCCCAGATAAATTAACTATTTTCAATAAAAGAATTGTGAAGGCAAGGTAAATTACTCTTGAGCTAGACACTGCTGCTTGGCCTACTAAAGGCACTTCCTGCAGGAAAGTGAAGCTCTGAGTCTGAAATGCAGAGATCTTCCCCGTAGCTTTCTGTTCTAGTGTTATCAATTTCATTGGGCAAATAAAATTCCACCTCTTGTTCTGATTCATCAAACAGCAATCGTCTGCCACCATTGTCATCATGGAATCTCTGGTCATTGTCAGGAGATTGCATCTGCCTATCTATTTGCAAGCTTTCACCTTGTTCCAGACCCATAGAGGACCTACTGGATGACAAAGGATTCAAAACTCCAGGAACAGAGAACTTGTCTTTATGAGGTGGGTGTAACTGCCCCCGAAACAGCATAATCAAGTTATACGTCTGTTGGTGATCAAGCTCGAATTTGAAGTGGTTGCTTTGACCATAATAATTATCTTTTATGACATGTTTAAAATTATTTTCTTGAAGTGGCTCACATTGCTCATTGATGTAGGGAGAAACATGTGTTGGATACATTGTTTTCCCATGTGAAGCCCATGCACTTGTATCTATATTCTTCTTACCATCACTAATTGCTTCAAAAATACCATGTAACTTCCGGTCTGTATAGTTGAACAGAAATAGGGGCATCCCCTTTTGAATGTTTTGCACATAGACCATATGGCGGCTGGTCAATCCGAAAAGGTTCTTAGATAGGCACTCGTTCATAGTGCCGTTTGTGCATCCAAATATGACGGACCCTTGCTCATTCGGTGCCAGTAACCGGAATTTAACCTCGCTTCCAGCCAAAACACCGGGACTGCTATTCTTTGCCCTTCCACTGATTTCTTTCTGCCACATGCTGCTCCCACTGCCGCTCCCTGCCCTCGCCGGAGAACTGCCTACCTTACGGCTCTTTGCATAAGCATTGGCACAGCTCTTCAGCGACATTATAGTTAAATTCCGAGCCTGAACAAAGGTTCAAAGATGGAAGAAGATGCCGGACGTTACAGGTATGGGCTAGGGTTTGAAAGATAATTTCGTTGCCAAACTGCAGCGATTCTTTTATGCATTCAGCCCTACAAAGTGCCACGGCCATTGGGCAATCAAAGTACCGTGTAGAGCGTAGTGCCTCACGCGGTCTCCTCCTCTCTATAATCTCAAAGACTCTTTGTGAACCTTGGCACTTTGGAAGATGCCAAGGTTTTTCATGTTCGAAGATCCAACAATGGTTTGGCTGATCAAATGGTGAATGATGTGATTTGTTTGGGTAAGAGGCCCCTAGTTAAAAATGGAAACCCCCTCGAGAGGTATTGCCACCCCTAGTGTATTTATAACAATTCTCATTAATGTCTTAAGTAGTCCTAACACCTTAAAACAAGGAAATATCGGAGGAATGACCAACACTTAGCATAGATTGATGCATGTAAGTTTTGCAAGTCTAATCTGACATTACATTGCACACCATGGAGTATTAACATTCCCACATGCCTCATGTTATTTCATACATGTGAGAATAAATTCATGCATGCTATTTTATATGACGCATTTACTCAGTCTAGCCTTGCAAAGGTGGGATACAAAAAATTCTTAGTAGGATGTTTGAAATACTTGGTCTTACTGTTGGTTCAGTTCGAGCTTCAATGAGCTCCCCGATTTTTGCAAGTCCACCATGGTTGCATATTCATTGGGAAATTTTGTATTAGTCTATGAACAAGGTATGCTCCTCTACATTGGGTAGTATGTTCTCTTGAATTTCAAGTTTTTTCTAGTTTGGGCATATGCATCCTCAATGGATTTGGTCTTATTTGATTTTATGGAAATATATAGTTGGGGTGCAAACCTTTTATCTTTGAAGCCACCTCGGCCTCATTTTTTAAGTTTCTCATGCAACCCCTCAAATTATTGTATTTAGTGGAACTTGTTGATGACTATGGGTTGTTTACAAGTGCCCCACCTCGGTTCTTTAGTATGGCTTCCAGATCTACTAGAGGAGGTGGGAATACAAAGGTCTAAAATATTCTTAGAAGAATTCTAGGGCAGTCTGAGGTAATGAGACAAGCCATATAGTATCTCAATATTCATGTGGAAAACCAAGAGATCAAATAGGAGGCAATCGAATCTAAGTTGAAAGAATAAGGTTTGATATCTAATAAGCTTGTTAGTGATTCTAGTAAAATGCACTATAACATAATTTTGGGTTTGCACAAGGTTCCCAATCTCTTTCCAACCATCCCATCGTTTCCATTGACTTAGTCAAGGAAAGGGATGTTGAGGAAGAAACAATACAATAAATTGTTGTGGCATTTATAGAACAACAATAGGTGCATGGAGAACGTGGCTTGGAATGAGATGATGTGTCTATGGAGAAAGCCCATGGTGGGCATAAATTTGGTCCAAATTAGTCTCGATTTATAGTTTTTACTTGTATTTTCTTGCTTGGCCAGTATGTAAGAGAGTATAGAGTTTATCTTTAGGTTTTGTTTTTATTTTGTACTCTTATGAAGAACTCTATGTGATGGGTCAACTCAATACATTTTTTTAGAAAATTTTGGACTCTTTGTATATTCAACAATTTGGTTCATCCATAATCTTCTTAATATAAACCAATACACTTATCTCTAAAAAAAATACATTCCTCTATGGCTCGGTTTTGGTTATATTCATCTTATCTATGATAGAGTTTGTGAGTCGTAGAGTTTGATTGTGGTTATAGAGCCTTTTTATTAACGAAAGCAATTAATTTATGCAGAGTTGAATTACAAGGTTATCACAGGGATTCATCAACCCTCTTCAAGTAAGGCCCCACTTGAAGAGTTCATTAATGAATGCAAATATTACATGTGTATCCATGTTTTGTATTTATAGTTATTAGTTTTATACATGTTGCAAATTCTCTTCTAGCATCCTACAAGCATGTAGTTGAAAATTAGTCACTTGTTTAACTACTATAGTTCAATATGTAGTTTCACTTCATGTTGGATTATTTTTCCAGCATGCCATGACCATGTGGTGACTAGTTTATTATTGTCGCAATATTTAGCTTACTAAAGAGCATTTGGAGAAGAAGCTCTAAATGTGCTCTCAACCAATGCACTCTTCAAAACCAAATGAAAAATTAATAAAGACCAATTATCCTAATTCCAATATTTTCACATATTATAAAGTAGCTCTCCTCCATGAAGCTCAACCCCTCTAATGCGTGAGTAAAGGGGACATGCCAACTCATGCCAATTGCCAATTTCTTATTAAACGGGTCGTGCCACATCAAAGGGTTTATCAAAAGTGGAGATACAAGACAACACATCCATTGTTGTCCCATTAATGAGAACATGTTAAGTTATAGCTCACTAACATATCCTAAGCCATGAACCTAAAGTCATTATAATACAAATACACCAAATAACAAGGTAACCAAGTCTCTAATACAACATATAATAAGATAATCAAGAGCTCCATGAACCATAAGGCATATCTAGGAATCTTGCTCCAACCCATGTGCCACAAACAATGTGCACTCCAAGCACATCAATTCCACATGCAACTATAAATACCTAGGCATGCATTTAGGCACCATCAACTCATGAGAAATAGAATCTTGAACTTCAACTTTGGCATAAGGATAAAAAAGAAGATTTCAATAGATACCCACTAGCCTAATGGGTAGGAAATGAACCTAAGCGTCGGATATGCGACGGTGCTTTCCATGTTAAATAGTTGACCAATTAAAGGCGCCCAAATGGTAACATGCCATTGCCAATACCCTGAAATTGACATGGATTCTAAATTGGCATGCCCAAATGGTAACATGCCATTGCCAATACCCTGAAACTAACACGGATTCTAAATTGGCATGCCCAAATGTTAACACGACATTCCCAATACCCTGAACACTTCTAAGCACACCCAAAAGAGAAACAATTAACTCAATTTTCAAAAATATAAAAGGAAAAACATCCTACTATCCTACTATCATCCACTTGGATCAAATTGACATCAAAGGAGGGGAGGGAACACAAGCGCTCCACACCCACAGGGTCTTGAAAACAACACCCCATGCCAACCACTAAACCATAAGCCAACATCAGAGACCCAAATGGTAACAAAGCAGATGATGACAGCTAAAGGTTTAAAGTTAAACCACCATACCCAAATGCTAACACATCATTCCCAGTGCATTTTCAAATTGATTCAACTGAAACCCAAATAAATAAATAAACAAGTACAGAGCCCTTACAGCTACAAAAAATTGCCATGAACTCTAAACTGGCATGGCCAAACGGTAACATGCCATGAATTCCAGTGCATTTTCGAATTGATTCAACTGAAACCCAAATAAATAAATAAAAAGTACAGAGCCCCTACAGCTACAACAAATTGCCATGAATTCTAAATTGGCATGGCCAAATGGTAACATGCCATGAATTCCAGTGCATTTTCAAATTGATTCAACTGAAACCCAAATAAATTAATAAAAAGTACACAGTCCCTACAGCTACAACAAATTGCCATGAATTCTAAACTGGCATGGCCAAATGGTAACATGCCATGAATTCCAGTGCATTTTTGAATTGATTCAACTGAAACCCAAATAAATAAGTAAAAAGTACAGAGCCCCTACAGCTACAACAAATTTCCATGAATTCTAAACTGGCATGGCCAAATGGTAACATGCCATGAATTCCAGTGCATTTTCGAATTGATTCAACTGAAACCCAAATAAATAAATAAAAAGTACAGAGCCCCTACAGCTACAACAAATTTCCATGAATTCTAAACTGGCATGCTCAAATGGTAACATGCCATGAATTCTAAATCAGCATGCCAAAATGGTAATATGCCATACCCAATGCCCTAAACTCGATTCCAAGTTTGCCCAAATAAAAAACCAAAAAGACAATAACCAAACTAATTTTAAGCACAACCACATAAAATATCCAATGGTAACAAATAAGATTACTAACATCCGCAGCACAGCAGATCAAAGATTAACTAGCATACCCAGATGCTAACAGAACATTCTCGATGGATTTGAATATATTTCAATAGAGATCCAATCACAAACAGCAAACATAAAGAGCCCTACATCTATCTAATACAAAGTGCCATAAATTTTGCACTATTCCAAAATGGCAGCATGTCAATTCCCAGTGCCTTGAAATGAATTTCAAGTGAAACAAAATGAATAAATCTACATACATACAGACACATAGACGAATTAACAGAAACCAAAACATACCTTGTATCGATTTACCAAGTTCTTCCACTTGCATTTGCACTTCTTGGAGCTCCTCCTGAAACCCTTCTCCTTCATCCTCGAAGAAATGAGCTCCCACAGAGTCTTGTTCCTCTTTGTTTGAGTGAAATCCTTCTCAAGCTCAGCCCTGATTGCAATGAATTCCTTGGTCTCATTGAATCCCCATTGAGGAACCTATCATCCTTCTTGAGGTTGTTATTAAGACCACCACCGCCATTTTTTGTAAGAAGGCTACTGTTATTGGATCCTCCAAGGTGGTCTCTCGAGGAAATTGCAACAATGGGAGTTAACTGCAGAGGCAGGGCAGCCATCACCCATAATCCCATGCCTTTGACTTCTCCACCACCGCCCATCATCATTTTCGCTTGCTTTAAATATTGATCTTGGAACAGAGGATAGAAGTGCCGATGAAATGCCAAATAATGAAATTGGTTCTAGCAGAAGACAGCGCAGATCTTATGAGGGGAAATCCTGCCGTGAGAGGGTTTCTGATAGAGACAGGGCCATGTGGTAGGGTTTGCTTCATATTGAATTGCAATATGGGTTATGAAGTAATATGTAATTTTTAAGCTTAGCTTTTCCATGTGAATGTGTAATGGAAAATATAAAATCAAATGCCAAAAATTTAAAATACAATTACACATGTTTACATAGATAAACATAGCTCTAACCTCCACACTAAGATATATTTGGTCTATTCAATGGATATGGGAAAAATGAATCTAGGTTTTGAAGACCGAGAATGGTTCTTAGTCTCTAAATAACATAAGAAAGGTACACAAATTCCTTTATGCACTACACAAGTCTTCTCATAATCAAGGGCTATGTAAAATGGCATGGAGTCACACCTCTACAGGGGTTTTTGACACTTGAGTTGGATATGGATGCCATTATAATGTCTAAGCAACATAGATGGGTCATTGATACTTGACAATCATTGGTGAATGAAAAAAAGTGCATTATGATGTTTTTGAAATTTTGAGGATCCCTCCCTTTATAGCTAGTTTTTGGACTTCGGAGTTGATATACATGCAATGAGTAGGTTCTATGCAATGGAAATGGTTGTTGAGGGATAAACGTGGTAAGTAGGGAAACACTAGTTTTCCTCTCTAATTGAACCTTTTTTATATTAGTAATTATGAACGAAACCTATAAACTGTGACACAATCCCTCTTTAGGGTGTCTTTGGCATTTGATTTGAATTCATCTTCCATTATGATATTTTGGGCAGTTTGGATGGGTCTTGAGTCCTTGAACATACTAGGGGAAGAAAAAAAGAGCCTCGATCCCCGACCCTTACTTCCTAGGATTCTGTGGAAAAATCCTCAAACCAGCACATATGAACTGTGCATGGTATTACTAACCTCAAAAAATAGTACATGGGAACCACTACTAGGTTAGTTGCGAACCAAGAATATGTATGAAGGTCTAAAGAGGATCGTGGGAGTGTAAAAGGGCATTAAATGAATCTTACTTCTCTCAATCACCATGGAATACACTTATACCTATAAACCATATCTTTTTTGGGGGGGTCGATACAACATAACTGTTTCTTAAAGAGACATTATGATTTCTTTTCTATAGTTGATGGTTATTTGGGTGTAAATAGTGCTCAAAGAAGGATATCAAGGGCCTTAGGCATTTAAAAACATTTCTCAAGCTCAAGCATCATGAAGTTTGCACTAAAATGCCACATAGGACCTATATATGTTGTCTTTACCCTCTAACTAGGATATGAGCTTCATTAATTTGTTTGAGATAGCAAAGATGGATCTAGGGTATTAAACGATGGACAAAAGGAAAACAAGGACCTTACATAAGAAATGAACCTTATAACCCTAAGAAATACTAAAGAAAGACAACAACTATGAAACACACACTCCTAGTGGGTTCTTTCACTTCCGAGTATGATCCAAAATGGATCAATACATATTCTTTCATTTATTTTAGTTATTTTTGGATCGAAAGATTGGGTGAATTGATTTGATGGGCCCACTTTAGGGACAACTCTCACTTTGTATATTTGGGGTTTGGAACCTTACAAGGCCTATTTGAGGGCTTACATGGTGTTTTTTGGGTTCAAAAGATCATCACTTACATAACTCCCTTAACACAATTCCACACTTAGATTCCTTTCCAACAGTGCAAGATTCATCTTAATCAAAGTCCATATGAAGGAGTTATGCCTTTTGCAAGCTAACCTATCTAGTTGACCACCATGATACCATGTGGATTCGTTGTGATCTCTCATTTCTCACACATGAAAAGTTGGTTACATGTGGAAATTCAAGGAGATTTTAGAAGGTACAAAACCCTAACCCTAATTAAGAATCAATGAATGAAAAAAACCTAAAAATAACCCTATATGACTATGAGGTTACATTAAATACCGAGGCATTAGGAGAAGAGGGGGCTCCATTCTTATGATATTATTGTATTGTTCCATAGTTTAGTAATAATGAGGGGGTATATATTAGAGTAAAACAAAGGGAGTAGGAGATCCTGTAGTAGCAATTTATGGCTTGGATTTTCCTCATAATGGGTTATCCCAGGGTAAATCTTATGTCGATCTTGTGTCTATATTTTCTCTAGTTATTTTTCTTTCAATCCCAATTTATTTAGCATTCAATAGAAATATGCTAATACAAATAATTAAGTTGTAAAATCCATTGTGACAAACTGTTCCAATGGAATATACATGGAAATTTATGAAACATATTGTTACGAGGGAAGTTTTCTTTGAGTTTTTGTGGGAGATTGCAAGATTTAGTGGTGGAAAAATTCCTCAAACCCTAAACGCGGTGGACACGTATAGAGAAAAACTTGTAGGTGATTATGAGCAAGGATTTGAAAAACTAGAAATACAAGTCACTAATATCTCATGCAACATGTCTATCCTCACCGTATCTCTAGAAAGAAAGTTTGCACCTTCTTGTGATATTGGAGGCTCTCGCTTAGATATTGGATTAGAGTGGAAATCATAATATAGAGGCAAGCTAGAAAAGGACCCAGGAAAGAGCTCGAAAAGGAGAATCTAAGTTTTAGTACAAACATTTTTTTTGTAAGTGGCATAAAATTATATTAAAGTACAAAAAATATTACATGCATAGTGTTTGAGACATGTGTATCTTTAATATCAGGGCACATACATAAAATTGTTGCATCAGTCCGTACATTTCCCTTTGTGAGAAAAACCAAGTCTTCCCTATCAAAACTATCATATTTATTCGGCATACTAACAAAGCTAATAGAAAAGAGAAAAAAAACACATAAGATTTTAGAAATTCTTGGGACCTTACAGCTTTCGCCATGGTTCTTTGACAATGGGACACGGCTTGATGTAGCCGTCATCTTCACCGAAGATAGCAGTTTCAATATCCTTATGCATCTCCATTGCAGGAGGAGGTGTCGACATCTGTTATGGTGAGCTGTCAATCTGCATGTGCCCTTCTTCAGTTCGCCCCCTTTTTGCCACGTCGAGTGGAGCCTCTGACATACATCATGTGTACTTGGTGTCCTTGATCTAGTTAATTTCTTTGGCAGGGTCCTGTTGGTTCAGACTCAATGAAGCCAAGGATGTTTGTTGTGTTGAGGAGCTATCAGAATCGCTGGAAGTTGGGGGTGAGGGAGCACAGTTGCTTTGCTATAGAAACTAGGAAAGAAAAATATTCATCCACTAGTAGTGGAAAATCCTATGACACAAGGGTTGTGTTGTGCGGTGATGAGCTACGAACTCGACTTCCCAGTCATCCACCACTCTACGCACACTTATGTGGATATTGTCTCTATACCCAATAGAAATGGAATGACAGAATGTTTTTTGGCCTTGTGCTCCCCTCGAGCTGCTACCCATGTGAGGCATTGCATGGAGTCTAAGAGACATTATCAGTGAGTGAATTACTTGCTTGTTGTTTCTTTCTCTCTATTTGGCTTGAGATATGGAATTCCTAAATTCAATGGAGTGGTCATAGAGGATTCATATTATAATCTACTATTTGAGCCAAGTCCGTACAAGGCCATCGAGCAGGGTGACCAAGTAGCTAATCCGAGCGCTGTCGACCTTTAAATTCTTGTTATGTGTTGAGAGAGGCATCAAAGACAAAGCCTGTGCCAGTTGACCGATGGTACAGGGTAGAGTTCCTTCCAATATGGATCCACTAATACATTTGGTCAGATTTTTCCATGAAATATTTCCACGTTTTGAACATTCGTGGATTAATACTTCATTTTTTTTATAATGGTGGAAAAATCGTGGCAATATCGACGTTTTTAATTTTAGAGGAACTTTCGTCTCTATATCAACGATATATGGCTATCTTTGCACACCCGCCAAACCAATGTTACCTTTCAATGCGCGGGTCAACTCATGCATTTTCGACACATTTGCTGTAGTTGCGACAAGGTTCTTGGTGATTGATTGAGCACAAATTGAGCCCAAATTTCTTTATCAAACATATCCAAAACTAGAGAGATTAGTCATACTTTGCTTCTTCAACGGGTGACTCAACCAGAAAAAGAAGATCAGCCAACCTTTAGAGGACAATATGGAACCTGTGGGAAACGAAATGCCTTCGCTTTCCCTTGAAGAAGATGTTGTTGTCACAACTTTGGTTGGAATGCATGGAAATGAAAATGCAGATCAGTGGGAGGAATTTGTGAACAATGATATGGACCATTCACCAACGAGTGATGAAGACCTAATTCATGCCAAATATTCTTTTGATGGTAGATTTGTTTTTTCTTTATTTGATAAAATAGTACATTTCAAAGAACAATCTACCTTGTGGGAGGATTCCTTCAAAGCTAGCGATGAATTGTGCAGAACTAAGGATGTCCAAATTCTTGATTTGGTACATCGTGTTATAGGTTTAGAGAAAATAAATGTGGAAACTGAAAAAATAATTGGCCAGAAGGATAAACTTATTAAGGATCAATGTTCTAAATTTACTGTAGTTCTAGTAGAATCGATTTCTGACCTTGACAGACTGAAAGACATGTATCAGGCTCAAAAGAAAAAAATGAGGAAACTATAGGGAGACTTGAAAATGAGCTGAAAAACAGGCCCGAAGTTTTGAACATGCCACCATTGAAGACTGTATTTGGTAAGGAAGTAGAACTTCAGCAAGAATTAAAGCAGAAAGAAACATTTATTACAGGTTTGAAGGTTGAGTTTCAAAGGGCATTGAGAGAGATGATTATTAAACAACAAAATGAGACTACAGAATATGAAGCAAGATTGGAAAAATTGAATAAAACAATTAAAAACAAAAATGAGTTGCTACAAAAAAAGAGAATTGAAAGGATTTGAGCAACTCTCAAGGCTAAAAGTGCTGGAAGAGGAAAAAAATAAACAGTCAAGGGTAAACAAGTTTGCACACCAGAAGAATCAACAGTCAAGGGTAAACAGGTCTACACACCAAAAAAATCAGCAGTCAAGGGTAAGTATTATATTTACATTTATTACAAGTATAGTATGGATGGACTATGAATGTATGGATTTTAACATAATTCCCTAAAATGAAGCATGTTTTGTTGGGAGAAAGAAAATTGGAACAATTTCAATATTATGTTTCCCTTGTGGTGTGAATTTTGTACTTTGGTGGGGTGTTTTAGAATAATCCCACTTGTTATGCATGCTTTAAATGGTAAACATATCCCATATGCTTTAAATGATGATGATGATGAACTAGATGACAATGACAGTGACGATGTTTTTAATGCATACAATGATGGAAATGATGATGATGATGATCATCATCATCTTTGTCATTGTCATCATGATTATCACAATAGTCATCATCATCGGCATAATCATCATCCATGTCATCAACATCACCATTGTCCTTGACATCATCATCATGATTATTGACATTTTCATCATTACCTTTGGCATAAGAAATAGTATCTACCCAAAATATGTGATTAGTGGAAAAGGGTCATGGAGGACACACACGATTTATGCATGACAAATAACAACTTATTTTTTAAGATGATCAACATCATCATTCTGATTGTACTCATCATAATTGTCATCATCACCATCATCACCATTCATTTCATTGCCATCATAATCATCGGCAATGTCGTCATTGTCATTATCTTCATCATCATCCTCATCATCATCATCATAATCATCATCATCATTATCATTGTCATCGTTCTCCTCATTATCAACAACATTATCATCATCATCATAACCATCCTCAATATCATAATCATTATCCTCATTTTCATCTTCAACATCTGGGTGTAAAACTGGATACAAAAGTGGATAAAAACATGGATGCAAAAAAGGATGCAAACATGGATGCAACAAAAGTAGGCGCAAAAGTGGGCGCATAATGGGGTGCACAAAAAATGGATGCAAAAAATGATGCAATCATGGAAGCAAAACATGATGAAAAAAGTGGCACAAAAGTGGATACAACCATTGATGTAAAATTGGATACAAAATTGGATGCGAAAGTGGATGCAACAAAAGTAGATGCAAAACTAGATGCAAAAGTAGTCGTAACACCCAACGCAAAAACCGATGCAAAAGTGGATGCAAAAAGGGATGCAATAACTAATGTAAAATTGGATGCAAAAAAAGATGCAAATGTGGATGCAAAAGTTGAAGCAAAAGTGGGTGTAAAAGTAAGCGCAAAAATGGGTGGGAATTGGGACGCGAAAAAAGTGGATGCAAACGTGGATGCAATAGTAGATGCAAAAAAATACGTAAACATAGATGCAAAATGGGATGCAAAAAGGGATGAAAACATGGGTGCAAAAGTGGATGAAAAAATGGATGCAAAAATAGCTGAAACAAAACAAGATGCAAAAATAGACTCAAAACAGGATGTAAACTTTGATGCAAAACTTGGCGCACGAAGGGATGCAAAAAAAGAAGCAGAAGTGGATGCAAAATTGGATGTAAAAAAGGATGAAAAAGTGGATGAAAACAAGGGCGTAAAATTTGAGGCAAACATGGGCGTTAAAGGGGGCGCAACAAGAGTAGATGTACAAACTAGGCGCAAAATTAGGTGCAAAACTAGGCTCAAAACCTGTCGCAAAACCTGATGCAAAACTTGGCACATAACTAGGTGCAGAACCCGGTGCAAATTACGCCACAATTTGCGCCAAATTTAGAAAAAGGACGCAAAAAACGCCTAAAATAGCACCAACCCGTGAAATTGCACCATTTTGTCCAAAAAATGAAGAAAAATACACTGAAAGATGGTCTAGACACAAAAAAGGATGCAAAAAGAGATGCTAAATCCAGTTTTTGTTGTAGTGATTGCATGCTCAGATAGGAGAGTATGACATGACTAACATCATCTTAGACCTGGGATCAGAAGTAAATTTCTTAACTAAGCAGACATGGGAACAAATGGGAAAACCTACCCTTGAATGGTCCCCTATACAGTTGAGGTTAGCCAATCAGCAGAAGATTGTTCCCTTAGGAAGATTCCCTAGTGTCCCAGTAGACATTGATGGAGTCAGGACCTTAGCAGATTTTGAAGTCATTGAAATAATTGATGATAACAACCCATATCTAGCCTTGCTAGGAATTGAATGGGCAATGGATAATTCTGCAGTAATCAACCTTAAGAACAGAAAGATGATTTTTGAAGGGAAAGGCTTGAGAGTCATAGTACCCTTGGACCCTTCTCAAGGAGAAAGGTACACAAATCTAGTCAGATATGAAGATCAAGATGTTTTGGATCATATCTACAATATCACAGCTAAAGAGGGAGATTATGTTAACCCTACTCCTGAAGGTATAATGGATTGGAAGTGTGACAGTTCTTGCATGACTGATTTAGATGAAGGCTTAGAGAATTGGTAGAATATACTTTATGAATTACATGGACATCGATGTGCAAGAATTACCAAGTCTCTCAGATGGCTTGGCTCACAGACAAGAGTCTTACCTATTTTTGAGGGCTTGATAGACCTTGAAGATTTTATTTTGCAATTTTCAGAGCAGGTACCAGATTCACAGAAAATGGAGACTCTAGATTCAGTATTTAGAGCCATAGCTGCTAGATGGTGGAATGGTCATAAAAAGTACATTCATAGTTGGAAAACTTGTCAAAAGTCCCTTCGCCTAAGATTCATGGATCAACGTTAGGAGGTGCGAAGTAGGTTTAATGGTAAGACTAGCCCTCATGAACATTTGGAGCAATGTTATGAAGCATGGAAGCATGTACCTCGTAAAGAATGGGTACATAGGTTTATACACACTCTAGAACTTGTAGCAAAGAACTGGTATGCGGAAGTGGAGCTTCGCCATGGTACTATAAGTTGGGATAGTCTTGTTGATAGTTTTGTGCTGACATTTTCTATTAATGAGGTTTGTCCTACTTTGGATGCAGCTATCAGGTTGATCCATACTAAGGTGTTTAATGATAAAGAAATAGCAGAGTACCAACCTGATTGGAAGGAACAAGAGGCCAATGCAGTAGAATGTTATAACCTCGCAATTGACGAGGATGAAGACCCGCGCAATATTAACATTCCTGAGCCAGAAGGACACTGCGAAGTACATGGGCCAGTAGTCGAAGCACCTGAAGTGACTCAGCCCTTGAAGACAAGGACAGTAAACATTGGATCAAAATAACAGCCCAAGTACACTACCATTGGAGATTATTGGGATGAAGAAATGGTGAGCAAAGTGACCCAACTTCTCCATGAATATCAAGATTTATTTCCGACGGAGTTCTCAGAAATGAAAGGTATCCTTGGTGATATAGGAGTGATAAAAATTCCTTTGAAACCTATTGCGAATCCTGTGAAACAACGCCCTTATAGGCTGAATCCTAAGTATAAAGAAAAAGTTAGAATGGAGCTAGATAAGATGCTTGTTGCAGGAATCATTGAGCCTGTTGAAGAGTCTGAATGGGTCAGTCCTATGGTGGTGTAAGAAAAGAAGACCAAAGGAGAAATCAAAATCTGTGTTGATTTGAGGAAGTTGAATGATGCTTGTTTACATTATCCTTTTCCTACTCCCTTTACAGATGAAGTTTTAGACAATTTCAGAGGTCAAGAAGTGTATTCCTTTACTGATATATTTTCTGGTTACCATCAGATCAAAATTTCTCCAGAGGATTGACATAAGACCACCTTCGCTACAGAAATGGGATCCTTCCAGTATACAGTTATGCCCTTTGGATTGAAGAATGAACCTGCTATGTTTTCCAGAGTAGTCATATCTGCATTTAAGGAATTTATACATACATTCTTGGAAGTCTACTTTGATGATTGGACTATATTTGGTTTATTGAAGGATCATATAGCCATTTTAAGACTTATGCTAGATAAGTGTAGACAACATCAGATTTCATTGAACCTGAAGAAGTGTATTTTTTGTGGACCTTTTGGAATTCTGCTAGGTCACATTGTGTGCAAACAAGGATTGATGGTGGATCCTGTGAAGATATCCATTATCGTGAACTTGCCACCTCCGAAGTCTGTTAAGCAACTTTGCACCACACTTGGTCATACTGGATATTATAGGAAATTCATCAAAGAATATGCTCAGATTACAGCCCCTATGGAAAAGCAATTGAAGAAAGATATTAAGTTTGAATGGACATGTGAGTGTGAGGAAAGCTTGGATATTTTGAAAGAAAAGATGGTAGCTGCCCCTATCTTAGTATTCCCTGATTGGAATAAGGCATTTCATGTGCATGTCAATGCATCCTCCATTGCTTTGGGCATAGTATTGGCTCAGTCCAGCAAAGGTAATATTGATCACCCTATTGCTATTGCAAGTAGAAAATTATCCACAGCAGAAAAGAACTATACTACGACAAAACGAGAAGGTCTAGCCATGGTTTATGCCTTGTAGAAGTTTCGACATTATCTGTTAGGATCTCATTTTAAAATGTTCACTGACCATTCTACTTTGAAGTACTTGGTTAACAAGCCTGTGTTAGGTGGAAGAATATGTAGATGGCTGATTCTATTTCAGGAATATGACTTTGAGATCATAGTTAAGCCTGGAAGACTTAACCTAGGGCCTGACCACTTGTTGAGGCTCGAGTCAGGAGAAGAGCCCACTAGCTTGGAAGAAGGTCTTCCTGATTCCTAGTTGTTTTCCATTCAGATGGTTGATGACTATTTTCAGGATATTGTTCAGTACTTGTATACATGGTTTGCACCTGCTGAGATGACAACACAGCAGAAGAAGCAGCTGGTAGTTAGAGCAGTCAACTTTAATTTGATAGTAGTCCAGCTATATAAGATGGGACCAAATGAAACATTGCGCAGATGTGTCCTGGAGCATGAAAAGCCATTGATTTTGGCTGAAGTACATTCTGGATCAACAGGAGGTCATTATGCAGGAAAAGCTACAGCTCAGAAGATTCTAACATCTAGATTGTGGTGGCCCAAAATTCATAAGGATGCAAGAGAGTATTGCCACAGCTGTGACATCTGTCAGAGGACAGGAAAACCATCTAGGAGGGATGAGATGCCTCTAGTTCCACAGGTAAATTTATAAGCATTTGACAAGTGGGCTATTGATTTTGTTGGACCAATCAATCCCCCTACAAAGAAATCTGGAGCAAGATACATTATTACAGCAACTGACTACCTTACTCATTGGGCCAAAGCTCAGCCAGTCAAGAATTGTAGCGCTGCAACAGCTGTGAAGTTCATCTTTGATAATATTTTGTCAAGATTTGGGTGTCCTAGAATTCTTATGAGTGATCAAGGATCACATTTCCTAAATAAGACTATTGAAGCATTGACCGAAGAATTTCAAGTATATCATCAGAAGAGTATTGCCTACCATCCGCAAGCAAATGGAACTATCGAAGCCTTTAATAAGATCCTTGAGCACGCCCTGATGAAGGTTTGCAATGTTAATAGAAATGATTGGGATCTTAGAATTCCAGCAGTACTATGGGCTTATAGAACCACTTGCAAGAAGTTGACAGGCCATACACCTTTTAGGTTGGTCTATGGACAAGAAGCAGTTATGCCCATGGAGTACATTGTTCCTAGCCTTAGGATATCTACCTTCGTAGAGATGGATGACCCAGCTATGTTGAAAGAAAGGCTGGCAAAGATACTAGAACTAGAGGAAGACCAATTCATTGCAGGTTTCCAGCAACAGGTACAGAAAGCTAGAGAAGAAGCATGGCATGGTAGACACATTAAGAAGAAGCAATTCCAGATTGGTGATCTTGTGCTCTTGTACGACAGCAAATTTATGAATTTCCCAGGTAAGTTCAAAACAAATTGGAAAGGACCATACATAGTTCAGGAAGTTACCAATGGTTGTGCAGTCCAGTTAGCTAAATTGAATGGAGAAATTTTACCTTCCATGGTGAATGGAAGTAGATTAAAGAAGTACAGGGATAAGCCGGGACCCTCTAATCAAAAGTAATAGTAAGAAGGAGAGTCTAAGTACCAAGAATAGTTGAAATTGGGTACTAGACTATAATGAAGTTGTTCTCAAATTTACAAAGTGTCGAAGGCTGTCGAAGGTCGAAGTTTGGTTGCCGCTTGGGACAAGATGGGTCGAAGGTCAATATTGTGTCAAAGGTCAATAGTATGTCAAAGGTCCTCATTGCGACGAAGCTGAAGTTAGTGGTTGTGTCAAAAAAGAAAGGCCTGTCACAGCCTAAAATGTGACTGATGGGACAAACTAGATTTGGCGGCGTTGGCACGTGAGCTGCCTTAACTACCTGTAATAATGAGATTTTGGGAAAATCTAGCGCTATGTGGAAAATATTTACCACCGATTAGTCAGATTTGGTATATTTGATGCATAATTATGACAGATTTGATCATTGAATTCTTTAAGAAGCCACCCAGCTCTGTGCATTTCACATTGTTTTGAGTTTTGCAGTTAAGACCATGTCGAATGATCACGAAGTCCGAGTATTGTTACGAGAGTTCAGGCATAGAGGTTTGCGGAACCTTATGAGAAATCCACCTGCATCTGCACCACGTGAAGATGTTCAACCAGGAAGAAATTTAAGGTAGAAGTTCGCTCTAAACGGAACGAAGAAAGGCACAAGCCCTTAGGAAAGACTCCAGAGGATCTCGAGATGTATCCTCCTAGCTCAATAGAATGGAGGCCGCTATTTGTCTTATGCAAAAGTACATTGACATCCCATGGGTACTGTCTGTTAAGGAACCAAAGCTGTGGATGGTCAAATGTTCGATAGGACATGAACGGGAGGCAGTTTGAGGGATGGGGTCGCTGACAGATTTAGAAGGCCCAATGATTCCCATACCCCTCATAAATATTATGAAGGAAGACAGCAGCATGAGAGATGGTCATAGGGAACATAAGTAAACTGCTAAAGGATCAAGCAAGATGCGGTCATGGTAGAAGTAGCAGAAGGAATGACGATGATGACAGGCATATAAGAGAGAAAGACGGCCGGAGGATTAAAGATGATGCTACATAGATGCAGACGGATACAGAGCCCGACAAAGTGTGAAAGGAGATCATAAAGAAGGAGAAAGTAGTCGACAGTAGTTTACTATCTTCGCCAACAAGATTCTCCCACCAGACAAGCAGCAGAATTTCCCACAATGGGACACTGGTGAGCCTTACGGGCATGTTGGGGCGCGCACCTTAATAGTCCTTAATTTTGGTAACTTTGTGGTTTTCGTGGAAGCTTGTAAGCAGAGTTGTGACTCAAAATAGTCTTAGGGGTATCGGGGTTGAGTCAAAGCCCTTTTTTTGTAATTGTCCATAAATTTCGGGTATAAGCCCATGATTTTGTAATAATGCACTTGTATAAATAAGCACTCATGTAAATATGTCAAATTTATCTAATGATACGAGGATCATATGATGCGAAGAAGTTAGATCTATTTTCGGGTTTTAAGGCCAAGTCCTAGCTGTGTGCGTGGATGACCTCTACAGCTGTGTGCGCAGAGGGTTTTTGTAAGGAAAGGAATTACAGCGAAGTGCGCAGTTAGGCTTGAAGGAAGGATCTGCAGCTGAGTGTGCAGATCAGAACTGTTGTTTTGTAAAGAGTTGAATAAAATTAGTTCTGTGGACGTAGCCCCTACCCTGGGGGTGAACCACGTTAAATCTTGTGTTGTGTTATTTTGTGTTGTGATGTTTTTATGCTTTTGATAAGTAGGTGAATGCTAAAGTAATATAGCTGTTAAATACTAACTTCGCTATGAATTCCCAGTTAAGGGTTAAGCAAGTAACATTATTTATCTAAACTGCAAAGCTATTTTATTGAATGTCGAAGCTATATTTTGTATAAATAATTGTTGTTAAGGATAAAGGTACAGTAATATCCTTCTTCTGCTTGCAAAAACCTGATTCTGTGGCACGCCATAGCTGTTTCGGGTGAGACTGCAACCTGTTCATAGGTTGTTGCCGAAAGGGCCAACACTGTGGTTCTTTTTGTTGGTGCAAAGTTAAAGTATAAACCATGGGTCTTCCCTATAGCCCAACAATTCAACTAATCAATGCACCAAACCTAATATACCCAAATTCCAATGTATATGATCTCCTTGATTAAATAAATTCAATCTTAGTCTTAAGTATATTGATGTTTAATTATGCCTAGAAACAAATAATTTTTTATCTAGTTGGATGAGTAACCCCATTGAACCTCAATTCATATTAAGGAATGTGTATTTACAAGATATACATGTTAATTCAATGGAATTGCAAGTTTATGTTAGTGAAAAAGTGAGCCATATGCATTCCTTTCTTTACAAATTTAAGTGTGAAACAAGGTAAGGTAAGACATAAATCTATCTATTAATGCATTGAGAGAGTAAACATTTCTCCAATCACATAAATAACATGTCAATCCCTAATTCATAGATTCCAATAAAATTTTGCATTTATTTTATCATGTCACATTTTCATTCCTTGTAAACATGAGATGTAGATGTATCAATTCTATGATTAATGCACTTAAATAATATTCTCTTTACCCTTAACCTACTTACAATAATAAATACATATTAATAAGTAAATGAATTTGATTGCCAAAAAAAAAGCAAATTGGAAGTTATGAGGTCCAAACTACAAATGCATGTATTTTCTGTGTGTTTAAATATGGAGGTACATTGCTATGAAATTTTTTATTTCACTAATATGATGAGAGGTGTGAATCTATGGCATTTTCTTCATTGGGACACTCAGGATCCTCTCTTGGAATTCTCATGGATTTTCATGGAGAAAAATACCTATGCTAATTTGGATTCCAAGTGAAATTGATATTATATTACTTGTTGAATCTTGATATAGAAAAAGGATATAAGGTACATAACATAGGATTTTTTTTCTTGTGGTAAGTATGGAACAATATATCCTACCATAGAGGAATTGGAGGCATAAGGCTTATTACATAAAGAATATGTTTTTCATCATAGTATGCTTCACAAGAAATACCTTTTTAATCAGTGCAGGTGGATGGTGATTTCATATATTAGTGCTAATAATCTTTCTATATGACTATGTTATTTTATGCATATCAATTTACCTTTTATACTGAAATCAATCTAGATAAAAAGTGTTCTTAAAATGGCCTAAAATAGGAGATTTAGATTTTGAGAAATAAATTTAGTATCCTCTTTCTAGGAGACTTCAATTCTTGAACAAAAATTAACAAAGATATTATCTTAATAAATTATTCAAATTACAATCTGTTGGAGACATTTACCATCATACACACTCTTTTGGTCAAATTGGCCTAGTTAAACCACTATCCTAAGTTTAATTGAGATCAGTGGAGCATTAATTGCCATCATCCAGTCACACCCACGCCTACCTACAGTCAAGGAGGCTAACTTATCCTTCTCCTATAGTCAAGGAGGCTAACTGGAGCACTCTGGGGGTGATCTGTGTGACATTAATGCACCTAATTGCTAACTGGTGGTTACAATCAGTTCAACCAGTCAGTTAGAGTCAGTTAAGGTGCCTCTAGTCATTAAATATATTATTTAATGATTATTTATTATTATTTAATGAACTGGAGTCAACAAGGCGCCTCCACCAACTTCTGATGGTCAGTTTAGCTTCAGTTAACCTCATTGGGGTTCATTGGAGTCATGGAGCACTAGCACTTGATGATTGGATTGCTATGACATGTGTTTGATCTCCTTTAGTTGAGATTCAGTCGTTTATTGTACTTCGACTTCAGTTAGGGTTTGGTGAGTCAATTAGGGTTTTGGTCAAGTGGTTAACTGAGTGAGATTGAATGGTTGAGAGTCAGTTAAGCTAGACTCACTCACTGAATTCAAATTGTCTCCTTAGGTATTTGAATTCTTCATGGAGTTAAGCCATTTCTCAGCATTGGAATTGTAACCTATTATTGTTTATTAAATATACAGAGAGGAAACCAATTCCGGTTCCGATTATTTCCAATTCATGAGTATTTGTTAATTATTCTTTGATGATTTTGATTCCACGTTCCTAGATCATGTGCAAGAATTAATATGGTATCATAGCTTATGGTGGGATGAATATCAATCTCTCAAGAACAAGATTTTTGACAGATTTCTCCATGGAAAGTGAGAAATAGCTCAAAATTCCAGCACTGCACCAGAAGCCAAGGCTTACCACTCAATATCCCAAGTAAAGAACTTGTTGATCAAGCTTGCTTGATTGACTATGCTGGGTGTGATGAAATCCTAGAATGTGCAGGCTGTCTGACCTTATTTTTCCCTTTCTGTTTTGATTTTCAAGTTTCTACAGGTGAAGCATTCGCTACAACATATCCAGATGGCCTCCTCAGTACCTCTGTTGACTCCATACAATTTCCACACATCAAAAAAACTTAGTTGCGCTCCAAAGGACTCTATAGAGTTGCCATGGACACTGAAGTTGAGCCTGGATCCACCATAGAAAAATCAAGATTCTTGAACAAGAAGGATGAAGCCTTTGGTTGCTTGTGTCTCTTTATTTCTGATGACTTTCTCTTCTATCTTACGGATCTAAAGACACCAAAAGAAATATGGGACAAATTGGAATCTCTGTATGGAAAGCATGATGAATTGAGAGTTTACCAACTTGAAAATGAACTCATGTCTCTTCAACCTTCCAATTTCGAGACTTTGAATGATTTCTTTACAAAGTTCAAGCATACATTTTTTCTCTTGAAGCAATGCAAAGTGGAGAAGGAGGATGATCAGCTCATCCTAGCCATCCTCTCCAAACTCGAGGCTGATTATTCAGTTTTTGTTTTTACATTCCTTGCAGGGAATCTCATAACCCCTAGATGGAATATGCCTACACTCAATGCCTTCATTGAGTCCCTAACTAGTGAACATGACAAGCTTGTCTAGATCCGATCTTCCCATGATCAAGCCCTCCA
The DNA here is from genome assembly GCA_001517045.1 of Pseudotsuga menziesii. NCBI lineage: Eukaryota > Viridiplantae > Streptophyta > Pinopsida > Pinales > Pinaceae > Pseudotsuga > Pseudotsuga menziesii. The sequence goes on from LPNX010306132.1 coordinate 129,114, forward strand.
TGTCTCGGGGCCCAAATATGTGAAGGGTAAAGGAAAGCGGCAGAAAAATCATAAAACTAAATTTGATGCTCCCAAGCCTAGAGTTGAAAATCAGCAGCATGATGAATCTTCCGGCTCAAGGAAGAACAAAAGAAAAGGGCACAATGGGAAATAAAAATTTAGGTGTTCTTACTGCGGAAAGGGTTTTCACCCTGAACATGCCTGCATGAAGAAAAATCCTGATGAAGCAACCTCTCTCCTTGAGAGGAATCACATCAATATTTCGGAGGAGAGATCACCAAGATTGGGAACCACAACATGAGAAAGGTCATTCCCTAATGGAAAGCACTTTGAAGTCCAAATCACTGCTAATTGAAAGTGGAGATTCGAATCACATGATGGCTGAAAAAGACTCCTTTTCATCCTTGGAGACTAGAAATTCCATCCCCATCCACATGGGAGATGACTCCACCATCATTTCCAAAGGACAAGGTACTGTAGATCTAGAAAATGGTTTTTTTTCTAATGTTTTGTATGTACCGTCTCTAGCAGAAAATCTCCTTAGTGTCTATCAGATGACACATACACGAATGCCTAAGAGAGTCTCTTTCATCCCAAATGATGTTGAGATAACAGAAATTGCATTCGGGAAACTCATTGCAAAATGCCATGCAAATCATCATGCAAAAGCCTATGAGTTCTCTCACTTTGTTGCGGATGCAAAGCCCACCGCTCTGCTAACTCATGGAAATGAGGTTAGTAGGATGTGGCATGAGAGGTTTGGCCATATTAATTTCAAATATTTGCAGAAATTACAGAAAAAATCCATGGTTGAAGGCCTCCTAGTCATCAAGGCAACCATGGGAGTCTGTAAGGGTTGGGTGATTGGAAAACACCCTGAGCACAAGTTCGATCGGGGGAAGGCAAACTGAGATACAAGCATATTGGGGATGATACATTCTGATATTAGTGGTCCAATGCCTATCACATACATGAATAGATCAAGGTACCTTATTACCTTTATTGATTATTTTTCAAGGTATACATGGGTTTTCTTTCTCAAAAAGAAATCAGAACTATGTGAAAATTTTTCTGAATTGAAGGCCTTGATCGAAAATGCCTCTGGGATTAAGATCAAGATCTTGAGATCTGATAATGGAGGGGATTATGTTAGTAATTAGTTGATGTACATATTCTCCCAAGGTGGTATTCAAGTCCAACATTCAATTCCCTACACTCCCCAGCAGAACGGAGTAACGGAAAGGAAGAACCAGTCTCTCAAAGAGATGACCACCTGTATGTTGGAGTCAAAGAAGCTTGCTGCAAATTTGTGGTCTGAAGCAATGCATGATATATAATAAATTTAGAATAGGGTGTCATATTCATCAGTGAAAGGAAATACTCCTTTCGAAGCATACTTTGGACACAATCCAGATGTGTCGAACCTACGGGTGTTTGGGTCCACTGCATGGGCCCAAATTCCACTTGATAAAAGAAGGGATTTGCAACCGCAGAGAATAGAATGTCTATTTATTGGGTATCCTAATGAATCTAAAGGATTCAAGCTGCTGGATATCAATACCAAACATATCATCATCGATAGAAGTGTCAATTTTGATGAGCCTCTTCAGGAGGTGGAACTAGTGAAGGAGAAAACTGCTGAAATTCCTTCCTAATCCACTGAATATTTGGATGATGAAATTGGGGGTGATGACCCTGATTTGGATCCTCTAATTTCTGATATCAGTGTGCAACAATCATCATATGTTGAATCAGAACCTGAAGTGCAAAATCATCTTCCTACATGGGCCCAAAAGACACTCTCCTCCGTAAGAGACAACATTGGAAATCCAGATGATCCAAGGAGAACCCGGTCTGATTTCCAAAGAGCAGGTATTGCACTCTCTTGTTCTGATAATTTGATGTCTGAAACTTGCTATTTTATGATTATTTCAGATCAAAAATCCTACTACCATGCTCGGAATTATCCGAGATGGCAAGTTGCCATGGATAAAGAGATGAATTCTCTTCAGAAAAACTCTACTTGGGAGCTAGTTTCTCTTCCTCCGGGAAGGAAATTGGTTCAATGAAAGTGGGTGTTTTTGACAAAGTTTGATGCTGATGGAATCACCTAAAAATATAAGGCAAGGCTGGTATAATTTTTTTTCTCTCAGTTCCAAGGAGTGGACTACCATGAGACCTTTGCACCGGTTGCAAAAATGGACTCCATCTGCCTTGTTTTGGCTATTTCCGCATCCAAGCACTGGGAGGTGCATCACATGGATGTTAAGTCAGCCTTTCTGCATGGAGATATTCATGAGGAGATATACATGAAGTATCCTGAGGGATACATCACTGATCCATCTTTGGTTTTCAAGCTAAAGAAGTCACTATACGGGTTAAAACAGGCCCCAAGAGAGTGGTATTCCAAGATGGATGCCTTCCTTCTCTCGCAAAAATTTCAGAGATGTAGATCAGATCCAAATGTGTATTTACAGCAGCATGATGGTCATATAATTATAATTGTTTTACATGTTGATTACTTACTGATTACAGGTAGAACAATTGCCTCCATTTCAGCCATCAAAACTGCTCTCCACAATGCCTTTGAAATGAGTGATTTGGGGCTTCTAAAACATTTTTTGGGGCTCGAAATCGAGCAAAATTCTGATGGGATTATGGTCACTCAGTAAAAATAAATTTCAGACCTGTTATTCAAGGTTAATATGGCTGAATGTAGGCCTGCACCATTCCCTTTCCTTTCAGGGATCAGCCTTGAAGAAGGAAAAAGCACACCTCACATGGACTGCACTATCTATCGACAACTAATTGGTAGCTTGTTGTACTTGACACATTCTAGGCCTGATATTTGTTATGCCATGAATTCTATATCAATATACAAGTAGTAGTCTCATGATATTCATTGGAAGGAAGCCAAAAGGATCCTCCAGTACATTCAGGGAACCAGGACCTACGGCATTCACTATGCTGCAGACTCCGAGCTAGAGCTGGTTGGATACACAGATTCGGATTGGGTGGGTGATTCTATGGATTGGAAGTCAAATTCTGGATATGTATTCATGTTTGGTGGTGGCCCTATTTGCTGGTCAAGCAAAAAGCAGGCTGCCATAGCACTATCTTCAGCAGAGGCCGAGTATCGAGGAGTGATGAATGCTTGCATCCAAGCAGTTTGGTTGCAAGGCATTCTTTCAGAGTTTGATATTGGTAGTACTTTGTCCACTGTCCTCTTTTGTGACAACCAGAGTGCTATTAAGATATCCATGGATCCAGTTACCAGGAAGAGGACCAAGCATGTATAGATTCACATGCACTACATCAGGGAGCTAGTGCATGACAGGACCATCATTCTGCAATACTGCGCGAATGATGAATAGATTGCAGACATCTTCACCAAGATATTTTCAGAAAAGAAGTTCACTTACCTCCGTTCATTGTTGTGGGTGAGTTCATCAGGGTGATCCAGACTACTTTCAGTGTTCAGCTTGAGGGGGGGTTTTTCCCACTGGGTTTTCCCTCTTTTCCTCACTTAGTTTGTTTTGAGCATTGTTTCAGTTTTAGCATTGTACAGGGTGACCTATGGCCTTAGTTTCCAGGGCCCTAGCATTTTTATGCATATATGTTTTCTAACTCTTCCTGAGTATAGCTTAAGGGGGGGTGTTGGAGACATTTACCATCATACACACTCTTTTGGTCTAATTGGCCTAGTTAAACCACTATCCTAAGTTTAATTGACATTAGTGGAGCATTAATTTCCATCATCCAGTCACACCCACGCCTACCTACAGTCAAGAAGGCTAACTTATCCTTCTCCTACAATCAAGGAGGCTAACTGGAGCACTCTGGGGGTGATCTGTGTGACATTAATGCACCTAATTGCTAACTGGTGGTTACAATTAGTTCAACCAGTCAGTTACAGTCAGTTAAGGCACCTCCAGTCATTAAATATATTATTTAATGATTATTTAATAATTATTTATTATTATTTAATGAACTGGAGTCAACAAGGCACCTCCACCAACTTCGGATGGTCAGTTCAGCTTTAGTTAACCTCATCGGGGTTCATTGGAGTCATGGAGCACTAGCACTTGATGATTGGATTGCTATGACATGTGTTTGATCTCCTTCAGTTGAGATTTAGTCATTTATTGCACTCCGACTTCAGTTAGGGTTTGGTGAGTCAATTAGGGTTTTGGTCAAGTGGTTAACTAAGTGAGATTGAATGGTTGAGAGTCAGTTAAGCTAGACTCACTCACTGAATTCGAATTGTCTCCTTAGGTATTCAAATTCTTCATGGAGTTAAGCCATTGCTCAGCATTGGAATTGTAACCTATTATTGTTTATTAAATATACAGAGAGGAAACCAATTCTAGTTCCGATTATTTCCAATTCATGAGTATTTGTTAATTATTCTTTGATGATTTTGATTCCAAGTTCCTAGATCATGAGAAAGAATTAATACAATCCTCTATATCTATATGAGGACCTTGATTTAGATTATAGATACAATAGAAACTCTGAAGTATTTCTTGAGAATTCATCCAATATTGAGCTTATCAGTATTTGGAATTCTAAAGAGCTAATTATTTGCAATGGTCTAATTACGTGGATAAATTGAACCATATGACTTGTGTTCAAGGGTTTGAATGTAGCATTGTAGATTGTTTGATATACTATATCCCCATAAATAACCAAATAGTAAATTTTGACATCACAAATGACCATGAACCCCACTCTGATCAAATACCTTTAACCATGAATCTAAAAAATTTCATCCACAAAATCCCCATCTAAGATAATTATGATAACCAACACTCGATCTTAGACAAAATAAAGTTGATCTTATTTTAAGAATTTAAATAACAAATTAAATCCCTTATCAAATAACTACAATATTGAAGACTTCTATCATAATTTTGTGGCGACCCTCTTGAATTCCATTAACAAGTTCTATATCAAGCTTTCATTCATGAAAAACATATGTCAACCCTTGATATGAAAAAGAGTGTAATATTGCTAGAGAATCCATTAGGTATTTTTGAACAAGACCTTAAAATTTGATAAGATAAATAAGTACAAATCCCTGGTTAAAATAAGAAAAAAATAATGTATAAGTATAAGGAAAGAGAATTTTTTTCACTCTCTAAGCTACACCCTATAAATTTTGGAGGAAAATTTTTACTCATAAAATTGAAGAAAACAATATCATTACCTTGAGGGATAGGAATTCCTACCTTAAAATAATTTATGAATCCCTTGATGTCATGGACAACACTAAATCCCTTTCTGAAAAGGAAGAAAAAAAAGGTTCATTACAAAACATAGGGTTTGGGATTAAGTGGCTCACAAAAGGGAAATATAAGGACATCAAAGGATACCATGAAGAAATATTCAAAAATGGAGGGCTTATCCCTCATCCATAACATACTCAAGATATTTAATTTATAATTCAAGCAACGTTTCCCTAAAAGGTAGGATCAAAGACTCATTGTTCATATTTTTAAAAGAGTGGATAAAAGCAATTCTTGTAATTATCATACAATTATGATTATACTCCTTTCACCCCAATTATATGAAATTTATTTTGGACATGAATATTAATGTATGACTAGAAAGTCATGGAAAAAGAGTTAAAGGCTAGGAAAAATTGATGAGCTGTCATTCAATTTTGTACTACCTTATTATAATTAGTATCATTATGAAAGAGTATCACAATAATAAAACAAAAATACTTTGTTTTTACGTTGAATTAAGAAACTCATTAGACACAATACCAAGAACTATACTTTAGAATACATTAGGAGAGATAAAGTTTGAGTTGAGATCTATTGCAATAAGTTTGTATGAGAACACAATTTCCAAGTTCAAGAACACTAAGTGATTCTAGAAAGAAGTTAAGTGTAATATATGAGTTAATCAATGTATTCCCATTTCCCCTACCCTATTTCCCATATATAACAAGTTAGATGATTGTTTGGAAGATGCAGGTATTGTCAGCACAACTCTAACTAGTATAATCATAATTATTCTTCTTTATGTTGATGGTACTTTTCTTATGGTCAGGAGTCCTTATGATATCTAAAAGTAATTAAAAGTTTGTAAGGAATTTTTCGTTTGGAAGGGTATGACTATTAACAATGACAAAACAAAGGTTTTGATAATCAAATAAAAAAATATGATTTGCATTAGTTTTGTGTATGAAAACAATAGATTGAACGAAGTGACTTCATGAAAATATCTCGAAATCAGTTTTCTTCACAAACTTAACTAAAACTTTAATGGAGGGTGGTAATATTTTTACGGACTTGAAAAAATTGGTAAATCAATCGATGTTTGGCTATGGATAAGAAGAAACTCCTCTTTGAGACTCTCGTCACTGTTGTTACCTTATACGGATGTGAATTTTAGGGATACAAAATTCTATAGAATCATGGATAAAGAAAGAAAAAGTACAAAAGCATTGTATAAGTTATAATCTCAAAATTAAATCCAATACTCCCTATCATATCTTCCTCATATAAGAGATTATTTCCCCCATTGAGAATGGCATGGTTATGACTAGGTGCCTAATGTAGAAGAACACGATAAACAACATGGAAGACAAGAGACTTCCTATAATTGCTTCAAACCCTAGTCATAACCCCTTATAACTCATGCAACACTAGTCATTTAAATCTTAGATTATTTACATGCAAATTGATTTTTATTTTACGATATATAGAGAGTATAAGTAACATATGTTAAATCTAAAATAAAAATAAAATAACAAAATAATGAATAATTTAGTTCCCCTTTATCCATAGTAACTTGAGATAGTTTTTCATTTTATTATCAATATATTTTTTTATTTTGATTCAAAATATTATCAACACAACTAATATTAAATTACAAATTAAAAAATAAAAATAGTTTTATATTTTATAAACTTTTGTTTTGTTTTTCTTTTCTTTGCTTTGTTTTTGTTTCTAGGTGAAGCCATGAGAATGAGCACAACTTTTCAATGAAATGCAACAATGACAATTTTGGTATTTTAAATATTTTTTAGATTGAAGCCACAAAAACTAATATAATCCTTGTGAATATTCATGTGCAATAACAATGAATACTTGTAGGGAATTGTGTTGTTTAATTAAATTCTTACTCTTGCAAATTTATGGAAAAGTTAACAAGTGAGTTTTTGTGTTGTTTAATTAAATTCTTACTCTTGCAAATTTATGGAAAAGTTAACAAGTGATTCTCTCGTCAAATAATTCAATGTTCAATATATATATATATATATATAGAGAGAGAGAGAGAGGGAGAGAGAGAGGGAGGTTAACAAGTGAT
>LPNX010306132.1:137330-163936 GCA_001517045.1 Pseudotsuga menziesii
TTCCACAAATGCATATTCTGTTTCAATAGATTCAAAATTGTGACTATCAAATTACAAAGATAATATCAATGATCATTTAAACAACAAAAACAATCCAAAATATTTCAAACATATAATAGTATTCCATTTAACATGTAGTTATTATAAATTTGAACATTCATCGAAACCTTGTTGAAGAAAATCTTGATAAAAAAAGGTCTTTAAAAACCTTTGAATTTTCCCTTACGAACCATATTAAAGTTCGGAAGTTATTCATATAGGAGACTTTCAGTCTCAACATCCACTTCCTTTTTTGTTAAATTGTTAGTAGTTATATTGAAATTCCTATAAACATGTCTATAGACAATATCATTGAAAAAAGAGTGTATGGACCTCATTAGAGCACACCAATGATAAATTATAGCCACTTGGATAGTGGCTGTATTTGCAAACCATTCAAAGATTATGTTAGAATTTTTCACAACATAAAATGAAGAGATACAATACTTGCAACAAATAATAGAAGAACCCGTGATACCAGAACTTGAACTCTTGTATTAGTCCCATAACCAAAACCCATCCACATATGGAACCAATGAGAATCATCAAGTTCTAAAACCAATCCTCCACAACAATTTCTGTATTGTGATGCACCATCAAAATATCCAATTGGGATATCTGATAAGAAAGTTAGATAAAATGTGATCTTTGTCCTCTTTGGTAATATTTATTTGAATAATTCATTGTAGAATCATATGATTTTGTTGCTAAGGATACAAATTTCTGGAGCAAGTTTTTCAAAAATAATAGATTTTCTACATTTCCAAATTCCCCAACAAATGAAAACTGGTAGCTCTCTAAACTTGTGAAATTTTTTATTCCATCTTAATAAATAAGTATCAAAAGAAAAATACCCGCATTGAGCATCAATATTAAGTTCAACAAGGATAACTCCCTCAAAATTCTAACTGGAAACAAAATTAACAAATAGATGATTCATGGAGTCAAAATATTGATGACATTAGTGACAAATTCCAAGGCCCAATCTTCCTCTCCTCATTAAGTTTTTCCATATTGGAATTTTGTTTTGCAAATTTAGCCAAAAGAAACATTTTATTTTCAAAGGGATGTTCCATTTCCATGTTTGACTTGATTGAATAGCTACCTGTGGATTTTGAATACACAATGGAGATGTATTCATGTGCAGTCTTAGTAGGAGAATGATGTTTATAGAATGTAGTAGATCCCATTTTTATGTTAATTATATATTTTAAAATTTATTGAATTGAATCATTAATATTACACACCTATATGTTCTATCAACCTATTTTTAACTATTTACATAAATTGGAAAACCAAAAATATCGATTTGAAGAGGAAAGGTCCATGTGGATACCACATATTTTTTATATTATTTGTTGATTTTGTATTTTTTATTCTATTTTTGTAACACGTTTGAAATTTTGGAGATAAATTTTAATACCAATATAGATCTATCTTAAACCCATTTCTGTCAAGCACCAAAAATTAATTTACCCATTTTTTAGACCATTTGGATGATTTACGAAAAATGAATACTCTAGTCAACCTTTGACTAGAAGAGTTCTCCTAGGTATTATTTTATACTTTTTCGGGATTATGGGAGTAAATTTATGAAAAACACTATCTTGGAGTCTTATTTGGACTTTTTAGACTCTCTAAAATTGACAAACACCTAGTTTCCTTCTTTGGGATTGTTAAAACTAAACATCAAAGGACACTTTGTGGGACCAAACCTCCCATCTCTCAGGTTTCTAAAACATGTGAGATTGGAATCATGCAAAGGATGAGCTACAACAAGAATTTGTTACCCTCTTCCAACTCCTTAAAAATAAAAGTGGTACTCTTCAATCATGATGGGGAAATATGGGAAATATAATGTATTTAAATTTGTATTAATGGCAACTTGTTTCTACCCTTGAACATGGAACCTGTATATATTTCAATTGAACAGTTGTATAATCATCTTGTGCTCGAGTCATACCACTTCCATGAGTCATATTACTCCTTTAGGTTATCCAAATAATGCATCAATCACTTGTTTCATTACGTCTTGGTCTCTACCTCGATGAGTCAATGCTACCAAGTCACTTGTCATGCTATTAAATTTTCAAGGAAGGTTTGTCACTTGAGTCAAAATTTGCAGTCATCTTGCCTTCATTTGGGTCAGCTATATGTGAGTTAGTTTCAAATCTAGCCCATACTCAAAATTCAATCCAAAAATATTTGTTCCCGCTTTATGTTGATGATGGGGAAAACATCGTTACCATCCTTCGATAGGTCTATTATTGTCTACTTTAACACATCATCCAAGAATTAAACCTAGAAACTAGTCAGTACATGAGGCCTGCATGCGTCAATGGAAGGTCGCCTCACTTTCAATAGTAGGATTATCTCATTGGCCTCTGATTGGAATATTCCATCGATTTTTCGACTCCATATAATTAATTCACATTCAGGAAAATGTACCGAGGTACCTTGGGAATCATCAACATCAGTGGGGATCTCCCTCACACTTATTAACGATATACCTCAATAATCAGTAATCAAGTGATTTCTACCATGTCTGTTATACCCAAATCATGTCACCACCATGTGATATGACCCTTGATTTACATATTTTCCCTTAATCCTAGCATCTGGAGTGGAAAACCATGTTGTTTATCAATCTTACATAAAAATACTCAGCACTGTGCTTTCCCTGTTAACCATGAGTGGTACCTTGTTCGCAGCGCCTGCATCTTGTTTACCATATGCGGTGCCACCTCCTTTGGCCTTTGGTCCATAAGTGGTTCTAACCTAAACAACTCTATCATAAGAGGCAAAAAGCGGTACCCTAGGTAAAATGGGAAAAAGAGAAGTTTCTCAAGGCTTCTAGATCACGAGCCTTGTGTCCTCCCTTGTCCCTATCATTGTGGGTCAGTTGAGCTCGAGATCCCCCATCATATGATCTTAGAGGCCACCTCGTCCACAAATCTCTCAACCATTCCTATCCATTGAGCCTTATAAATACAAGCTCATGTCCATGGTTGAGGGGGAGAACCATAGAGGTATTGTTATGCTGTTGGATNGATAGCATAGAGAGCAAAGTTGGAGCTCCACTCTGTCATAAGAGGGAAAAAATGGTACCCTGGGTAAAATGGGAAAAAGAGAAGTTTCTCGAGGCTTCTAGATCATGAGCCTCATGTCCTCCCTTATCCCTAACATTGTGGGTCATTTGAGCTCGAGATCCCCCATCATAGGATCTTAGAGGCCACCTCGTCCACAAATATCTCAACCATTCCTATTCATTGAGCCTTATAAATGCAAGCTCATGTCCATGGTTGAGGGGAAGAACCATAGAGGTATTGTTATGTTGTTGGATTCACCACTTGACCCAAGCCATTTGAGAGCATAGAGAGGAAATCTGGAGATTATGGGGATGAAGTGTTGGTTTTATGGAGATGCACGTCAACACTAAGGCTTAATTGGTTGTAAACTTCTCCATTCATCTTAATGCAAAGCTGATTTCCATCCTACATTACTGTTGTTCTAATTTCACATGTAAATGTTGTCAGATTCCTTAGTCACTGACATGGATAAATAGATTATGTTCTAGTAGCTTCAATGTGTTTGCATGTTTGATCTGATTGCAGGTGCACAGGTTCACTATCAAAGCAACATTCCAGGTGTCTACGATATCGAGGGAGGGTCTTCATCATTTGTCGTTCACTCATTTGTTCTGGATCTGAACCATTCAGACCAAAGGAATAGCTTCTATTCGTAGAAGGTGAAATATTCCTGCTTACAAATCTGAAGACTCCACTAGGGAATTTATATGTATTAGTTGATCTGATCTTCCTCATTTCTTCAACTCTTGTCCAAATCCAGGCTCCTTCTCGAACTCTCTGCAGTCAGATCTGCTATCTGACTCGGTGGATTTTGGTTTGAAACTTCCAGATCTATCTAGATATGAATTATTTCAATCTTTTATGCTCTTTTTTACTCTTAATCTATCATTTTTTACCTTGATCTGATCTTTCTTTGACTTGATCTGTCGTTATCCTTAGTGTTTTGGATTTATATGAGGAACCGCGCTTATGCAGTTGGCAAGAAGTGGTGCCGCCACCTGAACCTAGTTAGCAGCACGCGGTGCCACTGCCTTAGTATTGTTGGTGAGAAGTGGTGCTAGTCCAGAACCACTCTGTCAAGACCCCTGTAGTGTGATTCTAGGTAGGCATCATTCCAAGACCTCTTTTTTCCCATTTTTTGCAAAAAAAATGAGTTGATTTGCTTCCAGGTATGCACTGTCAGGCTTGTGTGTTAGAATTTGATGCTTGTGGTTTGAAATTTTATGGTTAAAGATTGGTTTGATTGGAAAATTCAAAAGCTAGATTAGACTTATTGATTGTTCATTCACTTTTGTGCTTGTTGGTTGTGATTGTGAAAGGACTTCTTGTTTTTTGAAAAGCTTAGGGTGATAGTAAGATCTCTTTTCATCTCTATTATATAGACTGAAAGAAAAACATTTGATTAGTGTCTAGGTTTCATTTCTTATTTCCATAGAGAACTTCTTTTTACTCCTCTAAAAAAGAAAATTGTTGACTGATATTAGGTTATCATTATCGAGAATTAGACATTGGATCTTTGATTGGCCTCACAAGATTTTACGATCTTTATGCTCTTTTGTCTCTTCTGCATTTAGTACTATCTCATCAAAATAAAAATATGGTAGTTTTAAGTTAGATTTTCCTATTTTTTAAGAAAAAATTAAAAATAGTGTGCATATGCATGTAGTGTGCTTCTTGTTTTTCTTTTAGCAAAAGAGACTTTTCCCCTTCTTATTGCTTTCAAAAAAGAAAAATCAGTTTGGAAAGTGTTGCTTGTCTTTGACTTTGTGTTCAAGATTGTTGTTTGGAAATGTTTTTGGTTTTGAAACAAAAGAAAATACTCTATTTCCCTCCCGTAGTTAGGCGTACTGAACAGTAAAGTGAAATATTTGCACATGCATATTGCATGGTTTTAATTTTCTATCAAAACACCATGCATTCACCTAACCATCCACTTTAAAATTAATGGTAGTTATAGGTTAAAATTTACATAGCAATTAGAGTGATAGGTTAGAGACGTGTTCGGGCGTGGTTAAGCGTAGGAGCTGTCGTTATTTGTCCGCATTACATTCCGGGACTCGCGTGGTTCTTCCACATACCGTTGGTATATCGAACGGCCTTTCACGTACCCTTGAGGTATATAGAAAGGAACTTCACATAATATATTGTATATCGGAAGGCCCCTTGTGTACGGTTATGCATTAGACAACACTACTACAGATTCGAGCTCCCACGTACCTTGAATATATCGGGAGACCCCACTAGGATACCTTATCCATCTGAGAAAATCCCTTTGGCCATCTTGCTTGGATCCATACACCAAAAAAAACATTCGGGGAGATTAATACACACGTACCCTAGAGGTATACCGTGAGTGGAACCTTCTTGACAATCCTAGTGAGAAGCCTGACTATCTGAACCCCTCCTGTCATTTTAAGTGTGCTTGTTTGACCTACAGTCTGTGTAGAAAAATGTTTTGGTGTGTTTTATAGTTTTTCAGACCCTAGGTTAGATAGGAACTATACAAACTGGCTGAGTTAAGACAGTCCAAAAGAGTACAGGGTTTGCCACCCAATTTTATTCCTGGTTTAGGATAAAATCCAATGGAAGCTATCGACCAAGAAGCTGCTACCACCTCCCAAGTGGGAGATAATGTGGTTGCAGAAAGTGGAGGACCATATTTTTCACACTTGCCTCCCTTGGTCCAACAACCTTATTGGGGAAATACCTCGTCCCATTCCCCCATAGAAGGTCATGTTGATGATACTACCCATCCATATTATGGTCCCAATGCTCCATTTTGGGATACCTCTATAGGACAGGCCATTGCCTCATATGGCACCAGTTTAAACTCTTCTAGAGAAGTTTCTTCAGATGAAGAATAACATAGACAATACCATGTAGCCATTCCCCATGCACTGGAGATTGAAAGAAAAATAGATGACATATTGGGCACGCCACCAGCAAGTTCCACAGCTGTTCCCGTGGGATACCATTCACTTGCTGATTCTATGAGACCCATTGAACCGATTATAGATCGCATAGTAACACTACACAACCCAGGTCAAAATACCAATCCCACCACCTCCCATGTTATGTCTGTTCCCACTCTTCCCAGGTCTTCTGCACCTGGGACCCAACCTTCAATTCCCGTTTTGTCATTACCTTCTAGTGCCGAGGGGTAACCCCCAACATGACCTACGTTATCTGGCATCGGAATTATACCTAGTCAAGGACAGACCTCTAATATAGAACGATCAACAATTTATGTCCCTCCCACCCATACTAATGTGGTTAATCCCCCATCTAGTTCAGGTCATCTCTTGGGGGCACAACCTGTAACCATTCAATTTTCTAGAGGTTATGGCTATCAAATACCTGTAGGGAACATTAATTATCCACCTAATCCTACAAGAATGCCTTATGCCAGAATTCCATACCCTAGTAATATTTTCACGTCATGGGGGTAGCCTACCTAGTCTTACATGCCAGCTATGAAGGGGATACCTATACATACTGTAGGAGGTGCCGGAGGACCACCTCATGGAGGTCCTCCCCTTGGGGGGCCTAATGGTCCTGGAGGGCCTGGTGGATTTCCTCCTTATGGTCTTAGTGGTCCTGGGGGGCCTGGTGGCTTTCCTCCTAATGGCCCTGGAGGGTCCTATGGCCCTCCTCCCAGTGGTTCCAGAGGCATTGGAGGTTTACCTCCCAGTGGTCTTGGAGGGTCTGGTGGTTTGCCTCCTGGTGACCCCAGTGGTCCTGGTGGTCCCAATGGTCCTAGTGGTCCCGGAGGCCCTGGTGGTCCTCCTCCCCGAGGTCCTAGTGGTCCTAATGGTCATGATCCCAAAAATCAACCCCTTGCGGGTGGATTTTCCATTAGTTCTTCATCACAACAACCTGTCTATCAATCCACTTATGGTCCTACTGGTAATTATATGCCATATCAATATTACCAGTATTTTCAACCTAACCATCAGTTACCTTTCCTAGCATCTTTGGACTTACCTGATTTGTCCAAGTTGATTAATGACCCCATTCAAAACAATCCCTCACGGCCTCCCATTTTGGTAAAGTTACCATCGAACATCCCAAAGTTTGATGGGAAGTAGGGAGATGATTCGAAAAACCATGTCATGACATTCCATTTGTGGTGTTCTTCAAACTTCTTCATGGACGATTCAGTTTGGTTACGACTTTTTTAGCGAAATTTGACCAGTACAGCCGCGAAGTGGTACATTGAACTCCCATAACATTCGTTTGTGGATTTTGGCTCGTTGGAAACCGTGTTTCTTACACACTTTCAACTCCCTATCAATTATGAAACGGGTACTGATCTCTTAACCTCTCTATGACAGAACACCTCCACCCACATATTCGATCATATCCATGAGTGGAGAAGGCGGAGAAGGCTTATTAAGCCCCCTATTTCGGATCAGTTATTAGTTGATTGGCTTACCAAATATTTGTTGCCTCCAATTTCTAGAGATGTGGCTATGGGTGGTGTCGTTACTGAAGAGTAGGCTATTAGTCGGGCCCACTATCTAGACTTGGTCTATTCCCAGTCCAAAACTCTTTATGACTTGATTCCTTAAGATCCTCACCCAAGCACCGATCCCGCCAAGCCACTAGCAGAAGTACCTGTTGATGGGATTGTTGGTTCAATCCAGTCCCCGCCACTAGAAAAACCTACCAAGCAAACCCATACTGCCACCCGTACTCCTTCGAATCTTAAGGTTTTCATCGAGGTCAATTCTATTCAAAGTACTCAAACCTCGAGAAATAATAAAAACAAGGGTAAAAGTAAGAATAAAAAACTTGGAAACCAACAAGAGAATCCAATACCAATCAACAATGATAATGATAAAGGGAAGAGAAAAGAAAAATATCCATGTCTATTATGCGGACGTGACCATTTCACAAAAGAGTGTCCCCATCGGGATGAAATCTCCTAGTTTTTGAAGGCAAATCCTGCACCCGTAGTACTCACGGATCCTTTTCCCTCTCAACAAAAACCGATAGACCACATGTCTAGTCAGGGTAGCTCTAGTTCGTTAGAGGAAATTCGTATGATGTCCTCGGATACCATTAATATACAAACTTGAAGTCAAAATTATGACAAAACCGTAGATAAGAAAGAAGATCAATCTTCTTTAGGGAAAGATCCCTCTACTAGTTCTCTGAAATCCTCGTCTACTATCCCCCTATCCATTGAGAATCCTACTCTCGACATGATTTTGCGTCCACCCAAGAGTACTCTTCGGAAGGCCATATTTAACCCTAATGCCCGAGCGGCTCAATTTTATAATGTAGTTGAAGATCTCGCTCAGGCACCTTGTGCAATGTCTACCTTAGAAGTACTCCAAAGTTGTCCTACACAGAACAAAAACTTGTTAACAACATTATGAGCTTTAGACCTAGATAATACTAATTTGATTCATTTCAATGTTGAGAACTATAAGTATAGGTTACCTCATAAAATTTCTTTTCAGATCATTATGAAAATAGTTAGAACGAAAGTTTTTCGAACAGTACTAGATGAAGGCACTTCAACCTCAGTTTTGTCTCTGTCTTGTTGGAAAGCTCTTAGCTCTCCTGAGCTTGTACCATCACCTACGACTCTCAAGGCCTTTGAAGGATGGGTTTCCATCCCCATGGTCTCATATTAGCCCTAGTGGTTGAGATTGGGGGAAAAATCGTTTTCATTCAAGTAGAAGTGGTAGATTCCCCATTAGACTACAACCTCCTTCTGGGAAGAAATTGGTTCTATTCCAGGACTATTGTCACTTCAACAGTATTCCGAACAATCCAATTTTTGCATCGAGGGAGGAGCATTGTTACCATTGACCAGCTTGATTTCTGCATGCCAGATGTTACTACCTCTACAGCTAATAACATCCCCATGTTAGGCTAGTCCCCTCCTCCTTACCAATCAATTGGGGTAGGAAATGTTGAAGGATTCATCCCTTATGGAGATTTTTCCATCCACTCCTCCTAACACGGATACCAACAGTCCATATGATCGCCTCATTTGATTGTGAGCCTAAGGGAAAACAAGTTATTGATTCCACCTTGTGGAGTTGACATGAAGCAATGTATGACACCATTCAAACCTTTTTTGATGATCACACTGATTACCTTCATCTAGTGGCTTCAGATCCTTACCATTTACCTTACTGGTTAGAACCTTCTCTTCCTGTTCTAGATTATCTCTCAAATACTTTTCCTTTTGACGAGTCTATTCTGGAGATCAAGAGTATGGATGAGTCCATTTGGGATGATCACCATCATAGATCCATGTTCCTCCCCAACACCAGTTTGGTTAACCATGATTACGCATCCCTGTTTCCTAATGATATTGTCAATGTACCCCAAAGTCCCATATTGTTGCAAGACATGGATTCTAAAGGAAACCTTTGCAACATTACTCAGACGAATCCCATTGACATATCAACCAAGCCTGGTACCATCGAGCATGTTCATGTTGGGTAGAACTACTCGGCAGATGAATCTGAAGCATACAAGGCACTTTTCAAAGAATTCCATGATATTTTTTCCTGGTCTTATGAAGAGATGTCTGGGATTGAACCGTCCATTGTGGTCCATGAGATTAAAACCTATCCCACGGCTAAACATGTCAGGAAAAAACTAAGGAAATTCCATCCATGGAAGGTCACAGCTATTAAAGCTTAAATAGAGAAACTTCTCAAAGTTGGGTTTATTTATCCCATACCCCTGACGGAATGGGTATCGAACAATGTCCCTATTAATAAAAATCAGGGCACCATTAGAGTCTATATCAACTTTAGGGATTTGAATAAATCTTGTCCCAAGGACAACTTTCCTACTCCTCACATCAATCAGATTATCAACAACTATGCTGGAAGTGCCATTTTCTCATTTATGGATGGATTCTCTGGCTATAATCAGATTGAGATATTACCCACCGATCAGCACAAGATGGCACTCATTTTCCCATGGGAAACCTTTGCATATAATAAGTTACCTTTTGGCTTGAAAAATGGTGGAGCCACATTCTAGCATGCAATGTCCTATGCGTTTCACGATATTAAACATATTGTTGAACCATACCTTAACGACCTCCCTACTCATTCACGGTGACGGAAGGACCACCCTGGTCATCTTAGAGACATATTCCTAAGATGTCATCATTATAATATATAGCTCAATCCACATAAATGTGTTTTTTTCATTTAAACGAGACGTCTGGTAGGTTTTGTGGTCTCTAAAGATGGTATCCAGATTGATCCTCTAAAAATTGCAGCCATTTTGGCTCTACCAGCCCCAACTAATCTCCTTGAACTCCAAAGTTTGTAAGGGAAGGTAAACTTCCTCCACTGTTTCGTATGCAATTTCACAGAGAAAACACATAGTTATATGCGTCTCCTTAAAAAGGACACTCCGTTCTTTTGGGATGACCAAGCCCAATGTGCCTTTGATAATATTAAACACGCTCTGACTCATTCACCCATGATACACCCCCTTGATTATTCAAAGGAATTTTTCATGTATATTGATGCCTCCGCTACTACCATCACTATGGTTTTGTTGCAAGAAAATCTCAACGGTCAGGAGCACATGATTTACTACACTAGTAAGAATCTCATGGATTCTGAAACTCGGTATTCATGCATGGAGAAGTTAGCATTGGCCATGGTCATTACTGTACAAAATTTTTTTCACTACATTTTGCTCTGCACAACCACTGTATTGGCAGACCAGAACCCTATGTATTACATCCTAACTCGTCAGGTGCTGAGGGGCAAGTACTCCTGATGGATAGTCATACTACAAGAGTTTGATCTAGAATTTCCCAAAGCCACATCAAAGAAATCCTTGGTTTTTTCTAAGCTCATGTGTGATCTTCCTTGTGCTTCAATGGAATCTGAGCCCAGTTATTCATTTTCGGATGAATTCCTGTTCTTGATTAGCACTATCGATCCATGGTGTGGATATTTTCTTATTTATCTCCAAACACAACAATTTCATCTGCATTTATCCCATGACGATCATCGATGTATCCGTCACCACGTGAAATACTACCTCATCCTGAATGATACCTTGTATAGACGTGGGATTGATTCTATTCTCCAGAAATGCCTCACCCATGAGGATGCTGAACACATGTTGAATGATTGCTACTCTGGAGCATGTGGCGGTCATTTATCTAGGATGGCTACAGCCCAAAAATCCTTCGTGTTGGTTATTTCTGGCCTTCTGTCTTCAAAGACTGTCATGAGGATGTTAATAAATGCCCACCTTGTTAACACTTTTATCCCAAAAAGTGCACACATCCTGCTTTGCTACACCTCGTCATTGCTGTTGGCCCATTTGCCAAATGGGGGATTGACTTTATGCACTGTAAGCCTACCTTAGCTGGGGGGCATGGTTACATCATTGTAGCCATTGACTATTTTACAAAATGGGCTGAGGCCATGCCTACATATGCAGAAGATGGTAATACTTCTGCTCTTTTCTTGTTCAATCATATCATAGCTAGATTTGGAGTCTCGTAGTCCATTGTTACTGATCACAGATCACATTTCCGTAATCAAATGATGGATGAACTAAGTTCTAAGAGAGGTTTCCACCATGAAAACTCTACGCCATATTATCCACAAGCTCATGATTAGGTAGAGGCCATTAACAAAGTTTTAAAAACTATGCTTCATCAGATGGTTGGAGATCATAAATCCAACTGGCACCATGTTCTTTTTTCTGGTCTTTTGGCTTATAGGACTTCGGTGAAAAAAACCACTGATTTCACGCCATTCCAACTTATCTATGGACTCGAATCTGTCTTAACGATTGAATGTCAGATTCCATCTTTACAACTTGCCGTCGAACTTCTCCCAAACACTTCCATAGAGGAAGAAATATTTTTGTACTTAAATAACCTTGACGAGACTTGGAGAGATGCTGCCTTGGCTAATGAGGCACATAAGAAACACGTCAAGGTGCAGTATGATAAATCTGTCCAACCTCGTGCCTTTAATGAGGGTGACCTAATTTTGAATTACGACCAAAGATATGACAAACTAAGGAAGGGTAATTTTGAGTCCATGTGGTACAGACCTTTCGTCATTTCTAAAATTTTATAGAAAGGATCCTATGAGCTCATTGACTATGATAAAATCCCTTTGGGGCAACCTCGCAGTGGTTTGTACCTGAAAAGGTACTATGCCTAGGTCTTTCTTGGATGGTATCTTGTATATATGTATATTGCTTGGCTTTTAGTGTGCTTTTAGTATTTTCAAGATGGTTTTGAGTTTAGTGTCGACATCTATTTATACCATGTTTTGGTCATGCAGAGCATATGGATTTCTATAGCTTTGCTGATGGTGCTTGCCGCCACACCTTGAATCTCACCTCAGCTGATTGGGTCCTCTATTCCTCGGCTGAAGATTTCGTCAGTTCAGAAGTGGTTTGTATCGGTCCCAATACCAATAACATCGCCAAGTATCAAGCAGTCATCGGTCTTTTGACTGAAGCTACCTCCCAAGATGTTCGCAATATGGTAGTCTTGATGGACTCACAACTCGTGGTTTGTCATCTAAACCATGTCTACACCATTATACACCATGTGCTTCTCTTCCTCTTTTGAAGAGTATGCTTGCTAGAAATATCACTTGGAACCATCACTTATAGGCATATCCCTAGGGAACATAATGTAGTTGTTGAATCATTCGCTAATTACATCCTAGATTGGAATATTTCCCATTCATGATGTTAAAAAAAAACATGGTCCATTGTAAATAAACATTTAAAGACACATAAAACTCATGTAAAATACATTCACCATTTGAGACATATAAACACTAGGAAAAAGTCTGTATATATATATAGATGAACAAGTTTACAAAAATAGGTCCCGAGACCTCATCTGAAGCATGTAGGCTTTCAGGCAAAAATCACCATACAAAATCCTGAAGCTGTAAGCTTTTAGTAGATATCTCATACACATAATGTCTAGTGATGCTCATGGTAGAACATCACTACCTGGGCTACTCTACGTAGCAGCCTACTAAATCGACCCAATACTCCTATTGTGGGTCTCTTATACCTCAGAGGGAGGTAATCAATGGAAGCGTCAGGGATATCTAAGGTCAACCTCTCCAAATTTTCCTCTAACTGCCTAGTGATATCATCACCTTGTGGTAAAAAGCGGGCTCCAGCTCGTCTATCCAATGGGGAATCTCCCCTAGGTTGTGCTACTTTAACATCTACATGAAAATATCCAGGCCTCGTTACTTAACATAAAAAAGTATAAAACATCAAAAAACATAAAAACATTTCATCCATTTTAGGGTTTCTTGCTTCTTACCGATGTCACCCCATTTTCCGCTAGGTGGGAGTGGTAGGTTAGGACCTCCGTTGAAGTCTATGCCTACGTAAGCATAATCCTCCACCATGAGGATCTGATCTCGGATCCATCTGAAGAACGGGTCACCGAACTTCACCTTCCCCATGTCCACTCCAATATGAGCCATAATCTAGACCCACCTCAGCATACAGGGGTATCGTTCTCTCATCTCTGTGAAGAACACCTGAGGTCTCATCCATGGTACCCGCTCGAAGGAGAAGCAGGATAAAATGGAACCAAAGCCAAACTGCTTCAGTTTTCCTTGCCGACACTTAGTCAGCTAATATTTGAATATTGGAAGCATGGATTTCACCCAGTTGAATACCATAGGTGCCATGGCCTCTATGGCATATAACATGTGTTCCCTAGAATCCTGGTGCACACCCTCACTCCCGGCCACTCTCTGCATAGTAAATAGGAAAATTCATAGAGGCACGTCCATCACTACTCTGATGGGGATTTTCTTCCCCAATGTCCTTGTGCGTGGGATATAGTGACGGTCTATCAACTCTCGTGTGGTAATATCCCCTCCCAGGGAACCTGTTATAGAGATGAGGGCACCCTGTCTCGAGAGATCAGTCAAGTAGTAGATGTCCTCTACCTCCACTATCAGAATATGGGCCCCAACCTCAAAGTGTTGCTTCTCTGGATTTCACATCGAAAGTATGTGCTCTAGCAACTGCTCATGTGATACCATGCTTGGGGTCCAGAAGAATTTTAGGAGCCCACAATCTCGTAATGTGACTATACAACCCACATTCCTTTCAGTGAAAGCGTCATCATTGTCATGTTGTCTCTCTTTCCATATCACCATCATTAATTAGCAAAGACCTGCCAAACACAATCATAGCACATATTAGAATCATCCTGAATCATTTAAATTCAAAAGAATGATCTATTTTTGCTTGTGCTATCATTTTTAAATCTCCACGGTCAGCACCACCTGTGCACCATTGGAGACAGCTGGTGGCACCGCCTGTCATCTTTGTTTTAGGCCTGGTTCTAGTGAGGTACTGCGTATCCCACAAGGGGTATGCGTGGTGCCCATTTCCATGGTATTAGGGCTTGCCATACAAGCCTAAAACCCCATCAAAACTCAAAATAAAGACTATGAAAAGAAAGAGTAAGGTTTTAGTTGTTACCTGGAACTGACGGCACTCAAATTCGACGGCGGGAACTCTCGGTATTAGTAGTTGAAGATTTGACTAGGAAAGTGCTCCAAATTCTCTCCAATATGGGTAAATAGTAAAATGATTTGATTTTTTACTATTTACATGACTTATATATGCATTTTTGGGGTTTGACGTGCTATAGTTGTGATTTAAAATCACTTTTTACTCGAAATTTATCAGCCGTAATCCCTTGATGTTAGTTATGAGTGCAATTAACACTTGTTGTTTGAGTTGATTGCAGGATAGAAGAACCATAGAAAAAAAAATTTGGGAGTTTGTTTATGACTTTTTTGTACTTCCATAAAATGGAAAAAGTCAATGAGCATTTGTTACGACACTTTGGTCATGCTCCTTAAACCCAGTATCAAAGGTTCGAGTCTGTTTCTGATTCTTTCGAGCCTCGTAAAAATTGACATTGTGTAAAGAAACCTCATGGAGTCCTCTTTAAAATATTTTTATGCTAACTAAATATGAAAAGATTGTCGATCGATATTGTCTTCTTCATGCTCGTTAAAGCATTCAAAGAGTCGTCTTTCCAACGGTAGGTTATCTCTTTTTCGATTCAGATAGACTATTTACGAAAAAGGAACACTCCAGCCAATCATGACTGGAAGATTTCTCTAAGGTATGATTTTACACTTTTGGGGGCCTTAGGGACTAAATCATACGAAAAAGGACCCCTTTGGAGTCTTCTTCCGTAATCATTCAGACTCTCTAAACATGAACGATACTGAGTTTTATTTCATTGGACTCGTTAAATTAAACATTGAGAGACCCGTTTTTGGAACGAAACCCTCCTCTCTCAGGTTCGTAAAACATATGAGTTTGGACTTGTCTTTGGACAAGCTATACTAAGTGTTTGTTACACTCTTTGAACTAGTAAAACTGAAAAGAGGCACTCATCAATAATGATGGGGGAAATCGGAAGGGAATCATTTTGCAAATAAATGGCAGTAGTTTGTCATTACCTTTGAACATGGCACTTGTATGCATATCATTTCAGTCAAATGGGTATTCAACTAATCTCTGTGATGATCCACTTTCATGAGTCATGTCACTCCTTTGAGTCTTTCAAAAGAATGAATTATCCACTGTCGCATCGTGAGTTTGTCCCGTTCAGTCATGATTCCAAGTCTTTTGTCGTGCTACCCGATATTCAAAGGGAAATTGAAGAAGTTTACCTCTGCAGTCAAAACAGTCTCTGTGTCAGTACTTTTGAGTCAGTTCTATGGTTACTACACTCACATCATTCCAGAAATATGTTTCGAGTTTCATGTCATCGATGTGGGACTCATCATGGCCCTCCTTCGACAAGACTTTTCCCGTTGACATCAGCTCATCATCCTGGAACTAATCTTAGAAACAAAAACTTAGTACCTTGAGATCTGTATGCTTTAATGACATATTCTCTCGCTCTCAACATAGGTTCACATCATTGACCTTTAATTGATAGAATTGATTGGGTGTTCGAAATCAAGACATCTATTCACACTCAGTAGATTGTACTAGGGTACCTTGAGAATCATTGACATCAATGGTGATATCCCTTGTACTTGTTAACAGTTCACATCATTGGCCAGTAATCAAGAGGTTTCTACCATGTTCAACTTCAGATCATTGTAATCACATGGATAGAATCGTACTTTGTCGAAGACAAGACGAAGACCCTGGGTATGTGTTTAAAGTGCTCATTGCTTTTCCCTAGGTTGTGATGGAGTTTTGTATATCTAGCACGGATCAACATTTGTATGGTCATGGCTATGCTCAAATTTGCATCTGTGTGACATAGATCTACGTTGTATGTCTTGTAGCTATGTCCAAGTTTGAGTCCTCTATCACATGGGTCTACGTTGTATTCTAGTAGCCATGCTTGTTTATTCCTCCCATGGATCTGGCTTGTATTGGTCTGCAGCCATAAGTTGGTTGCTTGTGTCTATGAGTCAAAAATATTGATGTCCTATAGATGCCTACCTAACAACATGCTCCGATCAAGCTGACTTTTTTACCTCGAAGTGACAACTTGTTCTCTCAAAGCTCTCATTTATCATATCCCTCTAAGACTCATGCTTTGGGGGGGCATCCTCTTATACCCAAATCCTATCACCACCATGTGATAATACCCTTTATTTACATATTTTCCCTTAATCCCAGCATCTGGAGTGGAAATCCATGTTGTTTATCAATCTTGCATAAAAATACTCAGCATCGCACTTTCCCTGTTAACCATGAGTGGTACCTTGTTCGCACTTCCTGTATCTTGTTTACCATAAGTGGTGCCACCACCTTTGGCCTTTGGTCCATAAGTGGTTCTAAACTAAATTGCTCTATCATAAGAGGAAAAATGCGGTACCCTGGGTAAAATGGGAAAAAGAGAAGTTTCTCGAGGCTTCTAGATCATGAGCCTCATGTCCTCCCTTATCCCTATCATTGTGGGTCAGTTGAGCTCGATATCCACCATCATAGGATCTTAGAGGCTACCTCATCCATAGATCTCTCAACCATTCCTATCCATTGAGCCTTATAAATACAAGCTCATGTCCATGGTTGAGTGGGAGAACCATAGAGGTATTGTTATGTTGTTGGATTGACCACTTGACCTAAGCCATTTGAGAGCATAGAGAGAAAAGTAGGAGCTCCGCTCTATCATAAGAGGCAAAAAGTGGTATCCTGGGTAAAATGGGAAAAAGAGAAGTTTCTCGATGCTTCTAGATCATGAGCCTCATGTCCTCCCTTATCCCTATCATTGTGGGTCAATTGAGATCGAGATCCCCAATCATAGGATCTTAGAGGCCACCTCATCCACAAATCTCTCAACCATTCCTATCCATTGATCCTTATAAATACAAGCTCATGTCCATGGTTGAGCGGGAGAACCATAGAGGTATTGTTATGATGTTCGATTGACCACTTGATCCAAGCCATTTGAGAGCATAGAGAGAAAATTCGGTGCTTATGGGGATGAAGTGTTGGTTTCATGGAGATGCACGTCAACACTAAGGCTTAATTGGTTGTAAAATTCTCCATTCATATTAATGCAAAGTTGATTTCCATCCCACATTACTGTTGTTCTCATTTCGCATGTAATTGTTGTTGGATTCCTTAGTCACTGACATGGATAAATAGATTATGTTCTGGTAGCTTTGATGTGTTTGCATGTTTGATTTGATTGTAGGTGCACAGGTTCACTATTGAAGCAACATTCCAGGTGTCTACAATATCTAGGTAGGGTCTTCATCCTTTGTCGTTCAATCATTTGTTCTGGATCTGAACCATTCAGACCAGAGGAATAGCTTCTTTCCATAGAAGGAGAAATATTCCTGCTTACAAATATGGCGACTCTGCTGGGGAAGTTATATGTATCAGTTGATCTGAAATTCCTCAGTTCTTCAACTCTTGTCTGAATCCATGCTCCTTCTCCAACTCTCTTCAGTTAGATCTGCTATCTAACTTTGTGGATGTTTGTTTGAAACTTCCAAATCTATCTAGATCTGAATTATTTTGATCTTTTATGCTCTTTTTTATTCTCAATCTATCAGTTTTTACCTTGATCTGATATTTCTTTGACTTGATCTGTCGTTATCCTTAGTGTTTTGGATTTATACAGGGAACAGTGCTTATGCAGTTGGCAAGAAGTGGTGCCACCTCGTAAACCTAGTTACCAGCACGTGGTGCCATTGCCTGAGCCTTGTTGGTGAGAAGTGGTGCTGGTCCAGAACAACTCTATCAAGAACCCTGCAGTGCAGTGCCAGGTAGGCATCATTCCAAGACCTCATTTTTCCCATCTTTTGCAAAAAAAATTAGTTGATTTGCTTTCATCTCTACACTGTAAGTCTTGTGTGTTAGAATCTGATGCTTGTGGTTTGAAATTTTATGGTTAAAGATTGGTTTGATTGGAAAATTCAAAAGCTATATTAGGCTTATTGATTGTTCATTCACTTTTGTGCTTGTTGGTTGTGATTGTGAAAGGACTTCTTATTTTTTGAAAAGCTTAGGGTTTTATTAAGATCTCTTTTCATCTTTGTTATATAAACTGAAAGAAAAACATTTGATTAGCATCTAGGTTTCATTTCTTGTTTGCATAGAGAACTTCTTTTTCCTCCTTTAAAAAAGAATTTTTTTTACTGAGATTAGGTTATCATTATTGAGAATTAGACATTGGATCTCTGATTGGCCTAACAATATTTTAAGCGCTTTATTCTCTTTTGTCTCTTATGCATTTAGTACTATCTCATCAAAATAAAAATATGGCAGTTTTAAGTTAGATTTGCCTATGTTTTAAGAAAAATTGAAAAATAGAGTGCATATGCATGTACTGTGCTTCTTGTTTTTCTTTTAGGAAAAGAGACTCTTCCTCTTTTTATTGCTTTCAGAAAAGAGAAATCAGTTTGGAAATTTCTACTTGTCTATGACTTTGTGATCAATATTGTTGTTTGAAAATATTTTTGGTTTTGAAACAAAAGAAAATACTCTCTTTCCCTCTTGTAGGTAGGCAGACTGAACGGTAAAGTGAAATATTTGCACACACATATTGCACGGGTTTACTTTTTTTTGTCAAAACACCATGCATTCACCTAATCGTCCACTTTAAAATTAATGGTACTTATAGGTTAAAATTTATATAGCAATTGGAGTGATAGGTTAGAGACGTGTTAGGGCGTCGTTAAGCATAGGAATTGTCGTTATTTGTCTGCATTACATCCCGATACTTGCAGGGTTCTTCGACGTAACATCGGTATATCGAATTTTCTTTCACGTACCCTTTAGGTATATAGAAAGGTACTTCATGTACTCAATTGTATATCAGAAGGCACCTTGTGTACGGTTATGCATTAGACAACACTACTACCAATTCAAGCTCCCACGTACCTTGAGTATATCGGGAGACCCCACTAGGATACCTTATCCATTTGAGAAAATCCCTTCGGTCGTCTTGCTTGGAGCCATACACCAAAAACAACATTCATGCAGATTACTATGCACGTACCCTAGAGGTATATCACGAGTGGCACCTTCTTGACAATCCTGGTGAGAAACCGGACTATCTAAACCCCTCCTGTCATTTTAAGTGTGCTTGTTTGACCTATAGACTATGTAGGGAAATGTTTTGGTGTGTTTTCTAGTTTCTCAGACCCTAGGTTAGATATGAACTATACAAACTGGCTGATTTAAGACAATCCAAAAGATTACAGCGCTTGCCACCCAATTTTATTCCTAGTTTAGGAGAAAATCCAATGGAATCTATTGTCCAAAGAGCAGCTACATCCTCCCAAGTGGGAGATAATGTGGTTGCAGAAAGTGGAGGACCATATTCTTCACACTTGCCTCCCTTGGTCCAACATCCTTCTTGGGGAAATACCTTGTCCCATTCCCCCATAGAAGGTCATGTTGATGATACTACCCATCCAGATTATGGTCCCAATGCTCCATTTTGGGATACCTCTATAGGACAATCCATTGCCTCATATGGCACCCGTTTAAACCCTTCTTGAGAAGTTTCTCCAGATGAAGAAGAACGTAGACAATACCACGTAGCGATTCTCCGTGCACTAGAGATTGAAAGACAAATAGATGACATATTGGGCACTCCACCAACACGTTCCACAGTTGTTCCTGTGGGATAGCATTCACTTGCCAATTCTATGAGACCCATTGAACCGATTATAGATCGCACAGTAACACCACACAACCCAGGTCAAAATACCAATCCCACCACCTCCCATGTTATGTCTATTCCGAATCTTCCCAGGTCTTCTGCACCTGAGACCCAACCTTCTATTCTCGTTTCATCATTACCTTCTAGTGCCGGGGCCAACCCTTAGCACGATGTATGTTATATGGCACCAGAATTGTACCTAGTCAAGGACATACCTCTAATATAGAACCATTAATAGTTTATGTCCCTCCCACCCATACTAATGTGGTTAATCCCCCATTCAATTTAGGTCAGCCCTTGGGGGCAGAACCTGTAACCATTCAATATTCTATAGGTTATGCTTATCAAATACATGTAGGGAACATTAAATATCCACCTAATCCTATAGGAATTCCTTATGCCAGAATTCCATACCCTAGTAATAGTTTGATGCTATGGGGGTAGCTTACCTGGTCTTGCATGCCAACTATGGAGGGGATACCTATACATACTACAAGAGGTGTCGTAGGACCACCTCATGGAGGTCCTCCCCCTGGGGGGCCTTATGGTCCTGGAGGGCCTGGTGGCTTTCCTCCTTATGGTCCTAGTGGTCTTGGGGGGCTTGGTGGCTTTCCTCCTAATGGCCCTGAAGGGTTTGGTGGCCCTCCTCCCAGTGGATCTGGAGGTATTGGAGGCTTACCTATCAGCGGTCCTAGAGGGTCTAATGGTCTACCTCCTAGTGGTCCCGGTGGTCTTGGTGGTCCCAATGGTCCTGGTGGTCCTTGAGGCCCTAGTGGTCCTAACGGTCCTGATCCCAAAAATCAACCCCCTGTGGGAAAAATTTTCATTAGTTCTTCGTCACAACAACCTGTATATCAATCCACTTACAGTCATACTAGTAAGTATATTCCATATCAATATTACCAGTATGTGCAACTTAACAGTCAATTACCTTTCCTAGCAACTTTGGACTTACCTGACTTGTCCAAGTTGATTAATGACCCCAATCTTCAGCTATCAATGTATTTCACCTATCCTTTCACTCTATCTTCATACTTTGGGGAGAAAACTATTACACCAAAATTTTGTCATCACCATGATCATGAACCTTCTTCCCCTAAGCCTTCCTTAATCCCTAAAATACTTTTTCCAACTTTTCCTAGTAGATGAGAATCATGAAGTTATTCCCTCTAGATAACCTATTTAGTAGAATTGTCGCAACTTGCTTTCTCGAAGACTGCAACATTTCCTATTGTCCCTGATTTCCTTCTGAAAACATGAGACACTTTTGTGTGTTGCATTCATGTAGGATGTGTAATCCCTTATTGTTGCAATACTTTTTTCAACAGGGTGTGACATTTTCTGTTTGATGGAAAAAAAGAGAAGTTTTGAGAGACTTATAAGAATAACCTCTCGTAGAGTATTATCCCTACTGACTAGGATGAATCTCAACCGAATTCCTTACTTGGTGGGATATTCCCTTAAATATCTTCCCTTATCCCTCATCTCTCAACTATCAATCTTTTGTTATAAATACAATCTCACCCCTCATGGGTGAGGCATGAATAAACATAGTAGCTAAATGTTGGTGGAATACTTCTAGATTTTTCTTAACAATTTCTCATCCTCTCAAAACAAGGTGATTATTTGGGAAAAAGGTTCATTGGAATAATATTCAACACCAAGGATTTGGTTGTAACTCTTTCATCTTATTTAATAGATTAATGCATCCTCTTTATCCTAAATGATGCTTATTTCGATTCAGATTGTATCTCCTTGGTCATTTTCTGAGGTTCATGAAATTTTTTTGTAGCTTTCACTCTTGTTTGTATTGAATGTTTTATAGGATTATCCATTCAAGATGAAGAACAAGATTGTAAAAGGCTCTAGGAAAGGACAACCTTCTGCAAAAAGGTATCTTCCTTCTCCCTTTTAAAATAATTTAATTGATCTAGAGAAAGATTTGTGTTGTGTACTATTTTTTCTAGATTTTAATCATTCAAACTATGGATCTCAATCTGTATATGTATTAATAGAAGAGTTTTGTTAACACATCCAAACACACCACAAGTTTTGAGGAACTCAATAAAGATAATATAAACCCAACAATTTTATTAAATATTACACATCACCAACCATTTATTGATACACACACACATGATTGAATCGAATATTAGAAATCAACATTTAGAAAAATACTCTTGAAAGAATAAAATTAATCAACAATCACATTGGGAAATATTAAAAAGCATCATCAAAAATATGTTTTACAATCAGTTGATTCAAATCAAGTAGAATAGAACGCTAGATAAAGGATGAGACAAACACAAGGAATATTGAGAGAACAACAACATGAATTTTTTATTCAACCTTCGGTTCATTTAATAAGAGAGTGTTTGGATCATATAATTGAGGGAAATGTTGATAATTATTTAGGTTCCATGTGTGTGTTCCCAAACCACCATATTGGACTTCCTAGGGAATCTTTGGCTTGGAAGTGGGATATGGTGCTAGTTATGAAGTTTAGAACACTAGACATGGTTCTTGGTGCTCGTGATGTGGGTCAATACAGAAATGTATGGTATTATACCATAATGTTTGTATATGGGGCTAATGAGACATCATTGTGTCCCTTAGACACTGCAAAAGGTCCTGTAAAAGGAATCTTTGTCATGTGTTCAAGATATGATGCCCATTTTCAGTTGATTACATTAAGGATGGTTATAATTACTTTAGACATTGTCCAAGGTCAAAATAGAGAGTTTGAAGTGATAATGTTTTTCTTTATGACTCATGGACTATGTGTGGGCCCCATGCTATCAAATGAGCCTTTGCATATGGAATTATTGTCCTATAAGAAGGTTATGGTGTCCATTTCAATATTTGTAATACCCTTCCTCCTAAGTTAGCTTCAACTATTCCATCCTTACATGACCCTTTAAGCATGCCCATAGTAATTCAATGACCAAGCATAATGGTAATTCGGAGACCAAATCGACCAATGGGGTGAAGACAAAAAATCCACTAGGTAGCACATGGTAAAAGGACAAAATACTACAAATATCTGGACTAAAATAAGATTGAAAACAATTGTACTAATCACATGAAATATGGAAAAGTGTGCCAACAAAATTGTATAATTAAAAATCCACCCATTGTGAAGTCACTTACTAAGTTTTCATTCATAGAAATTATAGACAAAAATATTTAGAAACTACTTTAATTTCATATATTATATATACCACCTCAGCATCATGTATGATAGATATCTCCTTGAAATGCTACCATGTCTCAAAAATCTCCTCATTTGACCTAAACATACACTGCAGGATGACATCATTCCCATCCCTATAGTCCATTAGATTTTTTTTCCCTCCCTAAAGCGATAATTTCTCACCCAATGATATCTATATATTTATAACCACCTCCCTATTTCCCTTCACCTCCCTGGATATTACCATGCCTTGGTAATGATGACTCTAAACCTCAATTAGGATGATTTGGAATGTCAAGTGCCACATGGATTGGTGTGAATGGGTCTACCAAGTTGTTAGGAAACAAATAATATTATGTGAATGTTGATGATTTGAGTGTGGTGTTGGGTATCTAGTGTTCAAAATATTCATCATCCAATCGATTAAGTATTACAT
The DNA here is from genome assembly GCA_001517045.1 of Pseudotsuga menziesii. NCBI lineage: Eukaryota > Viridiplantae > Streptophyta > Pinopsida > Pinales > Pinaceae > Pseudotsuga > Pseudotsuga menziesii. Next base: position 161,273 of record LPNX010306132.1, read on the forward strand.
ATCAACATTGAAGTGTGCATTTTTTGCGATGGGTTTAAAGGATAAAAATTTTAATGGCTACATCCAACCATAATTTCTATAAAAAAACATTAGTTATATACATTTGTAGAATGTATACACACACTTCATCACTTTTCATGCACATAACTTAACAACATGGGTTTATGCACCTTCGTAGTGTATGAGAAAGAGGGTCAATCATCACTAAAGATGTCATGAAAGTGTAAAACATGCAAAATATTTAGAAGCATTTGTAAAATCCCAAAGTTTTGAAGATCGAAATATTTACATTTGACATATACACAATGGCCATTAGTCCCTATCATCGAGACTTTCCTTCAAAAATAAAAATCTTAACAAGCCTTGAACAATTGACCAACCTCAAAGCACAAATTTAAATATATAATAGATTATGAAATAGCATACATTAATATGAGAATCGATATACATTTTGAACATTTTTGGTTGAATTTCAACATTGAGGTCAATGTTGTGGTTGGAACACCATAAGAACCTTGTAATGTTGCATTTAAGAGTATATATATGTGATGATATGCATCATAAAGGTGCAACAAGTCGAATAATATATATCCTAACATTCACTCTCTTTAAATATTGCATTGAGAGTATTATATTTTTTTTTCTCAAGAAAAATAGCATCCATGATTTGCACAATGCGGGGAAAAGATCTTTTTTTGTTGTTTAATATTATCAAGTTAAATCCTCTTCTATACCACCATTCTATGTAGACTTAGATGTAGAGTTTGTTCTATTTCAATTGAGTATATGTAGCATATTCAAGGTTTGTTTCATTACTTTATTGCATGGAACCTTAAGATGTCATACATATTGTTTATGAGATTTTAATGCAAAGTCATTAAGAAAGAGAAATTAAGTTTAAGATGGATAATAAAAAAATCCTTGTTTTTTACTTTGAATGATCCAAAACTATCTTCTAGGATAAAAATATTGTTCCATGCTACCATAACTATTTAATGGGCGATTAGAGATATCATTGTGACCACAATTAAAATATCTAAAGTTGTCCTCATACTTAATGGGGACAAAGTTGAGACATTAGTTAGTTAGTTTAAATGGGTCTTGCACTCACATCAAGCACTAAAAACCCATATATACCACATAACCCCTATACCTTTATCTCTTGGAATTCCTCTTCCAACCAATTATCTATCTTTTAAAACAAATAGAGCATGTCAACACCATCACTGAGCTCCAATTAATCGTAGTTGATAATATTAATGCTCACGACATTTTCATATCTAAGGTAATTAAGAATCTAAATCTATTGTTCTAGTTTCACCTTTATTCACCTTGAATATGGCCATTGGGAACATATCATAGTTCTCAATATAGGGAAGATATGATTCTTGGTAATCCACTACATACCATTCTATAATGACAATCTGTCATGAAGAGCAATGTCAATGAATTCGATATGATATTTGTTTTTCATCATTGACACTAATCATTCAAAATATTTACTTTAAATTTATTGTATGAACCTATCTCAACAACAAAAAATATAAGGAGGGGCCCTCTCATATATTTGCAATGGAGGAATCTTAGTGGTGTGGTGATCAAAATCTCCTAACTCATATCTCCTTTAGTAGCATATATACTTGGTCAAAGATGGATTCTTTAGGACTTCCACAACTCTCCAAGGGTGTAGCATATCCTTACATTTAGGTCTTGCGATTCTTTTGAAATTATCTAGAAGTCATAAGTAGACAAACCATTGCTTTGCATTTTCCTTTTCCCATCTTTAGCCACAACAATATTTTATAGGATCAACATTCAAATATTTGATCTATGTAAGTAGTCTACAAGGTTATTTACATAGAAAACTAGTGTTTGCAATATTTTGTTTTGATAATCTAAATCCAACTTTTTTTTTGTAAAATTATTGAAATAGAATTGGTGCCAATCTAGTGAAATTCAAATTGAAATAGAATTGGTGCATTCATTATGTGCATGATTTTGGTGTGTCACTTATGTATGTCGGTTAGGTAAATATCTTATGTGCTTGAGTTTGGTGTGTGTATTTGTTGATCTTAATTATTATAATCTTAATTGTGATGAGAAACATCCTCACCTCTTTGCTTCACATGACATTAATTTTTGTTGGGTAATCCTTCATTATCATTTTATGAAGTGTGATAAAAATCCCATAGCACCACTATGCACCATTTAGAAGCTGTCACGGGGATGCTTATTTCCTTCACATGGTTTCATTGAGTGGCCACTTTTTACTTACCCAATCCATCTTGGATTTTGTTGGGATGTAGTGGAAAGGGCACATATGTGAAAGGTGTTATGGTATTTAGAGAGTTAGGAGTTAGTTATGTTCAACTTGGTCTAATGTCTCTTTAGGAAAAGTGTGCTTATTTATTATGCATTTGTAAATATCTAGTATGATGGTCACAATTATGTTATAAACAAAGAGTAGTCGAACAATTCAACTTCTCCTCAATATTAATGACTACTAGTCCATGGATTAACACCCATTATTCCATGATATATATTTAAAGAGAATGGAGGGTCATTTCTGTTAAATTTGAGCATATAGATCTGTAGACAAACACACAACTCACAAAGAAGATCTCACAATTTACTCAGCCATTGAAGAATGAAACAGTGCAAAAG